>OX438876.1:2839802-3285139 GCA_949315895.1 Anania crocealis
AAGGGGCTGGCGTCTACCAGTCCTTGTGTTGGCAGCAGCATTCGGGCGGGAGTGAGCGGTGGCCTCACACCAGGAGGCTCGGGGCCAGCCATTCGTCCTCGCCGATCTGCTTGGAGTTGTAAGAGAAATTTACTATTAGACATCTTTTGTACTCATACCTAACATCATTAACAGCCTATATCAGTTCCCTGGTAGACACAGGCTTCTCTGTCTTGGCAGGCGGCTTGGCGATCGCAGTTTGGCCAATGGTAGAAAAAAAAAACGGTCAAGTGCGAGTTAGACTCGCGCACGAAGGGTTATACCATTGACTAAGTAAACAACAGTAGGTACATAAATTTAGTTAATGCCTACCTGTTGCCATTTATTGATATCGAGCAAAAATAGGCAAGAAATTGCCCTTTTTGTATGGGATTAAAAAAATATACACCGTGCAATTTGAACCACCTGTAAAACTAAGCCTACGTTATGTAACCATTATGTATAACATCTTGGAAGTGTTATTTTAATTTTTTTAACAAACCATTTTTTTTAATATTAAATTTTGGTTTAGCTATTTATTTTGAAACACGCCGTGACGCACACAGATGTAGCTGTGTAAGGTCCATTCAACCGAGACCCCGCCGCAGCAAAATAATACGTCTAGGCCTTGGACGAATAAACCACAAGGTCTAGGCGCGTCAAGCGTGTAATAAAATTAAAAGTCTGAATCAAAATTTAATATTTTTCAAAAAATATTTTTAATAAAAAAATAAATAACACTGCCATGATGTTATACATAATGGTCCAATAACGTGGGCTTCGTTTTCCAGGTGGTTCAAAAAGCACGGTGTATATTTCTATTTCTAATATATATTTTTAAAATTTTAATATTTATTATTAAAGTAACAATACAACTGACTGTTTTGTGAATATTTCAAGTGCCTACCTGTTGCCATTATTGATATCGAGCAAAAAAAGGCAAAATATTGCGTTTGTTCTATGGGAGCCCCCCTTAAATATTTATTTTATTAAGTTTTTAGTATTTGTTGTTAATGCGGCAACAGAAATACATAATTTGTGAAAATTTCAACTGTCTAGCTATCGCGGTTCTTGAGATACATCCTGGTGACAGACAGACGGACAGACAGCGAAGTCTTACTAATAGGGTCCCGTTTTTACCCTTTGGGTACGGAACTCTAAAAACGCTGCTGCCAGTCTTCTTCTGGCAGTACTCCTTAAGTCGCTTCTCACGACATCCATCGGAAGGGAAGGAGTGGCGATATTATTTTCATGCGGTACCAACTCGAAAATAGTGGTAGTCGAAGACCGTATGAATTCGAAGTTTATATTCTTCTCACCTTTGTTAATCACACATTTTAAGATTCCAATAAATAACAAGCTTGAAATCGTTTTTACTACTCAGATAAAAGCATATTTTGCTGCAGGAAAACGACCAAGAAAATTTCACCTGGTGTACAGCGTATTAGGTAAATAAATGGTAAAACTAGTCGATACCAGCCTATGTTAACATAATGCCTGGGCCTGGCATGGCCTAATGGCCACCCTGGGCAACGGCATCTTTGGTTTTCTAACCAATGATGATGGCTGACAGATCCCTCTGCGGTGGTAGGCTTCGTGAGAGGCCGCCTGGATGCAACTACCTTCCTGCCGGAGTCCAGCAACAAACAGTTACTGTCCGCTGGTGTGTGGGAGAACCAGTGCCTCTGGGTAATCTCGCACCATCTTAGGCTTCTTCTTAATCGTATAGTTAAGTATGTAGTCAAGAGCAAGCCCATTATTATACCCTATTAAAAAAAAACTACGGTGGAGTCAAAAAATTTGATATCAAAATTGTTAATTGTCACAGATTTGATATTAAAATAAAAAGCCTGCATTGTTAGACCGTCCTTTATATAAATTTTAATGTGACAATCTTTTTAGCTTTTTAACAATTTTATTTTTAGTATTTTATGTAAAATAAAAAAGCTGTAAAATTTGCAATTCAATAAATAAATAAAAAATTCATACAAAGCGGAATCACAAAATTTTAGTACATACCTACATACATATTATCACGCCTCCTTCCCAACGGGGTAGGCAGAGACCAAGGCCTTCCACTTACTACGATCCTGGCATACATCTTTCGCTTCTTCCACATTCATCAATCTTTTTATGCATTCTCGTCGGTTTAGAGTACTCTTGACCTGACCTTTCTTCAGAACATTCCCGATTTGATCGTCTAGGCCTTCCTCTTCCAACGTTCCCTTTCACACTCGTCTTGTAGATCTGTCTAGTCATTCTTCTCTCATTCATCCTCTCTACATGCCCAAACCATCTAAGCATCCCTTTCTTAATCCGTGTGACAATATCTTCTTTCACACCACAACGTTCTCTTATCACACTATTTCTTATCCTGTCACTCAATTTCACTCCTAAAATACTTTTTAGCGCTCTCATTTCTACTGCATTTATTCTACTTTCATGCTTTTTCTGCCATACCCAACTTTCACTTCCGTACATGAGTGTTGGAACCAACACCCCTCTATGCACAGCCAGACGAGCTTTCATAGAAATCTTCTGGCTATTCACAAAGGCGTGCAGCGCACCATTCACTCTGTTACCAGCATTTACTCTCCTTTCAATATCACTTTCATACTTTCCGTCCCTAGTAAACACCGACCCCAAGTATACAAACTCATTCACTTGCTCCAGTTCATCACCACCAATCCGAATACATACTTCTGTCATGCTCTCTTTCTTTTCAAACACCATAACATTTGTCTTTTTTGTGTTCACTTTCATTCCCTTTCTTGCCAAAGCTTCATTCATAATAGTCACCATCGCTTGCAAATCCTTAGCCGTCGACGCAAGTAATACTTGATCATCGGCGTATAGAAGACATTTGACGCGTAACTCATTCATTATTAGGCCAAAATCACTCTCTTTCAGATCTGTCAGACAATTATCCATGAAAAGGTTGAACAGCCACGGAGACGCTACACATTTTAGTTTGTATGAAAATTAAAAAAAAATGATGATATCTAGACTTCACCGTAGTATTTATATACGTATGTTAACATAGGTTGGTTCCGGCATGCTAAAATTTCATCCTGTATTTTCCATTAAGGAGAGCCGTTCCACAATTTATATTTCTAAAATTAATTTCTTCGTTATTTTTTTGCACGTCCATTTTTTAATTTATATTTAATTTATATTGAAAACTACCCGACAGAAGTTGTCCTGTCTTAACTATAAATATTGATTATACCATTTACCTAACTCCCGGTATACGCCAATATGAAAAATCCATATTTAACATTACAAAAAAAAAAATTTTTTTTTTAATAAAAATAAATAAAGCACCGCCAAGATGTCATACATATTGTTGCATAACGTGGGCTTCTTTTGTCAGCCGGCTCAAATGCACCGTGTATATGAAAGCTGAGATACTCACAGGCTGGACTTGGAAATGCTGGACCGGGTAGTGGAGCACCTGTGGGGGCTGGGACATGGCGGCCACCCCCCCCACGGACCCCACACCCCCCACTCCGCCGCCCAGCGCCCACGGCAGCTGGACGCCTCCCATGCTGGAAAATGGTTATTTCATCAGTAATACCTCTGCGGTGGTAGGCTTCGTAAGAGGCCTGGATGCTACCACCCTCCTGCCGGAGTCCAGCGCCAAACAGTTTTTCTGTGTTCCGCTGGTGTGTGGGAGAACCAGTGCCTCTGGGTAAGCTCGCTCCATCTTAGGCTTCTTCTTAACCGTAGAGTTAAGTATGTAGTCAAGAGCAAGCCCATTATTTATTAAAAAAAAAATATTAAGTTGATTTTGACGGAAAATCTTGTATCAGAACACCATCTTGTACTCAATATTTATGCAAATAAATAATATCATTCATTTATTCATTCATTCAAAAGTAGTAAAGTAACAGTCTATAATCATCCCACTGCAGGGCAAAGGCCTCCATCATTGAATTCTAGTTACCACAGCAGTGATGGGTTCAGGCATTATCACCACGGGCCAAATGCGGGTTGGTGATCACAAACCCGAGCAATATTCGAGAATTCGAACATGTTGTTGGCCGACCCGGGGATCAAACTCAGGACCATGAAATCTTGGCCCGGTATTTCAACTACAAGACCAACTGCATTCACACTAGCAATGAAATTACAGATTTTTTAATAAAGAAAGAAAGAAGAAAGAAAGAATTATTTATTTGACACAATTATTACAAGGAACACAGACAGAAAATTGCTTAAAAACTTAAAGGTAGGTATATAAAAATAAAATAAAAATGTGTCAAAAAGGTCCCCGCTCAGCATTAGTCGTGACAGCCGCAGCCATCACGACGCTGATTTTCAGCGGGACCCCGACGCCGGGTGCGTGCGACGCGACAAGGGCCAACAAAACCCACCTGGCACGCCGAATCCCCCCATATACTCTAGGACTTCGGTAGAAGCCGGAAAGATCTGGCAGCCAGAATAACCAGCTAACATGTACATGTACATAAACTTGATTTTATAAATTTGGCACGTATTTAAAATCCTAACATGTAGTTAGTTATTACATGTGTAAGTTTATAAGTACGTAGGTTTTTATTCCACTTACTGTTTTCTTGAGTTAACGCGAACACTACTTAAACATTGATATAACTGGGTAGGCCCTCTGTAAAGTGTTAAACCGAAATAAACGCGAATTTATATTTTTCCCTTCAAACATACTTCGTATTTACTACTGCGGGATTGTAATTGGTCGGTATGAACGAGGAAGCAGCGTAATGATATGGTTTGAAGATGTGAATGAAATTGCACATGTCCATTCATACATGACCGATTACTGAACGATGGCTTGAATGGTAAAGAGTGAAAGAACGAACAAGAATAGATGACTTTAAAATGAGAAGAATGAAAAATGGCAGACTTGGTGGATCGCGGTGAAAGTGTTCAGACGTAAGTATGTTGGTTTTATTATTTTTAATATTTTAATACGTTAAGATGTAAGACGGTGTATGATGAAATTAAGACGAAGAACTGAAGAAGTGTAAAAGTTTGAATACAAGTTTGTTACTCAAGCACGCCTTAACGGTTCATCAGTGCCATGTAAAATGCATCTAAATAGATTATAAGCTTGCATTGGAAATTCAAAAAAATACAAATAAGAGAGAAACAGTAGGTACTTTAATAATTCCAATCAACATCTCAACCCATTTGAAAAATTATGTCCCGCCTGACACAATTTTTCAAGTTAAATATTGATATTATTATAATTGCAATTAAATTGCTAAAATATCATATAAAGTATCTCACCCCATGTATTGCTGCTGATAGCCAGCGTACTGCCCAGCGTAGGAGTACCCCTGGACCCCTTGCACCCCTTGCAGGAACCCTCCCAGCTGCTGCGGGTACGTGTTGTACCAGTAGGATGTGGGGGGAACCCCCCCAGCGGTGTAGGCAGCGCCGAACGGGCTGTACGCTGTGCCGCCGAGCTGTAGGAAGACATTGTACAAGTTTAAGATTTGAAATTTCAAATGACACTTTACGGAGTCTACTGTCTATCCAAAAAAAAGTAACAACCAATTTTGCTCACTGTTGAGCACGGTGTCCCTCCTTTTTAAGGAGAGGGGTTACGGCCTTAGTTCCACCAAGCTGGCCTAGTGCGGGTTGGTGGACGGCGAGGGCAACGCTGTGGCCACATCACCCGCCGTTGGAAGTTTCTCAAGCCGCCCTAAGGCCTCCAACAGGGCTTAGCGACTGTTATCTCATGATCACAGCCGAGACCGACGGCTTAATGTGCCCTCCCGAAGCACGAATTTTCTAGTTAATCTTATATAACCAAAAACATTAATGGAACCGCTGGCTTAAAGCGTAAACAGCTGTGAATAAATTTGTCGACACAAGTAATGTCTTGGTAGCTTAATAATTTGGTTAGATAAGACAGTCGAAAGATTTTTATTCGAGGAATTGTATTTTAAATACACACTACAACTCTTGATAAATGAAGGATGAGGTTGGTAAAGTTATTTATAAACTTACACTGATTTCATAAAGCGAAAGAATAAAATGGATATGCCTCAAATCCCGGGATCAATTGATTTACTTATAAAAAGTTAGTTTCTTTTACACAATCTGAACCACTGCACGGTTTTTATTATTATTTAATTGTAATTTTGATGGTCACACGGGTTTGTGCATTAAAAATTCAGGGAAGGTCCATATTAATATTTAAATTTCGATGCAGGTACGTAAATAACTCTACCTGATTCCGATCTGCTAACAAGGCAAGTTTTTCGTAATAAATGTACTCGCGGCGCCACATCAGACTATACATGTTGACCTTGAGACCGCCTTTATTCATTATTAATTCATTATTCATTTATTTATATCAGGCGACAAAAGGCCCATACAATAAATACCTTACAGACTAACATACATATAATAAACTTAACTAAAAATAACTATTTATTACAAGTAACACGTAATGAAGGCGGCGACGTGTTGCGCAATGCAGTGTCCGGTATCCGACCACGGAATCGTCGGAACAAAACACCTTTCGGCCAAAAATCTTCTTTTATGAAGGTCGACAGATGTTCGGCCGGTACTCTCACCACAAAGGAATTAAAATTCACGTTATGGCGGGAAACCAGCCGTTCGACCCTCAGAGTGAATTTGGCTTTATTTCTGATGTACTCCACAATATCATCTGATTTCGTGGAGTAATGCAGGCGGGACACGTACAACTGCGTTGTCGGAATAGCCGGCCGCAGCAGCTGGTTGTGTCCAGTCGGGGCGGTGCCGCAAAGGTTTCGGCGGGCGGGCTTCTTTTTCCTTTCCACTTTTTTGAAACCGTCTTCATCACAGCCGGCTTCTTGTCTCTGTGGTATACTCTTAGAGACCGTTCGTTGTTGGTTACCCGTCGCTTTTGTAACCCGCTCGGGTTGTCGCTTGGCGGGTTGGTTAGCAGCGGTGACTGCAGCGTATGGACGTTGAGGGGTCGACGTACACACGCGTGACGTCTCCGCCGGGGCGGAGGTGGCGGCGGCGGGGCGCGCGGCGGTGGCGGGGGGTGAAGCATCAGTATGCGCTGACGCAAAACTGCTGATGGATGCGTTTTGCCCTCCACGACGAGTGTTCACGTTGGCGGCCTCCGGTGACCTACTTACCGAAGCAGTGTTTCTTAATAACATGACTTCGGTTCGTAACCCACTGATGGTGTTTTCGGAGGCTTCCAATTTACACTGAACCTCGGCCAGACTCGTTTTCAAGAAGTTTATGTCCTTGAGCAGCCTGGTGACGTCGACGTGGTTGAATGTGACGGGAGGCAGCTTATGCAGATCCTTCGCCACGAACGTAGGCACATCATCAGGGTCGGTCTCCTTCAACAGGGTGATGATGTCCTGGAGACTCTTCGTACCTCCATCCCTCCGTCGAGATGGCATCTCATCGGCTTTGCCGATGCTACGGAAAAGCAGCTCCTTGCCACTGCAAATCTCGCCTTCTTTGAAGTTCGACTTGCAGATCGTTTAATGACGATGCCTTACGTAATAAAAGCTGTTATCGCAGTTCAACTGTTAAACTTAATGTGCTGTCGAGTGTACACGACGAAAACGTGTAAATTTTTTTACATATCTCGAAAAAATATTCCGATAAATTTAAATTCTAAACTCCAACCGTTAAGTCGTAAAAGTTTGTAGATTTATAAATATTTTTTATGATGTCGATATTTTAGTAATGTATTTTTTTTGTTCTATTACGTATAATAAGCTTTGATTAAGACATATTAAGTAAGAATAATTCAATGTACTTACTTATATTAGTTTTATCACCAAGTCACAATTTTTGCTTAAAGTCGGTTCTTTTTTTGTTAAAAAGTTTACATTAACTATAATACTGCTTTATTATTTAAGTTCATGCTTTGAAATGTTAAAAGGTGACTATAAAATTGGATATTCAAGAAACGTAAGATCTTATTCCATTAAAGATATTTGCATCTAAAAGAACCTACTTTTCTATAAAGAATTCATAAACTTTAATTATGAAATTATTATTATTACTTCTTCTTAAGTAGCAAAGGCCGTTTTAAATGTATTCATGAGTATCTCTTACTACTTAATTGAAATCAATAATTTTATGTTATAAACCGACAGAATAAAAGAGTTTCTCGATTTGGCGTCTATACCTCTACCATTATAAAGATATTGTATGTACTATATTTTAATTAGGTAGAGCGATATCAATGTATTTTTTTTAGGCGGACTACTGATCCACTCGTAATTTAAAATTTGCTCTCATTATTTGTGGTTATCTAAGTTCTCCTACAGATTCCTCATTCCTGATTCAGCAACGCAGATTCAAGCATTGCTCTATCCATTGCCTGCTGTGCGACCTTGAAGTTGCAAACCATATTTTAGAAAATTTAACATACCTAATAGGGGTTAAAGTATGAAATTGCCGATTATTTTCCCACTTTTTATTTTGTTTATAGCTATTAAGTATAGTCATATTATTGCGTAATTATTTTTGTATTGTATCAAAAACTAAATAAAGTAACTTTTGACAAAAAAAAAATGCAATACTAGTGCCTATTACTTCAAAGGAAGTCGTTGAAAAGACCCCTTACAATGTGTCAGCTGACCTTCTTGCTTCAATTAAGTATATTTGTATTATATACTTTGATTTTCAGAAATTTTAATACTATAATGCGTAGCTTTATAACCATCTAACTTTCACCTTTAATAGCATCGAAAACGGTTCAGGCGTTTTTAAAAAAACTAAAAAATTGTTAGTATGGAAAAATTACTTTTCTCGATTTTGTCCATACAAAACGGCAATTTCATACTTTAACCCCTAATACTTCACCTTCCATGTATGTACATTTTGGAAATATGTAAATTCGTCCGAAAACATCCCGAATTTTATGCAAAGCGATCGGATTTACCCTCGAACCATTCATTGAGAAGTGTTCGTAAGGACAAATTAATGTTACCGCCCCTGTCCATCTAAAACTTCATTAAACTACCGGAATTTATAAAAGAAGAATAAAATTAAATTAAATATTCAAAATAATTAAATCTATTCTTTTAAATAATTGCTACTACACAATAAATAAATACCTAAATGACCAAAAAGTAATAAAATTTAAAAAAATATAATCAAATTAACTAATACAATGACCACAAATATTACAATTTATTGAATTTTTTTTCAAATACAAATTTATAAAAATGTTTAATAAGTAATACAATCTAATAAAAATATAAGAAAAGCTGTTATTTTGATATAAATTTAATCGATATCTAGAAATTGAATATAAAGTCAATTTTAGAAAGTATGTATACACTTATTATTTGTTATTTTGTACTGAAATATTATGTAATTATGGCGTCATCCTCTCTGTCTACTACTAATTGTATTGTTGTGCCCGAACAGGGTCTATAATGAACTGTTTATGTCATATTTTATAACATCCTTGTAACATTATAGAACGCAATAAAATATTTGAATTTGAGCCTTCTTAACCCTTTTCCTACAGCAAAGGCACAACCAATGAAAAAGTCTGAATCGCCAAACTGTTCTATTTGTAATACAGTAGAAGATGTACAACACTTGCTATCGGAATGTGTTAAAAATCAAAGGGAACGTCAATCCTTGATGAGTCAACTACATATCTCAGCATCTGATGTTGGGGTATTTCAAACTATTTTAGCACAACCTGCATCAGACGCTGCGAAACTGGTATGTAATATGGTTTCGGTGACTCACCAATGATGTATAGTTTTTTAAGTATATTCGTTTGTGTATATGTTGTTAGGGTATGATGGGACTGACGTACTTTCATGTAAAAGTCCCTAAACAATTAAAAGAAAAAAAAAAAAAACAAGGCACAACCAAAACCTATAGAAAAACAGTCTGCAGTTCCAACCTGTTCTTGATAGCCACTATCATACAGGATGAAATTTTAATCACCTTCCAAATTGTAATACAATAATCTACGAGAGAAAAACAAATGTCGTAAACTTCCTTTTGGTAAAGCCCAGTACAAAAATGACAAGAAAAAAGCATATAGAAAATGTCCGCCAAAAATCTAAAATCTTTGATGCGGCCTCTTAGCAAACCTTTTTTTTACGCGATGCGCATCTCATTCATTCATTGTGATACTATTCATAACTAGTTGATTTTCCCTTCATACATTCACAGGCTTAGGACAGTAAACATTGAAAACTTTGTTGCGAAAAATATTTTCTGGTGAAAACTAGACCTACATATTTTACTTCATGAATGGGCTCCAAATACGATACTGAACGCTTATAAAAAATTTGGAAGGGGATAAAAAACCTCATCATGTATATGAATGTACCAAACCAGATAATAACCCAGTTCAAATATTAACATACCTAAAACCATCGGAATACATTTTACCATGTTTACATTTTACCAGATATTCCTATTAACCGTTTTTGCGAATTGTGTAATTCCCTGCGGGCTATATCGAATTGGCTACATCGGAGAATATTGAGATTCTTTGCTTCTGCTATAAGCACAATTAAATAAAAAAAAAAAAGGTTTCAAATTCTCACCTGTCCTTGACCTTGGGCGTTGTTGGGGTCTCCTGACTCCTTACCCCAGGAGCACTTGACTGGCTGCCCGTTCACATCAGTGTTATGTACGGCCACTATGGCGTGGGTTGCGCTTTCTTTTGTCGAAAATCTGGAAACAATATAAAAAAGTGAAGAAGCTATAATGATCCGGGCAAAGGCCTATCATTGAGCTCAAGTCACCATAACAATGATTTGTACATTTGTATTGTACCAAAAAGATATGATGTGTATGCTTGCCAAATGCGGGTTGAGGTCACAAACCTTAGCAGTTTTTTTTATTTTTTTTATTTTTTATAATAAACTCTTGTTTCCCAACCGCATCGAATCCAGGACAACGAGATCTTGGAGAAAACAGGGTTCATGGATATATTGTAAAAACTTTGTAAAAAACCATTTTGTCTCTAAAGATAGAATTTGGTAACCTTCTGTTGACACAAAATAAAGGCAGCTTTGCAGAAAGCCATCATTTCATTTCATAAATTTTGTTTTATTCCAGAACAGAACTTTTTCGCTTGTAGATCGTTTGTCTTGCACTGTGTTACTCATACTCTGCTAAAACATAAAGACAGCCTGATTGTACAGACAATGGCAGGTCAACCTACCCAAAAAGTTGAAGGTCATTGAATTGATTTTCAACTTTAAGTCCAACAAGTAGAGATCAATATCAATTGAGAAAACTTGACGTTTTGTGGTACGTTGACGAGGTGTTGTCTGTAATTTTTTTCTGGTCAGCAATACTCTGTCTTCCTGTGGTTAGTGCAATAAAGTGTATATCTATCTATCTTCTTTTCGCAGTAGACCTAACATGTAAAAGATTGGTCTTTGGTCCGGAGAAGACCAATCTTCCGCAGTATATTTCTTCTTTAAAAGACTAAAGTCTAAAGGTCTAAGAGAAAGAATACAAGATTAGTGAAAAGAAATGATGATGTCCAAAAAGATCAAGATTAATGAAAAGAAATGATGTCCAAAAAGATCACGTACCTAATGAAGGCGTATCCCTTGTCCTTGAAGACCCGTATCTCCTGGATGGTGCCGAAGGGCTGGAAAGTCTTCTGCATCAGCTCCTCGGTGAGGCCGGTTGTGAGGCCGCCGCAGTAGACCGTGCAGTTGGTCGGCGAGCTCTGGTTGTACACCTCGTCGAAGGTGAGAGGCTTGGAGTTCACTGGAAGAATAACAGTAGGAGATAAGCCAGGAGAAATGGGTCACTGGAAGAAAGAGAGGTTCATATTAGGAGATGAGTTAGGAGAATAGAGAGCTGATGAAAAACTCATTTGACAAAAAAGGTTTTACGATATGGATAGAAAACCGGACAAGTGAGTCGGAAACCCCTACCGAGGTAAAGTAACAGCCTATAATAACCCCACGGCAGGGCAAGGACCTCCATCATTGAATTTAAGTTTCCACAGCAATGAAGAGCACAGGAATAATCACCATGCTTGCCAAATCCAGTTTGGTGATCACAAACCCGAGCAATATTCGAAAATTAAAAACTTTCGCCCACCGAGGATTTTATACAGATTTTTAGGTACATATTATTATGACCTCGATGATTTTTTCTTGATTTAATTGCAAATGTATAGTTTTTAGATTTCTCCCTATACCTATAGTATTATACGGTATTACTTGCCAATTTCATAGTTCTAGGTCAAAGAAAAACGGCTGGCTTAGCATCGCAATAGGTAGCCATGATACGCCTTAAATTACTCTGCTTGCTACCCATTTGATTTGGTATGACCCAACACCCTTTGTGGGAGAATTCATCAAAATATTCCCTCCGCTTCGTCTCGCCAATCGTCGCTTACTAGCAGTTCTGATGAAGCGGGCAAAAAGTTTCCTGTTCCTTCGTTCATTTTTAGCTAGCACCAGTTCTGTAAAAGGCTTCGGGCTTTTTAGGCCAATGAAGCCGTGGAATGTTGAAAGTTGAGGAAAGGTAACTATGAGCGATGTGTATTTTTACCTGACTTCGGCATAGCCAACAGGAAGGGTTATAATTTTATAAATGTATATGAAATACTAGCTGTTGCCCGCGACTTCGTACGCGTCAATTTCTGTTGTTATGATCGCCATTTTTTTTTGCAACATTTTTCACTGATGCTTCGCTCCTTTTGGTCGCAGCCTTATATAGCCTAAAGCCTTTTTCGATAAATGGACTATCGAACACAAAAAGAATATTTCAATTCGAACTAGTACTTCCTGAGATTAGCGCGTTCAAACAAACAAACAAACAAACTTTTTATCTTTATAACTAGCTGTTTCCCGCGACGTCGTCCGCGTCAATTTCTGTTAATAAGAATTTGATTATTTTTGCAACATTTTTCACTGATGCTTCGCTCCTATTGGTCGCAGCGTAATGTTATATAGCCTAAAGCCTTCCTCGATAAATGGACTATCCAACACAAAAAGAATTTTTTGAATCGGACCATTACTTCCTGAGATTAGCGCGTTCAAACAAACAAACAAACAAACAAACTCTTCAGCTTTATAATATTAGTATAGATATTACTTAGTATGGATTAATATTTGGACACTAGACAACGTAGTTTATAATATCATGAGTACCCATTTATCTATGTGGGTAATTATGTGGGTTCCACATTTGTGGCTAAACTACTGAGCTGATATTGGTGAATGAGGTATGAATCGATTCCTTATTATAGTCCGGGTAACATAGGATATATTTTGTTAAAAAAAGCTACATGGCGAATGCTACAACAATATATTGGGACACTTTGAAAAAAGTTTGCAGACATAACGAGGGTATCAAATGAAAGAAATTCTTAAGGCATATTATGACATAAATGAATATTTTAATGATAAATTGTAATATTTTAGTAATCACATTTTATTTGACATACCTACCTACCACTTGACATTGAGAATTAATTATTTTATTAGAATTAAGGTAATGTTTTTAACTAGCGAATCCGAATTAATTAATTTTGTTGACTTATTATTTATTATCCATTTATTTGAAATTTTAATTTGACATGCATGTAAAATGATTTTGACTGAGCTGAGAATTCATTTTTAAATTGTATTTATTGATATTTCCATAATTTAATTAATCTAATTTAATAAAAATATTAATTTGTAATGTAATTCACGCATACCTCATCGAGGTCATAGCATAACCATTAACCATCTTTCTGTGCTTATATATTATTGTCTGCTGTTATGTTATGAAGTGATTAAATGATTAAATGAATAAAAAAGAAGACACAATTCTAAGTACAAAAATGTTTAAACAGTGCAGCAAATATAAATGTGGACAACATCACATACATTGTTCTGATCCCTTTGACTAACTATTTAAAGCATTCGTATTTTGGAAACCAGAAACAACGAAGGTACCAAACACACCCAGACCCGAGAAAATGTAGAAAAACACTCAAAGCCACGGAGGTCGTCCAATCAATACATGGGTGGCTTTAAAATTATTAGCATTTCCGTAGTCGGGTTACAGTTTTCTAAACTATTTATAGATTTACTAGCTTTTGCCCGCGGCTTCGCTCGCGTTAAATTCGGGGTAACAATAAAATTTCACCCCCTTCTTTAAGGGGTTGCGGGCGGATTACCAAAAAAAAAAATATTATGCACGATTTTTAATACTGATATTATAAGAAACTTGATAGCATCATTTAATTTTTTAATGTTTGCATACAAAGTGCCATTTTGAGATTTCAATTTGTATGAAAATATTTTTTTCCAAAATGATGATATCTAGTTTCTGACTTCAACTTAGTATTTATTTGCATATGTTAATGAGCTGGTTTCGTCTTGTTATTATAACATTTACCTAATACGCTGTACTTATAGTCAGAAACAACAATCGCAGACGAATATAGCCTTAATACCCTACGGCTGAATGTTGAGAAACTGTCTAGATCAAAGCGGCGAGATCAAAGAGCGCGATTAAAAAATAACAGTACGCAATATCGTCCATTAACATTGTAGGAGACGTCAGTCTGTAGAATTATTAACTTTAATTTTCGTGGAAGAATCTAATATTCATGAAATTATGATGAGTTTAATATTTATAAAATTGTAAGTAGAAATGAGTGTTAGTCTCAGTCAAATGTTGGGTATAGAGTGTTAGGTAAATGGCTCAGATCATATAAAGAAATCGATATGAAATGGGGGCGTGGCGCGTGCGAACCCAACGTGGGCAAACAGAACTATTGCACACCGCGGCGAATTATTTAATGAAAACATTAATTGTATCGGCACAATATACATTGAAGGCCTTATACTAATTAGCTGTAGTAGTGAGTACTATGCGACTGAGCAATGTATCGAGGTTTAATCGAAGCGTTCACAACCCATGTGTGTGCGTCGCGACCACACTTTGTAGCGACACACCAATTTGCACACACCAAATGACGCATTGTGTAAGCGAGTAAGTGGTAGCAGCCTGCGATTGGGTGCATGTTTGTGTGCGCACCAATGAGCGTTGTAAATTGATATAGTGTGGTCCTTATACTTACAACAGTGTTATTGTAGTTGCGTTGCACACATAAATAATTCGGATACACGGGTTTAAATAAAAAAGTAAAAAATAAATAAAATAATCTTTATTTGCAATAACAGTTTTTTACATAAACTTGACATTTACGTTAACAACTACATTAGTCAAAGACTGCATAGCAGTTATTAGCGCTCACCTCGAGCATACATCAACATTACAATAAAGACATAAGAATAATCTGGATGACAATAAAAAAAAAACTCATTTTTTTTTTAGAAAAATACATATACTGACGCGCGCTTTAGTGTGTGTGTGTGTGTGTGTGTGTGTGTGTGTGTGTGTGTGTGTGTGTGTGTGTGTGTGTGTGTGTGTGTGTGAGTGTCAGCGTGCGTACGTGTTTATTATTTTACTTATTATTATTTTATTTTTTATAATTTAACAAGAGACTCAACATCTTCATAGGTTAAGACAAGTAACCACTCCTTTGACTTCTTTACACTTTCGAAGAGGTAGATCATAAATACGCAAAATACTATTAACTTTATTATAGAGAACTGAACTAAGGTGTATGTAATGTCTTCGAGCCAACACAGAACCGCATTTCTTGATTTTCCAAATTCTATTCGACAATCTGGAATTCGAAGCTAATGCCGGATCGGTTCGCTATGGATTTACGAGTAATTTCATATCTCCTTCTTTATATGATCTGAGGGTAAATGGTATAACAAGCCCAACCATCCTTTGTTGACATAAATGCATATAAATACTATTTTGAAGTCAGTAATAAATCAAATCAAATCATTTATTTGCCTTTGAAATAGGGTAGGTACATTACAGGTCTCATTAAAATAAAATTGTTTCACCTATTCAGCAATATGCTATAGCATGCAAATATTATTTATTATTATTGATTTAATTATATTTTACTATTGAGTCAACAAAGCACTACCTACAACCACTACTACTACTTAAAAAAGAAGTCTATTTATAACTTAAGAATTCCTGGACTGTGTAGAACATTCGCTCCAAAAGCCATCTGTTCAGTGCAGTCTTAAATTGATTTAGTGTCATTTCCTTTATCGATTGAGGTATCTTATTAAATATTACAATACACATGTAGAAAGAATTTTTCTTTAATGGTGTAATAAATTTCATTATTTTTGAAAAATATAAAAGTAAGGTAAAGTAACAGCCTATAATCATCCCACAGCAGGGAAAAGGCCTCCATCATTGAATAAAAGTTACCACAGCAACGATGGGTACAGACACAATCACCACGCTTGCCAAATGCGGGTTGGTGATCACAAACCCGAGCAATGTTCGAAAATTCTAAACTTTTTGTCGCCCGACTCGGGGATCGAACCCGGGACCCCGAGATCTTGGCACGGTATTTAAACAGACATCTCAAAATTTTAGTTTGTGTGTAAAAAAAGGCATAGGCAATATGTAAAATAGGCTGGTTTCGGCCTGTATACTATAGTAAAACTATAATAGAAGGAAGAAAGAAGCGAGGAAGACCAAGAATAAACTAATAGGGGTTAAAGTATGAAATTGCCGATTATTTTCCCACTTTTTATTTTGTTTATAGCTCTTAAGTATAGTCATATTATTGCGTAATTCTTTTTGTATTGTATCAAAAACTAAATAAAGTAACTTTTGTCAAAAAAAAATGCAATACTAGTGCCTATTACTTCAAAGGAAGTCGTTGAAAAGACCCCTTACAATGTGTCAGCTGACCTTCTTGCTTCAATTAAGTATATTTGTATTATATACTTTGATTTTCAGAAATTTAAATACTATAATGCGTAGCTTTATAACCATCTAACTTTCACCATTAATTGCATCGAAAACGGTTTAGGCGTTTTTAAAAAATATAAAAAATTGTTAGTATGGAAAAATGACTTTTCTCGATTTCGTCCATACAAAACGGCAATTTCATACTTTAACCCCTAATATAAAAAGTAAAAGTTTAAGTCAAGAGAATGGCAAAGGAGCGAGTATAGAAAGAACCTCCACAGTCATGAGCAAAGCTTTATAATTAGGTGATGATTATGAAGTAAAAATAAATAGATGATTTCATCTGCTATTTTAGGAAACAATTGATGAACGCTATACGGGATACAAGACGTCTCTCAACGTGATATAAGTAAAACTTCTAGAGTCCCGTTGGTCTAGTGGTTTAAATACCGGGCCAAGATCTCGGGGTCCCAGGTTCGAATCCCGGGTCAAGCAACAAAAAAGTTTCGATATTTCGAACGTTGCTCGGGTTTGTGATCACCAACCCGCATTTGGCAAGCGTGGTGATTATGCCAGTACACCCATCATTGCTGTGTTACTTTCCTTCTAGAGTCCCAGAGTCACACCCAGAGTAATGTCAAATTATAGCTATGCTGACAGTCGGCTACTTGTCGGTTTGAGGTTATCAAAGTTAAATAACAAACGCTCTAAATTCTTTTTTACAAAAAAAAAAGATACACTATTTTTCACTTTTTTTAAGTCTACCCTATTTTTCTACCCTTGGTGTAGATTTTTTTGAAACTAACATATCAGCCTAAAACTGATCATCGAATCAGGGTAGCCCTGTATCTCACAAACCGTGATAGATAGCAAGATACGCGTTGAAAAAAATACACTCGTCAAAAGTAGAACCTCCTTTTTGTTCGTCGGATAAATTAAGATGAGAAGTAAGCCTACTGTGTACGTTAATGTTACTGATTAATATTCATAAAGCACTAAGATTAAAGGCACTTCAAGTCTTTTCTGTGAATAATAAAATTTAATTGTAGCATTCGCCATAATAGAATCATAAGCAGTAGCTTCCATTTCTAACGCCTCGTTGTTCTAGTTATATGAACACCGGGCCATGATCACCCTGGTTCGATCCCCGGGTCAGGGAACAAAAAGTTTCGAATTTTCGAACATTGCTCGGGTTTGTGATCACCAACCCGCATTCGGCAAGTGGTGATTACGCCTGTACCCATCATTGCTGTGGTAACTTGAATTCAATGATGGAGGCCTTTGCCCAGCAGTGGGATGATTATAGGCCGATATTATACAGAATGACTTATTCATCACCTTCAAATTTTTTTTAAAGACGTGAAGTATCGTAGGTCATTTATGAAGTCAAAAATTTAGGTCAAATTTTCTCCAGAAAATATTTTTCGCAACTTAATTTTAAATTTTTACGGTTTTAAGCTTAAGAAGGTACGAGTATGAAGGGAAAATCAACAACTTATGAATAGTATCGTAATGAATGAATGAGATGCGCATCGCGTAAAGAAAGTGTTGCGAAGAGGCCGTATCAGAAATTTTAAATTTTTGGCGCACATTTTTTAAGTGATTTATCTTGACATTTTTGTATTGTGCCACTATACCAAAAGAAAAAATACGTCATTTGTTTTTTGTCTCGTAGATTGTCGTATTAAAATTTGGAAGGTGCTTTATAATCACCAGTTTCTACCCATCATTACTGAGGTAACTTGAATTCAATGATGGAGGCCTTTTCTCTGCAGTGGGATGTTTATAGGCTGTTACTTAATCGCCAGTTTAATGCTGGACCCAGCCCTCTCACAGGAGTATTTCGCCATACTCGCCACGCTTGGCGGGTTAGCGAGGCAGTTTGGCCAATGGCGGATTAATAAAACTATAATAGATACATAGTCAAAAACAAAAATGTTACTTTGAGAATATTTTTTCTACCAGCTTATATGATGGGAACCAAAGAACGTGGAAAAGGGTTAGAAAAGCGATATAGGCGGGGCAGGCGCGCCACAAAGGTTATGAGCAAATGCTTGTAAGTGGGCGCTGTGATTGGTTCCTTTTAACGTCGCGCGACGTCATAAGAAGTCGATAGATTGTCGTTCTTTGAACTCGTGTATGTGTAGTGGGGCGCAAGCGGTGACATCGCTTCTCATACAAATGGCGCATGACAGCCTTTCTAAGCTTTTTCCATGTTCTGAGATGGGGACCCTTAGATGGGGATCGAACCCGGGAACTCAGGATCTTGGTCACAGAATAAGTACTAGTACTCCGTACAGAAGCTTGACTTTGCAATGGTATTCAAAGAAATGTCAACTCAATGTCGTCAACGATATGGTGTAATTTAGTTTGCCTCAGTGTCAAGCACATTTTCGTTTAGACTACAGAAATCCATTGCAAGATAATTTCATTCTTATTACTCTAGAATATGATTCATAATACACAAAACCTATTCAGTGACGTTATATCATGCGGCGCGCTAGGGATGACTGCTACAAGAAGCTACTACTAGAATTAAATTAAGAATTAAATTTGGATCCCGATCACTATAAACAATTAAACACTGCACAGTATCTTTTTGCACGATTTCTTTTTCTCTCCATTTCGGTAAAAGAACAAGTGAAAAACGGGCGCGTACTTCATCGCTCGCTTGCGAAACTCAACTGTTTTCGCCCACCCTGGTGCAGGTGGGTCACCGCGCGTAGGTACGTTTTTGGTACCGACACGCGGAGTTACACAGGCCAGTCTTGGTCCGGTACTTAAACAGACCAATGTTGGTTAAATGTCTAAATGTTTGTTTTGATCCGAATGACGTCACAACATTGATAATCTATAGACCAATATGGCCGGCAGCGTTTTCGTTGGTGTATGAAAAGAGGACTTTTAAAAAAAGTTTTGTGGTTTTCTTGGTCCTGAAAATATAGGGTGTTATTGTGTTTTCGTCAATATATTGTTATCAGGCATTTATTAAAAATAATAAACCTATTCCAAAAAAAGTACCACCTGGCGTAGTCTTATTATGAAACACTATGATAGCGTAAATAAATGTTTGTATTAAGTAATAATTTGGCAGTAAAATGTTCAATGTCTTTCATTTAAATTGTATTCTATTATATTCTGTTTTATTCAGTTTCTATTCTATTTAGATAATGACTCACATTCGTTCTTCGGCGCCGGCGGTTTCCTTGTAGCCCAGTTGGTCCGGATGGACCGGGAGCCCAGCCACTGACCGTTCATAGACGTGATGGCCGATTCTGCTTCCTGTGAAAAAAGAAACAGACCATTTTAGACGAGGTTCTCAGTAGTCCTCATTTCATTAACGCTTATTATCTTGACCTGTACTCGTATGTATTATCAATGTAACATAATCTTTAAATGCAATTTTCACCCACTTCAAGACATCTAATTTATTGAAAAATTTGCCCACGTATTAAAGGTGACTACAAAAATTCTTCCAAATTATCAATATGTATATAAATGTCCGCGATGTTTCTAGCTTATATAAGAATAAAATTATGTCAAAATAACTACTTTTTTACGTTAAAATAGGCGTGTTTTTGTTTAACAGAAGAAATTGTGATAGATCTATTCGCGATGTCGGAGTGATGGAATCATGTAGGCCTCTTTAAAAATTAATAGTTTTAGCATTACCATCCTTCTATATGTATATTTTAAATTTTGTTATTCATTAAGAAAAATGCCTACCTCTATAAAAAACTTGAGAGGTGTCAAGGGACACCCGGATAAAACGAAGTTCCTTTTAAGTGAATGGTAATAAAATTGTATGTTATTTTAAATAAATAAACTCTCTCTCTCTCTATCTCTCTCTATCTCTTTCTATTTCTATCTCTCTCTCTATCTCTGTCTCTCTCTCTCTCTCTCTATCTTCCTCTATCTCTCTCTCTCTCTATGAGAGAGACAGAGAAACACACGCACGCCGAACGGCTTACAACTATAGCAAAAAGTGTCGTTCAAAAAGTGTCGTTACATTTTTTTCCGTCTAGCCCCCTTTCGCAACGCGCTATAAGGAACTTCGTTCCAAAAACACAAGACGATTGTAGTCGGGGTGGTACAAGAAGATGCCCGTGGAAGCTATCGGTTCCTGTAGCAGGTACTATATGTCTTGCCAGAAACAGCAACAGCTTGTGCGTTCGTCTATTAAGACCCGAGTTCACCAATACTTAAACAGCCGGTAAACATAGATTGACGATTAATTTGACACAATTCCCATACAAAATATGACAATTAATATTTTAAATGCCGCGCTGTTTAAAACTTAAACGTCTGTTGGTGAACTCGGGCCTTAATTTGCTACGGAACCACATTCAAAATTTGACATTTAACGTTTTTAAAAGAATTATGGTTTTTAAACGAAAGAAGTGCTGGTTGATAATTGTTTTCATGACATTGATGAATTCACAAAATTTTGTTGTGACGGCCATTTTAGTAAAATTGTTAATAATACCTGACATGTTATTAAGCTATTGCATAACTTCTATCGCGGGCCTTAAGCGTGGAGACCGAATCCAGAAATTCCGTAACGAAAATAACCTAACACCCCCCACTCCGACCGGCACAGCGGTGATATTTTTTAGTTTTATAATTGCATAAGTTGATAAAAAATGCAATAGCTTTACCGCGGCAGTCTCCGAGTACCACACGTCATTTTTTATATATTTATTTTCAACGTGACATGAAATTGTAATTTAATGACATTATTTATGATATATTTTTAAAATTTTATTGATTATAAATTTTTAATGCTTGCCAATTTTAATGCTTGACATAGATACTTTTCTATTATTATATTGTTCCCGTTGCCTAATAGTTAATATTGCATGACGATGAAATGTTTGCATATCGATAAATCGGTAAAACATGCATGTTCACTTTTAATGTTCACTCTCAAAGGGTCGAAAGGATTCAACGGTCTTTTACAAGACATCTTGCTTTTATTTCCAGTGCTATTTCACACGGAGTTCCACACAAACAGCGTCTAAAAAAATTTAATATGGTATCTCTCGGTAACCGCAGGCTTTTACTCAGCATGTGCTTCTTACATAAGCTCTTGAGCGGACAGATAAGATGTGGCGGTCTTCTCCAGCGTGTATGCTTCTCCGTACCCTATAGGTATCCCAGACATGTGATTGTTAAAATCTTTAGAGCACCGGCTTCGAAAACCAATCTAGGTCGTCAATCCCCGATAAGCAGAATTCTTAATGACTACAACAGACTTCAAAGCAAAATTCAAGATCTTGATGTGTTCAGTGACAGTCACGCCAATTTTAAAAGAAAAATTGTTAAGTTTCTAAGCAGCTAGCCATTGTGACCAAACTGCATCATTCCTAAAAATAATTATAAATTGTACCGTGTATCTATGTAAGTTTAAATAAGTAAAATAGTAGATAGGTAAGTTTCTGATATTTAATTAAAAAAAAAAAAAATTTTTTTTCAAGTTTATATACTGATATTATAAGTGCAATTAAGTTGCTAAAATATCAAATAAAGTTTATTTTTTTTTCTTAAAATTGTCAATGCTGTGCTCACCTATAAGTGACATGTGCATCAGAAATGTTTTGGTTAGTGTTATGTCATTAGTGTTTAATACACTATGTTGTTGGTGTGCCTTTTTTATAAAATAAAAAAATAAAAATAAAATAAATAATGTTAAATGTATGTGATGTTGTCCACATTTATTTATTATTTATTATTATTTATTAATAATAAATAGTTTAAAAATAGAAAATCTTACTAACATTGTAAAATAATTCGCAAGTTTTAATGATTGTTTGTTATTTAAACACACCAAAACGACTGAACTGATCTAGTTGTAATTTGGCACAGAGATAGAAACAGTCTTGAATAGCACACAGGCAAATTTTTATCCCAAAAACATTTACGGTTCCCGTGGGAACGTATCAAATACAGAATTCGTACGAAGCCGCGAGCAACAGCTAGTAATCAATAAAAAAGTCGGCGCTCATTAATAATATGCAAAGTACATTACAATTAAGGCCGATCGGGGACAAATTAAAAATTCATTTAAATTTAGTGCTGCCAACCAACCGCGGTAAGATCGGGACACCGGAATTGGGACAGGAAATTCGCAAAAGAATCAGTTCCTCCTCCTTTGTTACGTGTTCCTTGTAACAAATAGTTATTTATTTGTTAAGTTTACGAGTATAGCCACAAGAATAAGCCAACAAGGCATCAAGATAGACTCATGTTACCCAATACAAGACTAAAAGTATTAAAAAACGGTGCCTATTGCATGGTTATTAAAATATATAATAAGTTGCCTGACCCCTTTAAAAATCTGCCTTTATCAATATTTAAGAGGCATATACATATTTGGCTACTGAGTAAATTCTATTATTCTTTACATGACTTCACTTTGATGAAAGGTAGCTAATTATGGCTTTTATTTTTGTTATTATTTTTTGTTGACATTTATTTAATTTTTCATTTGACATGTAGTTTTTTTGTAATAGCCTATAATCATCCCACTGCAGGGAAAAGGCCTCCATCATTGAATTCAAGTTACCACAGCAATGATGGGTGTACTGGCATAATCACCACGCTTGCCAAATGCGGGTTGGTGATCACAAACCCGAGCAACGTTCGAAAATTCGAAACTTTTTGTTGCCCGACCCGGGGATCGAACCTGGGACCCCAAGATCTTGGCCCGGTATTTAAACCACTAGACCAACGGGGCGTTAGTAGACCAACATGTAGTTTAACGTTTTAAGTGTGACATCTATGGGTACTATACTTTATTTATTCTTTGTAAGTTCTGTACGAGTACCTACATAATAATCATGGTTGTTTTTAAATCAATGTTTAAATTTTTAATTTATGTAATAATTTGCGTGACAATAATTGTTAAACATGTGGACATTAATCATTATAACATCTTTGTATCGCCATGTTTATCGCAAATAAATAATTTGAATTTGAATTTGAATTTATTAATGTATGTTAGTCTGTAAGGTATATATTGTATGGTATTATAGTTACACCACTTATAAGTCGATAACGGTTGGACCAATTTTTATGATTTTGGTGTTTTTGGATTTGTTTTCGTCGGGAATAGAATAATAAGTATTAAAACGTTGGAAATTCAAATAATAGGGGTTTAAGTATGAAATTGCCGATTATTTTTCCACTTTTTATTTTGTTTATAGATCTTAAGTATAGTCGTATTATTGCGTAATTCTTTTTGTATTGTATCAAAAACAAAATAAAGTAACTTTTGACTAAAAAAAAATGCAATATTAGTGCCTATTACTTCAAAGGAAGTCGTTGAAAAGACCCCTTACAATGTGTCAGCTGACCTTTTTGCTTCAATTAAGTATATAAATTTGTATTAAATACTTTGATTTTCAGAAATTAAAATACTATAATGCGTAGCTTTATAACCATCTAACTTTCACCTTTAATTGCATCGAAAACGGTTGAGGCGTTTTTAAAAAAACTAAAAAATTGTTAGTATGGAAAAATGACTTTTCTCGATTTCGTCCATACAAAACGGCAATTTCATACTTTAACCCCTAATATTAACAAAATATTTTTTTCATATTTTTTCTAACCACGCCATATTTGACGACATTGTAGTGTGTGTATACATGTTTGATTGTATGTGTTAGGCATACTAATGTATAAACACTTGTATTGATCATTTGAGACACTAATAAATAACATATAATTGGAGGTTGTCATCTTTTCATTGAAGACGACGACGACGCTGCTTCCCACAGCTCCTTAAAAGGAAACACAACGGCCGTTCTTCCATACAAACGTAGTCCTCTGTTTCCTCCCTGGATAATGCCAGTAGAGCAATAATTTTTATTACAAAAATTTATGGCCACTATTAGCATGTTTCTATGTTTTCTGTGTTTTCATAAATTAATTAATAAAAAAGATATGAGCCCTCAAAAATCGAAAAATTCGCCAGATTTTCCGCTGTGTTCAAACATCCAGAAAACAAATTTGGCAAAATTTTAGAAAAAAAGGAAAACATACAAACACGGCCAAAGCCTTTCTTTATTTTTAACGAAAAAAGTATTTAAATCAGTCTTGTTTTGGAAAAGTAATCGGGGGATTACGAAACGTTGATTTGGTGTGTTTTTAGTAGGTATTTTCGGTTCAAGAAGCACTCGTCTCTATCACACTCCGCGGTGAAGGCGTTTGGCACTGCGCGACAGCAATAGATTTTACAAATACCTATTTTTCAATTCTCTCGCCCGAAGTGTTTCCTCTTAACGACACCAAGAGAAAGAGAAAGGGAGTGCTATTTTTTCAAAGCGTCAGCACCACTCAACATAAAATAATGCACTTAATTTGTTAGTTTATCATATTATGTCCCACACCCAACGGTTCAAACATTTTCAATGGGGGCTATCGCTAGTGAATTTGCCACTAGAGGCGCTAGTGTCGCGTGAGGTCCAATATCATTCACTTTGTACTGGTTTTAGCGGAATTTGTTGCATAAATTATAATTTCTTTAATTTACCTGCTGGAAAGTGATCTCCTTCGTAAAATATCGCAAATATGGATTATTTGGCGATTAATGTGAACGCTTTAAAAGCGAAATTAAAAAAAAGCGCAAAAATAGGCGGCCTCAAGAGCAACTATTTCAGAAGTTAGTTTGTTGATATCAAGATAGTTATTTATAAACAATATAACCTTAGTTAGATTCAAGATATAACACTTTGTTTCGGCGCCAATCGCCTTTGACAGCTATAACTCCGGACCTCAGTCTACAGTGGCGCCAACTGGTGAGCAAAGAAACGGTAGTCCCCATTATATTCTATTTTGACACGTAAGTTATAAAATGTTTTCCAACTAAATAAATAAAAAAATAAAACTAATAAAATAAGTCTGTAAGTATTCAAAAAGGAAAGCGGATTTTTTTAATATTATATGTTCAAAAACATTTTAAATATCTGAAGCGCGTAACATGAATAACTTTCGACTCAAATTAGTATTTTTTGAGTTAAAACTGTTTTGTTTCAGGGGTACGATGTGATTTTTATTAACTACACTGACCACAAACATTTTTTTCCCGTGCTCGATACAAAATTGAACGTTAGGAATATAGTTCAAAGTATTATTTGCTCTCAAATCAGAAAACAACAAAAAATTCTCAATATTCACCGATGTAGCCAATTTGATATAGCCCGCAGGGAATTACACAATTCGCAAAAACGGTTAATAGAAATATCCGAACTGGAGTCCTTCTCGATAAACATGGTATAATTTATTCCGATGGTTTTAGGTATGTTAATATTTGAACTGAGTTATATTATTTGTCAGGTTTGGAACGTTTATATACAGGTGACTTCATCATCTTCAAATTTTTTATAGACGTTCAGTATTGTATTGAGAGCCCATTTATGAAGTAAAAAATGTAAATCAAGTTTTCACCCGAGAATATTTTTCGCATCATAGTTTTCAACTTTTACGGTCCTAAGCCTGTTAAGGTATGAAGCGATAATCAGAAATTTATAAATAGTATCGCAAAGAATGAATGCGAATCGCGTAAAAAAAGTGTTGCTAGGAGGCAGTATCAAAAATTTTAGATTTTTGGCGGATCTTTTCTAAGTGCTATATCTTGATATTTTCGTCCGGGCTAAACCAAATGAAAAAAATACGTTTATTGTTTTTTGTCTCGTAGATTGCTATATGAAAATTTGGAAGGTGGTTAAAATTTCATTCTGTACATTGTCTTCATGAAATGTATGTAGGCGAATATCTTCCGATCGAATGTAGCAAATAATAAAAAAACAGCTATAATTTTATTGTGATCATCAGAAGAAGGTGGCCAGAAAATTACTGATAGTTGTATGAAAAAAACCTTTTTATGAAACAATATCCAAATCAAAAGTGCGAAAAGGGTGAGATGGTTATGAACAGGCCATTGATTATATTAATTTCATTGGTAAACCCGTGCAGAGCCGGGACAGATAGCTTCATTTTAATTAAAAAAACCTTTTTTATGCCCGCGACTTTGATTGGATATCAATTAACGAATTGTATTTTTTTTACCAAATTTTGAAACGACTACCGATTTCGAGTCAGTGGTTGATCATTGCGCTGTTGTTCCTATTAGTTGTTTTTCCTATTTGAACTTTGACTTTTATAGCGTATATTGCGCTATAAAAGTTTCAAATAGGAAAAACAAATTTAGGAAAAAAACTATTTTGAGTCGGCGCATCATGAGTGTCGGTAATATTACTATTTTTATATTCTTTAAAGAGGATTATTTATTAGAAATTTATTGGGACCACCTTTAACTATAGGTACTCTATCGAACATTACTAAATTTCACCGAACCGGTCAATCTAGTCAAAAGTTAGGCGTAGATCGTATATAAATAAAAAAAAATGCACGTCAAAAAGAAACCTCACTTTTATCTTCGTTTTAAAAATATTTTTAAATGGTTAACCTCGTTAAATGTAAGAAAATCGCGTCAAACTGTAAACTTTATTTGTCGGTAAAAATTGGGACGTCCCTACACGTCTACAACACTAAGGTTGACCTACTTTACAAATTAATGCAACGTTCTCGCACGTCAAAACATACAAGTAATGTTTTTAACGAATAGTACCTAATAATTTTAGTTAACAAACGTCGGCGACTTAACAAAGTGGTAATTTTAGTTTTTACAACAGACAACAAAATGTATTTAACTTAAAACAAATAAGTTTGATAGCTTCAAAGAAGAGTTTACAACTTTGTTCAAGTCTAAGACCCGAGTACTTAAACAACCGGTAAACATAGATTGACGATTAATTTGACACAATTCCCATACAAAATATGTCAAATAATATTTTAAACGCTGTTTAAAACTTAAACGTCTGTTGGTAAACTCGGGTCTAATATGTGTCAAATCTTCCAATTAAAAATTTGACAAATTAGTGATTCGTCAAATCCTCTTTTTGTCGAATTATGCAATTTGACAAATACCTACGCCATTGGTCAAGTCCATGGAAGTGGTTTAGGCCTCCATCATTGAATTCAAGTTACCATTGCAATGATGGGTAGTACAGTTGCTAATATTTAAGTACCCTTTTCTTGTTATGCGGATTTTGTGAGAAGAAAAGGAAATTTTCTGACATAGCTAAAGACGCCAGAACAGAAAAAATAATTGAGATGTAATTGAGTGGAAAATTTGATCCCTTATAGTGATTAAAACAGCTATGTTGGGTATGAACACTCATCGTAAGTCGTTGCATTGTGATTCGCGGTGATTCCTTGTTCATGTTTTTCATGCTCTATGTAGGTAGTTGCAGTTATTATTTTGTTTTTTAAATTGTCATCAAAATCGGGCTAGCAAGGTGTGAATGCGTGACAGACAGAAAGACTGACGTCTAACACAGAATTACTTTAACTTTTAATTTATTTTGTAAGAACATTGCCCTACTATCGCATTGGATTCAATTTGGTTTAAACCTATATTTAATAAACGAAAGTCGTGTTAGTTACCTACACCACTTACCTATGATAAGTCAAGAACGGCTTGACCAATTTTTATAATTTTGGTGTTATTGTATTTGTCTTTGTCAGGAATAGGATAATAAGTATTTAAAACGTTTGAATTAAAGCAGAGATAACTAATTAGGAAACTGCATTTCTTCATACATTTTTCCAACCCCGCCATATTTGATGACAATGACTTTTAAGACGATACGAAGGTCGCGGGGTTCGCTAGTAAGTAAATAAAATAAAATTCTACTTACCGATTTCTTCAAAAATGACACGAACCCGTAGCCCTTCGATTTTAGAGTCTGCGGGTCTCTCACCACTCTGCAATCGCTGAAACAAATCAGAAATAACACATCAACAAACCGAATAAGTATTTAAAATATAAATAAAGTAGCCATTGCCCGCGAATAAGGCTATCCTAAAGGAACTGTATATTTTTCTGGATAAAAAGTAGCCTATGTATACAGGATAAAATTTTAACCAATTTTAATATATCAATCTACGAGACAAAAAACAAATGACGTATTTTTTCTTTTGGTATAGCCCAGTACAAAAATGTCAAGATAAAGCACTTAGAGAATGTCCGCCAAAAATCTAAAATTTTTGATACGGCCGCCTAGCAACACTTTTTTTACGCGATGCCCATCTCATTCATTCATTACGATACTATTCATAAGTTTTTGATTTCCCTTTTTACTTTAACAGGCCTAAAAACGTAAAAATTTAAAACTATATTACGAAAAGTATTTTCGGGTGAAAACTTGATCTCTAAATACGATAATACTGAACGACTATAAAAATTTTGGAAAGTGGTTAAAATTTCATCCTGTATATCCGTAGAAACTTTCGCATTTAAAATACTAGCCGTTGGCTGCGAATTTCTACGCGATGACCTATCCCACGGGAACCGTACTTTTTTCCAGGATAAAAAGCCTATATACTACGAGTATTACAGCTCATAACCTCATTCCATGCCAAATTTCATTATGAACTGTGTAGCCATTCTGGCGTGATTGAGTTACAAACATCCATCCAAACATATAATATTAGTAAGAAATAGACCAGTTTGGTTCAGCACGGAGAAAAAGGTCTAGTTTTACTAACCAGAATTTTGAGGAAGTTAACTAGAACGCATAGTGCAATATGTGAAGAAGAATATGTGACAACTATACATTTTGTAAATGATATTTTAAAATTCTAGTTTTTAGTAACGTGAATTTTCTGGTACATTGAACACATTTTTCGGTACACTTTACCATCAAATTGGTACTGCTAGCAATACTTAAACATAGTTGTGCCCATTACTAACTCATTATTTTGATGTTTACAAAGAAAGTAGTAACTGATACTATTTGATATGTTTCGTACACTTAACTTATTTTCCAGATTTTTTTAATATTTGCAATTAAGAGACTATTTATCCTTTAAACTAATTCTGATAGCACTCGCAGTTTTTTTGTTAACTTTTAATAGATTTGTTTTTACAAGTCGTTCTGGTAGTATTGTAAAATATTTTTGAAGTGAAAACTTCTTTAGCGGCGCTGAGCACTTTTTGTTGGATGGGTAAAAACTTCCAAACTCGCGTCAGGGTCACGTGATGCTGATCGAAAAAGCGTAAGATCGAGGGGAAGGGAGAGGAACTAGTATCTCCCACTCTTTCTACCGTGCCTGAGTGTGCTGTTTTCTATTATTTTTGAAGTGAAACTTCTTTATCGGCGTTGGAAAAAAATTACCGTCACGTTTTGCGTCAAATTTTCGTCACATTTTTCGGTTACGCGCCATCTTTTTCTTGCCCCTACCACGGTTGGTTCAGACGATAGCAAAAAGGTAAAGTGAAATAATATTTAACCAATTTAACCAATTTAACCAATTTAACCAATTTAACCAATTTAACCAATTTAACCAATTTAACCAATTTAACCAATTTAACCAATTTAACCAATTTAACTAATTTAACCATTTTCTGGAAAGTTGCGTCAAATTTTCGTCACATTTTTCGGTTACGCGCCATCTTTTTCTTGCCCCTACCACGGTTGGTTCAGACGATAGCAAAAAGGTAAAGTGAAATAATATTTAACCAATTTAACTAATTTAACCAATTTAACCAATTTAACCAATTTAACCAATTTAACCAATTTAACCAATTTACCCAACTTAACCAACTTAACCAACTTAACCAACTTAACCAACTTAACCAACTTAACCAACTTAACCAACTTAACCAACTTAACCAACTTAACCAATTTAACCAATTTAACCAATTTAACCAATGTAACCAATTTAACCAATTTAACCAATTTAACCAATTTAACCAATTTAACCAATTTAACTAATTTAACCAATTTCTGGAAAGTTGCATGTAGGTCATTTTTCGAAAAATAAGGCCATAAAGAAGTTTCACTTCTTACGTGTGTACACTAGTACACGCACAACTTTTTTCTCCGTGTGGTAGTAAACGCTGCTTGTGAGCCACGGGTCGCGGGTGCGATCCCTTCGCACAGTACAAATATTTGTGTGCATTAACGTATCTGTTTTTCACTCGACTGGGTGTTTGTGTATGTGTGTGTGTGTGTGTGTATATGTGTCATTATTTGCTGATTAGTCCACTGCTAGAAGTCAGGCCTCTCCTTATGAAGGAGTTCGCCATAGTCGCCAAAATGGGCAGAGGGTTGTGAAGTGAAGTTTGGCCAATCGTGGAGTGAAGGTGCTGCTGCCTGTCTCCTTCTGGCAGTTTTTGGGGTGGTGGAATCTACCTCCTAGTGGTCCACCCTGGGCAACGGCATATTTGGTTTTCTAACCAATGATGACGGCTAACAGATCCCTCTGCGGTGGTAGGTTTCGTAAGACCTGCCTGGATGCTACCACCCTCCTGCCGGAGTCCAGCGCAAACAGTTGTTCTGTGTTCCTCTAGTGTGTGGGAGAACCAGTGCCTCTGGGAAAGCTCGCTTCATCTTAGGCTTCTTCTTAATCGTAGAGTTAAGTATGTAGTCAAGAGCAAGCCCATTGATTATAAAAAAAGTACTCCTTTAGTCCCCTCATACGACACCCATAGGAAGAGAAGTGGTAGTGCTCTTCTTTTAAAAGCCAGCACCACACGACACCATGTTTATTCAAATGAAATATTAACAGGAACATCAAAAACTTCAATTCTCGTAAACAAAGAAATAAATCTATGAAATGTCGACAAAATAGCTCTCCGTCACTGTCGTCCCCAATGAAATGATGTAGGCATCTCTTTCTAACTCGAAGGGTAGCTTTTTAATGACAGTGTATAAAAGTTTACGATGGAGAATGCTTACTGTTGATAAGGGGGAGCAATTTGTAGGACCTTTTAGATCTATTAAGAGCAGAGGCCTCGTTACTGAGTGATGGTCGTATTTGATAAACCAGATTTTTTCTTTCAGTATAATCAGGTGTACTTCTGCATATAGGCCTTCAGAGTTTAGACTATACACTGTGGAACCTCCTGAAAAACGAAGTCCACGTTATGTTACCATTGTGTATAACATCTTGGCAGTGTTATTTATATTTTTTATGAATTAAAATATACTAAGATAAATGTAAAAAAATAAGACTATTTATTTTAAATCATGCTGTGACGCGCATGGACTAATTATTTTGCTTCGGACCGGACTTGGATGAATGAACCTTACACAAATACGTCCGTGTGTGTAATACTAGCTGTTGCCCGCGACTTTGACCGCGTCAATTTCTGTTATTATGAACGCGATTATTATTGCAATTTTTTTCACTGATGCTTCGCTCCTATTGGTCGCAGCGTGATGTTATGTAAGCCTAAAGCCTTCCTCAATAAATGGACTATCCAACACAAAGAGAATTATTCAAATCAAACCAGTACTTCCGGAGATTAGCGCGTTCAAACAAACAAACAAACTCTTCAGCTTTATAATATTAGTATAGATATAGATTATTAAACCTACCACTGCTTCGGGACAAGTGTGGGCTAGTGCAGAAAAGAAGCGCAAAAAACTTGATCACTGTCAAAATAATTGAAATCAGTTTTATTTCTGCCAATAGGCCCCAGGAGGCGCTTTTACACGTCCCAATATTAAACTATGATTAAACCTACCACTGCTTCGATACCGTGTAAGTGTCGAGAAGCAGCGCAAGAAATCACGGTCACTATTGTCAGCCTCTTTTTAAATTATTTTGTTTACATAAAGATATATCGCAGTGCGAGCTAGGATAAATTGAATGCCATACATTTATATCATTTCTCAAATTAAATCACATTTATTTTCGGAAGTTAATCCATAGGTAGGTACATTACTACTAACTTAACTAAAATTCTTAAAAATAAATAAAATAAAACATAGAATTCTTAAAAAAAAATACAAAAAGATAAATTTAACAAAATTTAAATAGTTCGTTATTATGTATGTACATGTAAGGACATCCAAAAGTTTTGAATCGGATTGTCCATACTCTCAGCAATAACCTTCAGAAAGGTATTGGAGCTGCCCTGCACTCGTTTACAGAGAGAAGCGACTCGCTTGCGCAGCACTGCTCCGAAGCCATTAGTGTTACTATACTATAAACTAAAGTGTGGCCTGTATTATACCCTGACCCCTAAATTACCCCTATGCAAGAAACATGTCGATCCCTTTCAATATGAAAAATAAATGTTTATCCCACGGTAACAGAGTATTTTTTCGGGATTAAAAGTAGCCTGTGTGCTTTTCCAGACTGTAATCTAACTCCGTACGAAATGTTATCTAGATCTGTTTGCCCTGATTATGTAAAAGAGCCATCCAAAGATTCTGTTTGACAATATTATTAAGTTCAATAGTTCGTTCGTCTGTTTAGTGTTATTTTTAGAGCAAGAATTTGAAAAAAACTATGTAGGAAAAAACAGCGCCATCTACCAGTTCTAATAGTGTTTAAAAACCATCTAGCGATGCATTGAAATATTTACACAAAGTAGGTTTAAAGGTTTAGGAAATTTAATCCAAATCCTTCCAAGCACTCGACATGCGTACAGAAGATCATTTATCATCATTGCTATGGTAACTTGAATTCAATGATGGAGGCCTTTTCCCTGCAGTGGGATGATTATAGGCTGTTACTTTTTTACTTTACTTTAAATAAATAAAGACGTTTGACGTCCTTTCTTTAATTTCATTAAACGCTCCCCAATCTTTGGGCAAGTATTTTTTCGCTCCAAGAACAACATTTTCTTTAACTTGTAGCGACTTTCTTGGGAATTTATTATTTAATGTCCCAAAGAAGTTACTCTGGAAGGAAAAAGGAGGGAAGGGAAACGGAAAGATAAAGTTTTACTTGAAAAACTGTGGCCGATACTTATGGAGACTTAAGTGGGATTTGTCCATTGATGTTGTATATAAAACTAGAAACACAATTATCGTCAAAAGTTACCATTTGTCATTTATGCACATTTAGAACAACCTATATCAATCGAGTAGATACAATATGACTTGAATATCCATACTATTGCATGTCGACATAATTTGGCCGGGTTATAAAGTTGACTCTGACATAAAATCAACGTTGAAAGATTTTGAATCGAGGACAGTTTTAGGTCATCTTTGTAACGGACTAACATCTATACATAAACTAAAATCGTATATCAAAGTAATTTTTATAAAAATGGGCTATTATGCTATTCAATGTTTATAATTCATAATTCATAGTTCATTTATTCACTTCAAATTTGTGATACAGAACAGGTTGATACCTTCGTAGAAGCAGTTGGTAGTGCTTGTCACAAATTTACCTTTTCAAGGCATTAGTGATACATTGTAATTATCTAGGTACTTTCTTTATAATACATTAATACATTATCCATTATTATAAATAATTTCACTGTTATATTTCCTAAATTTTAAATAGGATTCTAATATATGTTAATTAAAATGTCTATCGCTACTGTCATACATTTTATTATCATCACATTTTTTATAAATGATAGGAACGTGTGGCTTTAAATTGTCGCACTGGGGCCTTATTCAGCTATTTCAATTGCAGTTCGATCGTGATTGAATTGGGCGATTTTGACATTTAGCCCATACTAGAACTGTCAAAAAACTGCTATTCAATTACGATTGTGATACGATTTGGTTAGCTGAATTAGGGTCCTGGTATATATCTTAGGTTAACAATTTACTATTGTCAGCCTCTTTTAAAATAAATATTTTAAAAGAGGCTGACAATAGTGACCGATTTTCTTGTGCTGCTTTATCCCGGCACTAGCCCAGACTTGACTCTAAACAGTGGTAGGTTTGAATATTGGGACGTGTAAAAGCGCCTCCTGGAGCCTTTGCAGAAATAAAAGATTTTACTGATTTATTGATTTATCTAAGTAGGCAGTTCTTATTATATGTAATATCGATGGTTGGAACCTAAATCTATTATAAAATCTTCAAGCCTACGAAAGCGCAAAGGTTGCATAAAAATTTAATATCTGACTGGAATCTAAGTCATCAATAATGTGCTGGGGACAGTCCAGCTTTTGGCGGGTAGCCTCGCGTTCAAGTAGCAAGTAACTCAGAAGGGTGGGGCGCTACTGACAGCGGGTTCATAAGCAACTGCGAATTTATAAGCGACAGCGGGTAGAACAAGCAACTAACTCTGCCGTGTTGTGCTGACACAAAATTCGAATAGCAATTAATCAAAAGCATTTTTTATAATTTTTCCTGTTCATTATAAAAATGATTGGTATTCGTCATTATCAACTGTCATTGGGGCGGAAAGGTTTCGGGATGGCCTCCCACCATGGACCAACGATCTGGCAAAGGTCGAACGGAATCGCTCTGGACGCGGGTGGCTTGGGACCGGTCAGCGTGGAGTTCCTTAGGCGTAATTCACGTAACAAAACTACAACGGCATGCAAGCGATTTGATCGCTGATGTCCCTTTTCGATTTCAGTTTTGTGTATGCGTATGCACGTGCAATAATCGAAGGTCGATCGTTGCCTCCGAGTATTCACCTATTATTTTGAAATTTAGTTTGATCGTGTGTAGATGCAGTATAATGTTTACAAACTTTTTGCTTCCCTCAACTTTCTTAATTCTATATAAAACACTTATAAGATCCCAATTAGAGTATGCTGTACCAATTTGGAACCCAATATACCACAAATACATTGACGTACAGGAGAAGGTCCAACACAAGTTTCTGAAGTATGTAAACTATAAATTTTGTCGCACTCGTCGGTCATACGCACATCTAATGGAAGATTATAAGTTATCCAGTTTAGAAAACAGGCGCACTCTTTTGGGAGCCGTAATACTTCATAAAATATGCAACAATACTCGTAGATTTGACTGTATTGATTTGAGCAATAATTTGTGTTACGTGGTTCCACGTTCTGTGCACCGGAGAGAGGTGCGGGCGCCTCGGCTGTTTTACGTGCCACACAACCGTACGCACGCCGGCGCGCGCGCGCCTCTCAGTCGGCTCGCTGATACATTTAATAAGACATTTTTGGAACTGGACATATTTGCAGACCCTGAGTCTAAATTCAAAAAACTAGCCGCTAATACTCTAGCAGCTTTAGCATAAGCATTGAAATTGTTTAATTATTCTTTTTTCTTTTTCGTTTGTATTGTATCGCTATTAGTCGCATCAATAGAATGTAAAATACTTACTATAAATAAATACACACTTAAGCAAAATGTATGCAACTGTAAATGTAAAATTTGATTAGAAAGTATTGGGCTAGCAAGTATCACTAGAACTAATCTGAGGATAATGGTGTGGGCTTCACAATAACCAAAACTGGCTATCTCATTACTTTTACAATTTAAGCTTCATTGTGATTGCTGTTTGTTATCCCAAATAAATAAAATAAAATAAATAAAATAATAAAAATTATACGAAATAAACTATATTTTTGCATATTTTCGTAAGGAAAAAGTATTGGAATTTATTTGGTAGAACTGTAATGGCAACATTATGTATTAATAGTTGACAAGTCGCTCAGTTGCTATCCTATCGAGTTATCGTTTTGTCGAAGTGATACATGAATACGGATTTATGACTGTTTTCAATAGGACGACTTCTAAACGTAAGCGACATTTTTGGTCCGTTATAAAATACGCGAATAAGGGGCTTTAGGTACGTGTCAGTAACAGTAAAATTCATCATCATAAAAAAAAATTAAATAGTAACGGCTTATATTCAACCTACTGCAGGGCGAAGCCTCCATTATTGAATTCAATTACCACAGAAATGAAGGGCATAACCACCACGCTTGCCAAATGCGGGTTGGTGTTCACAATTCTGAGCTATTTCCGAAATTTGAAACTCGTTGGCCGACCCGGGGATCGAACCGAGGACCCCAAAATTTTTACCCGGCACTTAAATCACAATACGAACGGGGCGTTAGAAGATAAAGCCTTAGATACATCAAAAGTATTGAGTACCAGCTGATTTTAATTTCTACATCCACGCTCGCAGTGAGGCCACAACGCACTGGCCAGCGTCCAAGCGAGAAATCCTACATTTTGTTTAATGGCTGCCATGTTTTAGGGTTCAGTGGGAAAAAGAAAAACAATAATTAATGAGAAGAAATGACCGGACGTCTGACTGTTATTCAACGGACAAAAAAGATGAAGTTTTCTTTGCTTTGTTGAGAATGTTTTTAAGGCAAATAAATATCTGGTGTAAATTGAAAATGTAACTGCTTAAATAAAAAAATATCGACTGCATTAGGTCGTTTTGACATCCGATTTTGGAGGTGGAAACCTTAAATGAATTTGTCACAATGTCTATACTAGAGGAAATTTGCTAATGATACTGTTCTAGTTTTTGAGAATTCATTTTGCTTAGTTGTAATAAAATTAAATAAATTGGGGGCAGCACTTAGCTCTCGTAGTCCCCTTAAATGACTTTTCAAGGAAATATCTGTAAAATAGATCATCCATGCAATGGATAATCGAAGAAGTGGCGGTTGTGTAATGGCTTTTGATTAAATAACTTTCGATGATCAGCCCTAGACTCACTGAAACTAGGGCGAATCTGGTTAAATCCGGACTGATGGCAATACATAGCAACACTAACCTACTGTCATCATTGCTTCATGACACTTAGCGACCGCACGGTGTAGGTACAGTTAGCTGACAGCCCGTCAAATTGATGTAAAAAAAAAATTAAATGAAAATATTTATTTCAGTAACTGAAGTCCATATAACAAATATAGAGGTAGGAACTTCCTTTTAAGCAAACAATTGCCTGTTTTAGAAAGAACCGCTTATCTTTACAACAAATATATATCTTAAGACTAAAGTACCGTGAGGGTTTTGACAACAGTGAAAGATACTTCTTCTCCTTCTTCCTTTGGTTTATTAGACCAGGATCGATAATTTTTGATGCCAAAAAAAATTATAGTTGGATGAAACCCAGTGTTTTGGCCCGAGCCACACGATTCCGCCAATGTCGCGAATGGGGAAAATACACAAGTTTTTTTTTTTATAAATTGACTACTAAGCAAAACTAAAGCATTACATCGGAAAGCACAAATTGTTTGTTAAACGGCACAAAATATATAAACAGATACAATAATACACAAAGTGGCTTTAGGAGACGGGTTGCGGAAAAAGAAAGGTTAGGGTGACAAATAAAAATAAATTTAATAATCTAAAATTATTTGCCACCGAGCCGATTACAAACTACAATTGAATTATCTGTTATAAATTTTGTTAAGATTTTCAAAAGCGAAGAGTTAATTGAATATAATATACATTTCATATTAGTCGGGCGAGGGATGCTTTTAGGGAGGGTATCGTAAAGGGAGAAGCCAATTTTGGTGCAATTCAAAAGTACGTGATTTACTGTGCCTTTGTCCAATCCACATTCAGAAAGATACTTAATTTATTGCATGAATAATATGGCAGGTAACTCTAGTTGGGTGTTCGCTACTTTGACATTTGCATTGACGGCAGTAGTATCGATATATCGAGAATATACCGTGTATTTTTGACCACTTGACAAACGAAGGCCATGTTATGTGACCATTATGTTATTTTTTTTTTTTACTAGCTGTTGCCCGCTTCTTCGTCCGCGTCAATTTCTGTTAGTAATTATTATTTTTGCAACATTTTTCACTGATGCTTCGCTCCTATTGGTCGCATCTTGATGTTATACAGCCTAAAGCTTTCCTCGATAAAGGGACTATCCAACATAAACAGAATTTCTCTAATTAATTTTTCAACCAGTACTTCCTGGGATTAGCGCGTCCAAACAAACAAACAAACTCTTCAGCTTTATAATATTACGAGTAGTATAGATTAATTAAAATAATCTGAGAAAAATTTAAGAAAATAAGACAATACATTTTGAATCATGCTGTGATGCGCACGGACGTAATATTTTGCTTCGGTCGGGTCCTGGATTAATGAACGTTACACAGATTCGTCCGTGTGCGTCACAGAATGTTCTAAATTAATAGCTGAATCAATCTATACTAATATTATAAAGCTAAAGAGTTTGTTTGTTTGTTTGTTTGAACGCGCTAATCTCAGGAAGTACTGGTTCGAATTGAAAAATTCATTTTGTGTTGGATAGTCCATGTATCGAGGAAGGCTTTAGGCTATCACGCTGCGACCAATAGGAGCGAAGCATCAGTGAAAAATTTTGCGAAAAAAATCGCGATCATAAAAACAGAAATTGACGCGTTCGAAGTCGCGGGGAACAGCTAGTATTTTATATTTATCTGTTTTTTTTGTTAAAAAATTAAGAAATCTCTTCCAAAATGTTAATACACAGTAGTTATACAAAGTGCGCTTCGTTTGTCAGGAGTCCGATACAAAAAGACGCCTCAAACTGTCCTCGATTGAATTATTTGACGTTGTTTTTTTGTCAGTGTCAACTTTCTAACCCGGCCGTCACGCAATTAGTATAAACATTAGTGTTATGTCAAGTTGTATCTATTCGATTGTACTAAAAATTCACCCTTATGTCAAAATGCACTTTTAGTTAGAAAATTTTTGACACAGATTGTGTATCTAGTTTTTAGGGTTCCGTACCCAAAGGGTAAAAACAGGACCCTATTACTAAGACTTCGCTGTCTGTCCGTCTGTCTGTCACCAGGCTGTATCTCAAGAGCCGCGATAGCTAGACACTTGTAATATTCACAAGTTATGTATTTCTGTTGCCGCAATATCAACAAATACTAAAAACAAAATAAAATAAATATTGAAGGGGGGCTCCGATACAACAAACTTGATTTTATTGCCTTTTTTTGCTCGAAATCAACAATGGTAACAGAAAGGCACTTGAAATATTCACAAAACACTCAGTTGTATTTTTAATTTAATAATCTAATCCCTTTATACCTAATTTCAAAAACCTATGATTTGTATCGTAATAAATAAATGTGATGTGCATTGCGTAAAAATAGTGTTGCTAGGCGGCCGTATCAAAAATTTTTGATTTTTCGCTGACATTTTCTAAGTGCTTTATCTTGACATTTTTGTACTGGTCTATACCAACAGAATAAATACGTCAGTTGTTTTTTGTCTCGTAGATTAATATATTAAAATTTGGAAGGAAGTTAAAATTTCACCCTGTATAAGTGCTTTGATAACAACAAATTAAAAAAAAAACCTACTGAAAACTAGCATGGATCAACTTCATACCAATATGTAAGTTTTGCGAGCGCTCCATTCATACTTATTGTGACTACGGAACCCAACTGACACAGTTGGCTGGCTCTTCGGTTCCTCAAGATTTTTCTTTTACAGCTGCTTTTTGGAGATTGGAATTTTTATTTTTTGTTTTGTGGCTTCCATCAAATGTATTATTTATTCATAATCCGCATTTCGGATTACTGAGACCCGTTAAGGATTGAGACGTAAAAATTTTACTGTTGCGAACGTTTGGACTTGATAAAATTATAATATGGGTATCGAAATATATTTAATATAGTAATTTGAAGTATGTAATTTGGTTATTGTGAAGGGGATATGTTAAAAATAAATTTTATAATGGAGTTTATCAGCTAATGTAAACATAAAATTACTTACGATATCTCTCCAAAGGGCGCAAACGCGTCCCTAAGGCTCTGCGTCTCGATCTCTGGACTCAGGTCCCCCACGAAGATATGATAGTGCTCTGAAACAAGGAAAAAAAATATTTCAATTCAATAAATTATCTTAATATAGAGTGACAAATCAGAAAAATCTGTTTTATTTCTGCAAATAGGCCTCAAGAGGCAAGTTTTCACATCCCAATATTTAAAACTAACTACCACTGCTTCGGGACAAGTCTGGGCCAGTGCCGTGAAGAAGCAGCGCATTAAACTCGGTCACTGTAAAAAAAAATATTTAAAAAGAGGCGGATTCTTTTTAAATATTTAGGCCCTCAGGCTAGGTTTAGGCTAGGTTTAGGCTAGGCTAGTGATTTGCGCAAGGTGGCTGGCAGGAGTTGGATGCGAGAAGCCGAGGATCGACCTAAGTGGCGTGCAATTGGAGAGGCCTATGTCCAGCAGTGGACTGTGATAGGCTGATGATGATGATGATGGACTCTTTTTAAATATTTTTTTACAAAAGGTTAAAGTAAGTACGAGCTAGGACAATTCATTCCTAGGTAATACGTGCCTATCATTTAAATAATCCAAGATAGTGCTAGCCCTTTTTCATTAAAATTACTTTGTAATACTGTTTAAGTTTATTATACTGGATGAATGAACCTTACACAGATTCGTCCGCGTGCGTCACATCGTGTTTCGGAATGAATAGCTGAATCAATATTTTATATTTTCCTAAGATATTTTTTTTACATAAAAAATTGAAAACAGACACTGCTAAGATAGATACACTGCCAATACATAGTGGTAACATAACGTGGCGTGGGCTTCGTTTGTCAGGTGGTCAAAAATGCATGGAGTATATAAGAAATGCACGTTCATCATACAACGTGTTTCTTTTGATAACTCTAAGGTTATGTTCTATAGGTAAAAATAATATAAAACGCCCTAGAACAAAATCAATAGTTTCGAATATAACATAAATTTTAGTTAAATTTGTTAAAAATTGGTTGTTTGTAAAGTAGGTTTACGATCGAGATGTTTACGTGATAACGTCTTATTGGTGATATAAGTTTTTGGGAAGTAAGGAATTAATGAAGATAACAATTTTTTCAAATTTTAAATTACATCTTAAACATTCAACAAAAACTTAACCGCACGAGAAAATCTCCATTCGTTTGTATGCCGCTAGAGTGAGAGAGACGGAAGATCGGTCCACTCACTCGAACGCTATGCCAGCCTCCGCTCGTGAGGATTCCGCGTGACAAGTTTCACGGAATGACTGGCAGCGCTCGAGATGAGACGGGAGATCGGTCCGTCTCTCTCTCTCGTTATACCTGCGATCGCGCTCGTGAGGTTTTGGTGTGACACAAGTTTCTGAACATGTCACCCGACTAAAACGATTTTAAAGACGTTATCACGTCAAAAAATGTCACTATGGCGAATATATTAGTTTTGCGAGACGTTGGCAAACTTACACTAAAGTGTAGTAGTAAAGTAGCGGGAGAGCGTAACTTGTAAAACACATTGACGTGTGTGGGTGTTTCGTTGATAAGTAGGTACGAATAAATCGGTTCCATTCAAAAGTTCATTCATAACAAGGTAAGGGTGTTTTACATAAACAGTCGTGACTTTTTTGAATTATTTAGTATGAAAAAATTAAATAAAAAAATATATTTATAATTGAAAAATAATTAATATGCAATTTGATTCTTTACCATGGTCTGTTTAATACCCTAGAGTTATGGGATATCAAAAGTAACACGTTGTATGTATACAAGGATTCTCGTCTATAGGCATTAAATAGATAGATAGATAGATAGATAAATATTACAACACGAAAGGAGATCGACAAGTCTTATAGACGTATTATATTCAGTATCCTAACACCTCATCCTACGAGCGAGATAAGAAAATCAATTTTAGTATGACCTACATCTCGGAATCCTATCTGAGCCTAGCCTGAGAAGGCTCTTTAATATTTTGCTTACCTACTTCATCCTTACAAATATTATAAAAGCGAAAATTTGTACCTATGTATGTTTGTTACTTTCAGGCTAAAACGACTCAAATGGAAAAACGAATCAGAATGAAATCCGGCACGATGTTAGTTTATTGGCTGGAATAATTAGATGAAATAATTTATTGTGTGTACCAAAATTCAGTTCACTTTTCCGAGGTCCCAGGTTCGATTCCCGGAAAAGGATCAATGTAGAAAAGAAGTGTTTTATACATTTCATCGGGTGTGGGTGTTTGTGGCTCGCACCTTTGTTGTTTTTGATTTCCAAAATACCTACGATCGTGCTTTAAATAGTTTCTCAAATGTGGATCAGAACAATGTATGTGATATAGGATTTTAAACTTTCTTGTTGCATTTTTACACTAAACACTTAACACTTACGGGGTTTATACAACGAACCGTTATTTAAAGGTAAGGTAAGGTAGTGGTCGCGACCATGATTCGTGCAACCGGATCGAAACGTCGGGAAGGTAAATTACTATTTACCTGTACATGTTTAATGTATGTGATGTTGTCTACATTTATTTATTTACTAGCTTTTACCCGCGGCTTCGCTCGCGTTGAATTCGGGGTAACAATAAACTTTAAAGAGGGGGTTTAAGGGATTGACGGTGAATTTCCAAAAAAAAACCAATTTTTACCTTTCTACCTTGCCTTAAAATTGCGGAATGCTCCATACAAACTTCCACCCCCCATTTTAGGGAAGTAGGGGGTTAGAAAGGGACAAAAAGTATGTCACTGTCCGTCTGTTTAATTATCTCCACTTAAAAAATCACATCAATTCGACGCTCCGTTTTGCCGTGAAAGACGGACAAACAAACAGACACACACACTTTCCCATTTATAATATTAGTATGGGTGAAAAGCAAAGCGTGTCTCATTGAAACCCTCTTCTTTTTTCCTTCGGATAAGATAACACACGAACCCAAGATACCAAGCATATGGTATTTTAAATCTAGTCCGATCTGAGCCAGTATTTGCTGGAGGAGTGTATTAAATAAATCTCACTAAGGTTTATCAATAAAATTGTGGCAAAGCAGCTGAAACCGATTCCCTCTCAAAGCGGTCTAGGATGGCTTTAGTGTAGTGTTGTCCCTTTATCGATAAATATTTAGATGTCGATAAATTGTGTTGTGTGGTGCCGGCACAAAAATAGGAAAAATATGGTGAACATCAGGATGACGGGTGTACTTAAAAAACCGGTGACACATGAAATTTGAAGCAATGTTCTTTTATAAACCTAGAAGTATTTAAAAAAGTTAGTGAGCCGTCAGCCTGATATTAGAATGACGGGTGTATAAATATGGAGCAGTAGTATGGGATCCCTACGAAGAGAAATATATACTTATGATCGAAAAAATACAACGTAAATTTGCACGATGGGTCTATAAAAAGCTTTATGGATACTATCCATACTTGTATCCCTCTCTTTTCGTTTCGGGTATGGTTGGTATGGAAACTCTGAGGCTTCGAAGAGCTATGCTCTTAATAGTACAATACCTTTCGATAATTCACCTGAGGATCGACAGTCCACAGACATTTGAGAAATTGAACATCTTAGTTCCTACAATCCTGTGGGACTCAGCACGTCTGGTGGCGCCTCGCCGCAGGCCGCGCCGTCTGGCCCTGCCCACCGCGCGCACGCAGCGCGCAAAGCACGCGCCCACCAACCGCGCTTTGCGTGTTATCGGGGACATACTTGCTCAGCACCATGAAATTGACCTATTTGCGGATAGTTTCGGACACCTGTGCAGTCAATTCCGATTATTTTTAAGTATGTAAATATTATAATCTTGACATGCACATCACGCAAACAATTTATTATTTTATTTGACTCCTTTTATAACATATTATATTATAATTACTATTATTTTCTATTTATATTCGTTTTGACATGGATTTTGTTGGACATTATTTAGTTTTTTTGACATTTATTGTGTAGTTTGATTTATTCTAATGACATCGTGATATTGTATTATTACGAGTATTATTATTGAAGGTAATTTAGTCTTTTAAGCGCTTTGGATTTTTTATATCTGTTAGCTTTTAAGATGTTTGTGAATAAATAATAATAATCTATACTAATATTATAAAGCTGAAGAGTTTGTTTGTTTGTTTGTTTGTTTGAACGCGCTAATCTCCGGAAGTACTGGTTCGATTTGAAAAAATCTTTTTGTGTTGGATAGTCCATTTATTGAGGAAGGCTTTAGGCTATATAACATCACGCTGTGTCCAAGAGGAGCGAAGCATCAGTGAAAAATGTTGCAAAAATAATCGCGTTCATAATATCATAAATTAACGTGGACGAAGTCGCGGGGAACAGCTAGTAAATAATAATAATCCGAGCAAATCACTTACTATCTGAGGATGAAAACATTACTGTAGCAATGTTTCGACAATGTGCTCTAACGTGCCAAAAGCAGAATCAGATGCGGTTCTAGGTACTTCTAGGTGCTATAAAAAAAAAACAGAAGTCGGTCCAAAATGTAAAAAAATCCTAGCCTAAATATTTAATATATATTGACATATATTTATCACACAACGTATTCTATAGACCCTTGCAGTAACTAAATTTAACTTTAACATTAATGTTATCGATAGTCGATAGAGTACTTGTCCCAGCACTAGTCCTGTCTCGCCTCAGGCGGATTTAGAAAATGCATATTTGAACGTTGCAAGAATCTGGGAAAAGAGTTTAGTAAGGAATTTTAAAGTATATTGAGAATTAAATTAAGATGGTCGGTCAATTGATTGGATTGATCAACCGACGAATAAAAATGAAGGTACGAAAATATACAGGCTGAAATTTTAACCACTTTCCAAAATTTTTGTCGGCGTTCAGTATCGTATTTAGAGCCCATTTATGAAGTAACAATTATAAATCAAGTTCTCACCCGAAAATATTTTTCGCAATATAGTTTAAATTTTTACAATTTTAGGCCTGTTTAGGTATAAAGGGAAAATCAAAAACTTATGATTAGTATCGTGCTGAAGGAATGTGATGTGCATTGCGTAAAAAAAGTGTTGCTAGGCGGCCGTATCAAAAATTTTAGTGTTTTGGCGCACATTTTCTAAGTGCTTTATCTTGACATTTTTGTACTGGGCTATACTAAAAAAAAAATTCTTTTTAAGTAGTTAGTAAGAGTAAATAATTCTTAAAAATAGATATTGAAGAAAAAAAACACAGACAGCCTGCAGAATTCAAAAATTTTTCTTCAAAAAAAAATTAAGGAATGTGTAAAATAAATAAGTCATTAAAGTGGTTTTGTGATTTTTTTAAGTTGATCGAATTTTAATACAATACTAGTCGATGCATACGGATTTACTCGTGTCGTCATCACTTCAATTCTGGCACTGCATCTTTAGAAATACCTACACGTCAACTAGACAAGAAACAAGTATCTTCTTACTAATTCAATATTCTTAACTACACAAGATACTACGATTATTCCTTTTTTTATTTATTGACCTAACAACAAGGGTTAAAATGGTTTGTATGACATATTGGCCCACAAAGCCGACTAATCGGCTTAACTGTGGGTTTATGAGACTCTGAGCAATGTTATTAATACATTGAAATAAAATATAAAACAAAATTATCGTTAGCTTTTTAAAATATGTCAAAAAAAAAATACAACGTAAAACTCTAATAAAAGTTCACAGATAGAGAGAGTTCACAGACATATAGAGTTCATTAGAGATAGAGATAGAGACACGCAAATTTTCTTCAATTTCAAGATAAAACTAGCTATTTAAAACAAAACAAGTTTTTTTTTCCAAACACAAGTTAAAACCTTACAACCGCTGCGAAACTACAGAATCTAATTTTGCAACAAATGGAAAGAATTGAAATATTAATTTTTAATCAAATGTACCTACTTTGCTCGATGTACAACCCTAAATGAATAGGTAATGCAATCAACGCGAAGTCAATTTGCGTTTGTATACATGCTGTGTTTAGACCGCTTAAGCACTATAGAGGGTGTTAGGTAAATCTACACTAATTTAATATTTTAATATCTATATAAATAAAAATGAGTCCCTATTTCCCTTTGTCATCGCATCACGCGTGAACGGCTGGACCGGTTTCGCTAATCCTTTTTTTGTTTTGTTTGTAATTTTCAGGAGAACGTTCTTATGAAAGAATAAATTAAGAAAATTGCGCGGATAATAAGAAAATTCAAGAAAACTTAGTCACCATTCTAAATTGTTTGTAATGTAATCGCTTTGAATTTTTTTTTTATTAAACTTTATGGCGTTTGACATAAAATTGACAGAATGCGTGTGCTGTCGATAAATAAATTTGTATCTGTAATATTTTTATTAAATTATACCAATTTGAAATCAATATTCATAGTTAAGACAGGACAACGTCTGTCGGGTCCGCTAGTCTTTATATATACATATAATTCTTCTGTGAGTGTGTATGTCACTGAACTTCTCTCAAACGACTGGACCGATTTTGATGAAATTTTTTGTGTGTGTTCAAGGGGATCTGGGAATGGTTTAGATTCACAATAGGGGTAGGGAAGGATTTAGGGTAGGGGTGGGGGTAGGGTAGGGGTAGGGTATGTGTAGGGTAGGGTAGGGTAGGTTAGGGGTAGGGTAGGGGTAGGGTAGGGGTAGGGGTAGGGTAGGGGTAGGGTAGGGTAGGGGTAGGGTAGGGGTAGGGTAGGGGTAGGGTAGGGGTAGGGTAGGAGTAGGGTAGTAAAATATTAAAATTTTATAAAATATATACAACCCTTTTACCACCAACCCCTATTTTTTGTTAGCCATTTTAGTAATTCAATCATTTTTATGGCAAAACAACGTTTGCCGGGTCAGCTAGTAATATTATAAAGAGGAAAGATTTGTATTTTTGTGTGTGTATGTTTGTATTGAATAGGCTCTGAAACTACTGGACCGATTTCAAAAATTCTTTACTATTAAAAGCTGACCCTATCCTTGATAAACATAGGCTACTTTTTATCGCGGGACCCGGTAGGTGGCGCTGCTGTCGGTATGTCAACTACTAAACGGCTTGACCGATTGGGTTAAAATTTTGTATGTGTATTTCCATGGTTTCACAGACACGAATGTATTAAGCCTACCTAATCTATCTTTCTATATGCCACAGCTAGGCACAGGCTTCCGACCGCGCGGTATGACGTAGAGTTCACGTGGGCAGAGCCGCGGGCGAAGAGCTAGTGGTAAAAGTCGAAATCCTCTAAGTTAATATATGCATATAAACACTATGTAAAAAATAATAATTAAAGTAACAGCCTATAATCCCACTGCAGGGAAAAGGCCTCTATCATTGTATTAAAGTTACCACAGCAATGATGGGTGTACTGGCATAACCACCACGCTTGCCAAATGCGGGTTGGTGATCACAAAGCCGAGCAACGTTCGAAAATTAGAAACTTTTTTTTTGTTGCCCGACCCAGGATTTGAACCTGGGACCCCGAGATCTTGGCCCGGTATTTAAACAACTAGACCAACGGGTCGTTGACACCAACACTATGTAGAAGTCAGAAATTTCAAATCATTGTGTTTCCAAAAAACAAGTTACATAACAGCTTGTAATCATCCCACTAACCCTGCAGGGCAAAGGCCTCCGCCATCGAATCCAAGTTACCATAGGAATGATGGGTTCAGTCGAAATTAAACAATATTTTCCGACCACCATGAACTGTATGGTAATTCCGTTACATTCCAACAACCAACCCATGCGTGGCCTGCAGATATAAAAGGTTGTTGGCTTATCAGCGTTTCAAGTAGCCTCTAAATCATGATTGCGTGAGTATTTTTTTAATTATCGAGGTCATTTTAGTCACGTTACTATGTTAGGGGAAACACACGGTGTTATGGGCGCTGGCGACAAGCGTTTCTATATCGGTACGATTCGCTAAAGGTTGACTCGACGACCAGGGGCCTAATTCGCGTAACCGAATCGCAGTTCGATCGTGGTTGAATTGGACGATTTTGACATTTAGCCCATACTAGAACTGTCAAAAACCTGTCGTTCGAATAAGGGGACTGGTTAATTCGCGTAACCGAATCGTATCACAATCGTAATTGAACGACAGGTTTTTGACAGTTCTAGTATGGGCTAAATGTAAAAATTGTCCAATTCAATCACGATCGAACTGCGATTTGGTTACGCGAATTAGGCCCCAGTTTGGTTTAGTCGTAGTACTTACGCTGTTATGGCTACAACAGATATTTCTGATACACTAGAGCTACTTCAGTCTAATCTCTTGTATGTTACGAAGATATACATTATTACTGAATGTAAAATAAACAGATGAAAAGTAAAAAGAGCCACCTGAAGTATTGCTACATGTGTGTCTTTAAATTGGTACGATACGTGAAAGCTATCTTGGTCAAGTGTTTTAAAAGCAAGCAAGTACACTGTAACTAACATAAATCAAGGGAAGAAGAGTAGAAACAGTTTCAGCTCAGCAGCTTATGGCATGCCACGACGCCGATACTTATTCTAAAAAGACTTTCTGTAACATTGTTACAAGCGTGTCGATACATTGCTCCGAAACGCTAATTCCACGTAAGTAGATAGACGGAAAACAGAGTTTAAGCTTCATAAGAACGTCAACATGTGACACAGAGATTGTCAACTGGCTGTGCGAGCGTAAACCGGTTTTTTCCAGTTTCTTCGCGTGCGCTACTAGCGGCCAGGGCCCCAATTCCGCTAATTTACTATTAACCATATTAAACAGTACTACCATAATTAATGTTTCAAAATATACAATTGAGATGCAATTGCGATTCTATTGAGCCATTTGTAAATTAGCGGAATTGGGGCACACATACCCCGATTCGAGCGGTTGTATGAAGCTTAAAACTTTGTTCCGTTTGTCTACTCATGTGCTAATCATACGTTTGGTTAAGTCTCTTGTAAGCTACATAGTTATTGTTTGTCAGGTGGGAAGTAAAAAGAGCTATCTGAAATATTGCTACAAACGTGTCTATGTATATCGCTACGATACGCTAAAGCTTTGTATACTTCAAGGAGATAGCTGGCTTTAAAATTTGTCATGATATAAGTACTGTCTATAATTTAACACTTTCTGGGTTAGTATCATACAACAAATGTATATTTTTTGCTCGTTTTTGTTCGATATTAATAAAGGCAACAGGGCCCTTACTCTTGAATTTGATTTAAACTCGAAGTTCGATCTCGATTCGACCTAGTCAAAATCTGAACTCGATGATAAAACGTACTCCCGAACTCATTAAACATTTACGGTTGATGACGTAATTACCAAGTCTCAAAGGTTCAGGTTCACTTTTCAGAGTACCAAATCACTGATTCTCGACGTCGATTCGATTTTGATCGTAACTCGAACTCGTCAAGAGTAAGCCTGCTGGTCAGCAGATCTCGGCAGACGCTTGAGGTCACAGAACATAAATCTGTGCTTGAGGTTTTCACTGAGTACACAATATCAATCAATTCACTTCATTCAGTGACTAAATTAAAAGAAAATTAATATTTAAGGGAGTCTACCATACAACGAACGTGAATATTTCTCAATTTTTATAGATAATGGGACCCTTCATGCTCAAGTCCGACTCGCACTTTGCCAGTTTCTTATTTTAAATCAATGCTGATTTAAAGCCTTTTTCAATTGTCGACCATTTGGATCAGCGGTAGTTAACGCTGCTTCTGAGCCATGGGTCGCGGGTTCGATCCCCGCACAGTACAAATATTTGTGTGCATAAACATGTCTGTTTGTACTGGTCTGGGTGTTTTCTATGTATTATAAGTACGTATTTACAAAAAAAAAAAAAGTATATATGTAAGTTTATCGGTTGTCTAGTACCCTATACGACAGGGTACTTAATACTACCTTAATTTGGGACTAGATGGCTCTGTGTGGCCCAGTGAGGCATGTCTTAAAATATTTATTTATTTATTTATTATTCAATAAACTTTATAAAAAAATCTCATTCCATTGAAAACGGAACATTGTAGAACCACCAATCAGTTAGTGTTGCTAGTAAGAGTATTTACCGAAGCGATTTGCGATTTGGTGGTGAATATTTAAGGGAAGGGGATAGCATATCGGCTTAGCATCTGGGAGTATGATCTGGGTCAGAGGTATGAGATTCAAAATCGATTTTATTCGGATAGAGATAAATTAAAAACGCTCAACAACAGCGGACAGCGGTAGTGGGACGACCATGTGTAATGTGCGTAAATGGAGACTACCGTTTCTTTGCTCACCAGTTGGCGCCACTGTAGACTGAGGTCCGGAGGTATAGCTGTCAAAGGCGATTGGCGACGAAATAAAGTGTTATATCTTGAATCTAATTAAGGTTATATTGTTTATAAATAACTATCTTGATATCAACAAACTAATTTCTGAAATAGTTGCTCTTGAGGCCGCGTATTTTTGCGCTTTTTCTTAATTCCGCTTTTAAAGCGTTCACATTAATCGCCAAATAATCCATATTTGCGATATTTTACGAAGGAGATCACTTTCCAGCAGGTAAATTAAAGAAATTATAATTTATGCAACAAATTCCGCTAAAACCAGTACAAAGTGAATGATATTGGACCTCACGCGACACTAGCGCCTCTAGTGGCAAATTCACAAGCGATAGCCCCCATTGCGTGCGTTCATTTGTTTTTTTACCAATTCGAATTTGACCTGCGCGCGTTCGGTGCTTCCTTATTTAAATGTTCGCGTCAATTTAAAAAGTGAAAAAGGTTGGAAGTGGCCTGAACAGTAGGTTTAAAAAACCGGACAGTGCGAGACGGATTCGCGCATTAATGATGTCGTGCCTTAATACAATTAAATTATTTATTTTAGAAGTTCATACTACACTTCTACATATATATCTAAACTAATTATATATTATATAATTTTATAATTTATTATACAGAGGAAAGATTTGTATTTGTGTGTGTGTGTATGTTTGTAATGAATAAACTCAAAAACCACTGGACTGATTTTGATTAAATTTTGTACGATGGTCGATTAGACCTTGGGAAAGGATATAGGCTATCTAGGATTTTTAACAGACTTTAATAAAGGGAGACGATATTATTTTATTAAAAGAAAAACAAAAAGAACTACTTTACGCGGACAAAGTCGCAGGCAAAAGAGAGAGAGAGAAAGAGAGAGAGAGAGAGGGAGAGAGAAATAAAATAAAAATGTATTACAATTCCTTCACTAAAAATGAACTTCGTTCCATCCGGGTGTCCCTTGACACCTCTCAAGGTTTTTTTTTAAAGTTTTTATTTGATAAATATATTTAAAATAAACTCTGCCAAGACGTAATACATTGTGGTTACATATAATTGTAGGCTTCTTTTTCCAGTACCTTAACACATTTACTGCCTCAACATATTTATTTAATACTGAGACGTAGGTTGGATTCCCACCTTATCATCAGAGATGTTCGCGTAGGCCCAAATTATTTTAATATGTCTATAGTTAATAGAAGGCACCCTAAGTTTATTAAAAAAATATAAAATTTAGAATAAATTTAAGTAAAAAAAAGGGATAATCCACGGCGCCGTGTAGTCGGCCTTGATTAATTGTTTTATTTTATCCATAAACCTTATAATAAGTTATAAATAACCCATAAAAAAGATCAAAACAAGATTATATCTCCTCCCCACGGCGCCGTGTGCTCGGCCCCCCGCTCCCCCACAGCGCCGTGGGTGTGGCCTCCTACTGCTCCACGGCGCCGTGTATTAGGCACTAAATGTGTTAAAAATGCACCGTATATCGTAAGGGAAGCGGTGGCGATATTCTTTTGTTGTTTTAACCCCACACTTTCCAACGGATATACGAGTAAAACCTTTTCCCATATTAAAACATGGCCTCATTCTCATTGTAGATTTCACACAATACACATTGTAATTATTTTAATGTAACATTTCAAATGAATGCCATGATTGTTGTAGCACCAAATCCTTTCAAAAGGTATCAATTTTACTTTTAATCTGAATAAACACCCACAGACGACCATTTGGATCAGCGGTAGTAAACGCTGCTTCTGAAACATGGGTCGCGGGTTCGATCCCCGAACAGTACAAATATTTGTGTGCATGAACATGTCTGTTTGTACTGGTCTGGGTGTTTTCTATATATATTATAAGTATATATTTACAAAAAAATATAAGTATATAAGTAAGTTTATCGGTTGTCTAGTACCCCATACGACAGGGTACTTAATAGTAGCTTAATTTGGGACTAGATGGCTGTGTGGCCCAGTGAGGCATGTCTTAAATATTTATTTATTATTTATTTATTTATTTCAACAAATAGGGCAGAAAAAGGCCTCTTTAACAGTGGGGTATTTTGTTATTTTGACACAATAATTTAATAGCACCGCCTCTTCCTTTGGGTGTTGTAATAATAGGTAGGGAGGGATACAGCCAGAAGAAAATGGACAGCAACGGCTTTTATATTTAAACTTCAGGATATATTTTTTTTAATTTAATAGGATCAACTTTAAGCTCAACCACATATTTACTAATAAAATTAATAAAAAAAAGCTTAATACAGAATGACCCTTTCATAACCTTCAAAAATTTTTATAGGCCTAAGTTAAGTATCGTATTTGGAGCCCATTCATAAAGTAAGAAAATGTAGGTAAAATTTTAACCAGAAAATATTTTCGCAACGCAGTTTGAAATTTTTACGGTCCTAAGCCTGTGAAGGTATGAAGGGAAAATCAACAACTTATGAATAGTATCGTAATGAATGAATGGGATGCGCATCGCGTAAAAAAAGTGTTGCGAGGTGGCCGTATCAAAAATTTTTGATTTTAGGTGGTCATTTTCTAGGTGCTTTAGCTTGACATTTTTGTACTAGGCTTTTGTCTCGTAGAATGTTGTATTAATGTTTGGAAGGTAATTAAAATTTCATCCTGTATATGGGTTAAATGGACTTGTATAGTGTTTTTTTTTTATTTAAAGCTATACTAAAGGAACTGTACAATTTTTAGGCTAAAAAGTAGCATATTATATGCTATTCCAGCACATAATAAATAAAATAATTAAATAAATGTTAACAACATCACATATGTTACTGATTTTAACTTCCTTGCGGAAGTTCTTCCGCGATCATGGCGCTTGCAACAGTGCCGAAATATCGGAAACTCATAAAAACACGGTGCATGGTAGAAATCTCGAAATAATTAACTATCACATACGTTGATTTGAACTAAGAGGAATTCGCCCATCTTTGGGATTTGATTTGATTCATAACTTTTATCAATATCGGTTCATTCGTTTAAGTGTACAATCGTAACAGAAAGACAGAGTAACTTTCGCATTTATAATTACTAAGAATTTAAACCATTAATTAAGGTGCTCAAATTGCTACAAAACATTGTATGTACTTGTATCGTTAAAGTATACATTTCTATTCCCAGCCCAGCTAATATTAGCATATTTTGAAATCCACGTAAAATAGTCACTAGGTGTGCCCTGTGCGTAGGGTAGAGACGCGAGGATGCACCTCGATATCGACTATCGACGGTCGCTGCAGTAATCTAGGTTATAAGCCCGAGTGATTCCAAAACATAAAATAAAATATAAAAAAACCTTTTGGAAGTTTTTAGTTTTAAATAACATAAGTTGGATAACTTACTTTAGTTAACGTTAGTTTTAAATAACATTGATACCTTTTGGAAGTTTTTAGTTTTAATAATAATATAAAAAACCTTTTTGGTTTTTTGGAAGATATTATTTGATAATTGAATGAAATATTACTGTTTTAGAGATATCTACATAAAAAGTATGTAAATGTATGTATGTCTATCTTATCGTGTGATTATACTTAAAAAATGATCTGGTGTCAGAGTTTTCTAAGGTGCCTATTACAGACCTCTGATGTGATTTAGTTCGACTTTCATCTTGCGGCAGAAATCAGGTAAGACAGCATAATATGCCTTCCGAAGTACTACAATACGCCCACACTCAGACCCAAGCGAGTTGAGAGAAAATTGATTGAAACACACAGTCATCACAGATCATTTGCTTGCATTATATTCATTGGTAAGCGCGTGCAAATGACGGGCATCTAGTAACAGATTTGATTGATTACTATTGATCTTTGCGCCGTGGGTGGGATTTAAACGCGAACAATTTTTTTTTCTGCTTGATTTTTCGGCGGTGGTCACAGGCTGACTGGAACAGCGATGCACTCTCTCCGTGTGGATAATAGTTTGAAACAAGCTAAGATGTTGGGTGTGTTTTTAGAGATATGAGCTCGTGGGTTCTTCTTCAGCGCTCGGAGAACTGTACTAAGAAACTGTGGAGGGCGCCACTTGCTTTAACTCAGAAGCAAGAAAGAGTTAATTAAAGATAGAAAAGAAAACAAGTTATTTTCAATTTGTCTCCCAATATATTATTTAAATGTGCATTACACTCAACATAGATATCAGCAACATAAAATTTAAGCTATATAGAATAGACTTAAGTAGGTATATTAGTTTAAGAATAAATTATGACTATGCATCTAAACAAAAGTTCTGTACTTAAACTTAGTCTTAGATACAGTGAAGGAAAGCTTAGAAGCAGGCGTTCCATCACTCACAAGTAACTAGAATTAAGGTTGGCCTAACCCATGAGCTGAGGAGTATCACCAATGGATGAAAACTATCAAAAGAATAAATGTTCATAAATACCTAGTAGCATGTTATTAGATCATGTCACCGATAATTAATTATAACATCACCGTGGAGAACCACACATATCCCTCCGTCCCTGGAGCACATGCGCGCAGGATGCAGGAGTATGTCCTAGTAGCTAGGAGCGAGGAGGGCGATATTTCAAGCCTGGAAGGTGCACACAAGCATGAGTATAGCAGTAAGAAAGCCACATGCTCGTGGGGTCCACACGTGGGCATGGGCACATGGCATATGAAAGGAAAACGTGCACTAGCACAGCACTAGACATGACCGCAGGTGCATTTACAGCAGGGTGAGATGAAGACATTCGCTAGCACGTTGTCCACACGTGGGCATAGGCAGATACACGTGGTGAAAAGAATCAAACATGCTTACCCATAAAAATGCAGCAACAATCACCAAGATGAGGCGATGCATCATGTAAATTTATCCATCAAGGGACAATATAAAAATGTTAGTCCTGAAAGATGAAACAACACACAATCAAAGGTTCACAATCTCTTAGAAAAGAGAACAAAGTCTTGGAAAAGACATTTATAGATGCTTACCATAAGGAGACAAATTGAGAGAGAACAAAAAAAGAAAAGATATTAGCCCTTTGGCTTTACATGCCTACAGGCATTTTGGCACGCTTGACCGCCATTAAAAAATTACTTTTTCGCGAACAAGAAAACTCAGGAAGCGTAGTAAAAAGACTCGCCACCAAATGGCATCCGCTTATATATTCAATCCAACCTCTCCCCTCTATGACAAGACAGTTTTATTTTTTAATTCTTTGCATCACGACTTGGAACAACTTGACTTGACTGACACATAAAGCCAAACAACGCAGAAAACTGCTCAGCCCTAAAAAAGTAGAAAACTACCTAAAAAATCAACACAAATAGCCATTTGCCTATTAATGTAATAATATAAAAAAATAACATTCAAATTATTAGATAAAGAAAGGAATTGTGGGATGACAGACACAAAGTTGCACCATATGGTGTTCCATCAGCCGGATAGATGGCGTTACCAGTAAAATCCTTAGCTGCGCACGAGCTGTTGAAACAAGATTAATGCAAAAATGTAACGACGTGTTACAATACATCCCCACTAAAGAAAAAAAAGGACAGAAAGTTAAACTACCAATGTAAAAATTTACTAAGTATTAAAGGTGATCTGTGAGGAGAACACTCGACAGCATCAGACAGTGAAATATCACTTAACACAGGCCGTCCAACTGGATTATCCACCTGCCTACGAGACCTATTGTAGAATGTCCTGCTGCGACTGTGGTACTTCTTCTTAGGAGATCGATCCCTGCTGAAAACATCCCTCAGTCGTTGAGGTATAGGATGGGATCCCCGTACTGATGGTTGAATTTTATTATGGATAGCGACCACAGTCTCACAAGAAGATAACATCAAGTTTGATGCAGGTCTAGTAGACGTCTGACATAACTTTCCTGTGTCAAAGATGTCCCTACATAAACCAAAGGAACGAAGAAAGTCAGCCCCTAATATAATAGGCACGTTTGTATCACGACAAACAACAAAGTGAATAAAGTTTAATTTACCAGAATAAGAAATGGGCAGTATTATTTTACCTACAACACTCAGTTGAGCATTGTTACCTACTAATAAATATTCGTGGCAGTGAACCACATTAGGATTAACCCCTAATTGAGAAAGAGTAGATAAGGCGTCAGTGCTGACTAAGGATACAGAAGCACCACTGTCTGCCAGAGCACTGCATTTGATGCCTGAAACGTCAATATTGAGATAAGGCCTAACATCATCTAAGCCATGATTATTAAACAATGGTTTAACAACAGAGGTTTTACCACTAAGAAAAGAATTAATAAATTTTAAGTGGTTTTGCCATTCAAAGTCAGAAGTATAACCCTTCTTAAAAGAAACACGAAGATTTAAAATGTTGTTTACCCCTGAACGATCTGGGCGTATTTTCGCACAAGGACAATTTTTTGTGAAAACACCCGGCTTCTTGCATTTAAAACAATGTAGACCGACATACACGTCGCAGTCCCTATAGTGATGAGCACCATCACACTTTAAACACTTAAGAACTACAGTGTTCACAGAAGAATTCCTAATTGGGGTAGATATAGGTTTTAAATCAGACAAAATAAGATCAGGACCAGGATTGAGATAACCCCTGTACTCACACCTGTGCTTGGCAATTTCTAAATTGACACAAAGCTCCTTCAAATGATCAATAGAGTAAACATTAGTTAAAGATAAACGAGATATATAGAAAGGATTCATATTAGTTATAATAATATCAAGTTGCTCCTTCTCAGACAAAGGCACAGAAAGTTGAGTAAATAAATATCTCATAGTATTAATAAAAGTTCTAATTCTTTCTTTAGGCTGTTGCAGCCGTGACCTAATTTGGTTCAATAAGGAGCGCTCACATTCAACAGATTGAAACTCAAGTTTTAATAAATTCAAAAATTGAACACAAGTGGTAATAGAATTTTGAATGGACTTGAACCAAATTAAAGCCTCGCCTGACAAAACGTAAATAGCATTATCTAAGAAATCATTATCAGAAATTCTAGACGACTTAATGTAATCTGTAAGTTTAATGATGAAATCATGGACTGGTGTATTACCACTAAAGTTCAAATTCCATTTTAAAATTTGATTGAGCACAGGCTTAGAATTAACATTCGAACATGAATTTTGATGATTAACCTCATCACCAAGGGATTGAATAATTAGAGGTTGAGTACCTACAGATACCGAAGGTATAGGTTCAGACCCAACACTAGATGATGTGGTTCCGCACTTAATATTGTTAAGAAGTTGAAAGGCATTAGCAAGCAAGCTAATTTTAACTGCCCTGTGTTCCTCACTGGTGACACTCACTCGCTCAAGTCTTAGTATAACATGAGTTAATATAGAACAACACTTTTTGATACAACCAGCATGGTTGGTATTCAACACTTCATTATATTTTAATTCACAAATATTCAGCTCATTAGCAGAGTCTAAAGAAAATAAAAACTTATTGCTTAATTCCTGATTGGTGATACCCTTACCAGAACGCAATAACTTCCTCAGCTCATCGACAGTAGTATCATCTGATACTTCAAGGCCCTTAACACGAATTTCATATAAAAGTTCGTTTTTACTAAGATAATTAATATCTAAAGAAAGAGACATGATTACAAAATTAAATTAGTAACCTAAGTTGAGACAAATTAAAAAAAACACAGCTTCAAAGTACAAGTCTCTAAAAGAGGCCTACCCGTTGAGGCGCCAATGAAACAAGCTAAGATGTTGGGTGTGTTTTTAGAGATATGAGCTCGTGGGTTCTTCTTCAGCGCTCGGAGAACTGTACTAAGAAACTGTGGAGGGCGCCACTTGCTTTAACTCAGAAGCAAGAAAGAGTTAATTAAAGATAGAAAAGAAAACAAGTTATTTTCAATTTGTCTCCCAATATATTATTTAAATGTGCATTACACTCAACATAGATATCAGCAACATAAAATTTAAGCTATATAGAATAGACTTAAGTAGGTATATTAGTTTAAGAATAAATTATGACTATGCATCTAAACAAAAGTTCTGTACTTAAACTTAGTCTTAGATACAGTGAAGGAAAGCTTAGAAGCAGGCGTTCCATCACTCACAAGTAACTAGAATTAAGGTTGGCCTAACCCATGAGCTGAGGAGTATCACCAATGGATGAAAACTATCAAAAGAATAAATGTTCATAAATACCTAGTAGCATGTTATTAGATCATGTCACCGATAATTAATTATAACATCACCGTGGAGAACCACACATATCCCTCCGTCCCTGGAGCACATGCGCGCAGGATGCAGGAGTATGTCCTAGTAGCTAGGAGCGAGGAGGGCGATATTTCAAGCCTGGAAGGTGCACACAAGCATGAGTATAGCAGTAAGAAAGCCACATGCTCGTGGGGTCCACACGTGGGCATGGGCACATGGCATATGAAAGGAAAACGTGCACTAGCACAGCACTAGACATGACCGCAGGTGCATTTACAGCAGGGTGAGATGAAGACATTCGCTAGCACGTTGTCCACACGTGGGCATAGGCAGATACACGTGGTGAAAAGAATCAAACATGCTTACCCATAAAAATGCAGCAACAATCACCAAGATGAGGCGATGCATCATGTAAATTTATCCATCAAGGGACAATATAAAAATGTTAGTCCTGAAAGATGAAACAACACACAATCAAAGGTTCACAATCTCTTAGAAAAGAGAACAAAGTCTTGGAAAAGACATTTATAGATGCTTACCATAAGGAGACAAATTGAGAGAGAACAAAAAAAGAAAAGATATTAGCCCTTTGGCTTTACATGCCTACAGGCATTTTGGCACGCTTGACCGCCATTAAAAAATTACTTTTTCGCGAACAAGAAAACTCAGGAAGCGTAGTAAAAATAGCGGTGAGGCGTATTTATCGCAACAGATAAATTTAACAGATATTTAAATACCGAACATAACAACTGTTCTTCCTAAGATAAATATCTGTTATAGGAAATAACAGCTAAATCTTAACAGTTGCCGTAAGAACAGTAGAAGAACAGATGCTTAAAATATTGCTTGGCTGTTGCTGTTATCTGCGCGATAACTGTTATTGTATCATCCCCTCTCATTCATTTCGCTTATACACAAAAGAGAGGCACCTAGTATTGACTAAACAACAAATTTAAATTAACCTCACATTCGCAAATATCATAGGCAAAATGTGTCTTCTTAATTTGGTTTTATGAGCAGTTTAATAGCTCTATCTCTTTTTTTCGATCGCGTTAGAAAGAGAAGCTCCTAGTATTTATTACATGAAAAAATAAAGTGGTTACTAGATTACTCAGTTTTAGGTATCAGAAACACTCTCTTACATTTGGTCTTGTGTTTGATTGATATTTTGACGTAATGTTCGGATACATTCACAAAATAAAAACACAAAATGTTTAGGCACCTAAATCTTGTAAAAGATTTAGGTAAATATTTTTACAAAAAAACTTTATCTCCTAAAAATCGTAATATTAGCAAATTGACAGTCCTAAGCCTGTTCTAAGCATGAAGGAAGGTTTTTGATTGTATTGGATGGGTATTAAAAAGATTGTTATAGATTTTAGCGGCTACAGGAAGTATCAAAATAAGGAATAACAGGCTGTTATTTAATAACAGATATTTGGAACTGTTATTTTTACATAATAAGAACAGTAGTAACAGATATCAACTTTTACCTGTTATAACTCATCTCTAAGTAAAAAGACTCGCCACCAAATGGCATCCGCTTATATATTCAATCCAACCTCTCCCCTCTATGACAAGACAGTTTTATTTTTTAATTCTTTGCATCACGACTTGGAACAACTTGACTTGACTGACACATAAAGCCAAACAACGCAGAAAACTGCTCAGCCCTAAAAAAGTAGAAAACTACCTAAAAAATCAACACAAATAGCCATTTGCCTATTAATGTAATAATATAAAAAAATAACATTCAAATTATTAGATAAAGAAAGGAATTGTGGGATGACAGACACAAAGTTGCACCATATGGTGTTCCATCAGCCGGATAGATGGCGTTACCAGTAAAATCCTTAGCTGCGCACGAGCTGTTGAAACAAGATTAATGCAAAAATGTAACGACGTGTTACAAGTTTAATATAAAACTATCGCATAATTACAATGTACCTTATTTCTCTCTAGTTCTCCCGTGATCATGGCGCTTGCAACAGTGCCAAAATATCGGAAACTCATAATAAATAAGATACATGGTATAAATCCCGAATCAAATAACTCTAGTGATGGTGACCATGGAAGTTTAAATCAGTATATCCCATAATATTTATTCTGTGGGCGGTAAATCTTATTATGTTTCGATGAGTCTAGCAATAAAACAGGGTATTATTGGCGTTAATAGACTAAAGGGTTACTTTGCGGAAATCCATAACTAATTATGGATTTAGAAAATTATTTTGCTAATGATTTCCGCTTGTTAATACCGGCCTAGGTATTTATCTATCTAACACCAATAAAAACCTCGACGCGTTTCGCCACTTCGATGCGTCGAGGTTTTTATTGTATCGGTGTTGGGTACTAATAATTGCATTAACTGTACTGCATGCATTTTTGAGGGAGGGCGGGCGGTTTCCTGCATGAAATAGTGCTTGCTCAATCAGTGTTAGTGTAGTGCAGGTGCTTCCTCAAATCAGTGTTAGTGTGGGTAGTGTGGTGAAAGTATCTAGGCCGGTATTAACAAGCGGAAATCCTTAGCAAAATAATTTTCTGAATCCATAATTATTATTGGCGTTTAAATCCCGTTGTATACTTAAATTTTCAAAGTTTATCGATATAAATGTCCCAACACTACTGCAGGTACATCATTATGCCAACGCTTGAATTATGTATCATCACGGGTGACCCCATTCCATGAATTACTGCAAATGAAGTGGAGATTTAATTTTTACACTGACTCCACCCTTATTTACAGAGATTTCATGAAATTTTCAACGCTCCATTGCACTGGTTGAGCCAATAAATAAATAACTGTGGACAACATCACATACATTGTTCTGATCCCAATTTGAGTAACTATTTAAAGCACTCGTATTTTGGAAACCAGAAACAACGAAAGTATCACAAACACCCAGACCCGAGAAAATGTATTCTTCATTGACCCGTCCGGGTATCGAATTCCAAAGCGACTTAAAGCACTCGTGTAAATCAGTAACAACTAAGGTACCACAAACACCAAGACCAGAGAAAAGGTACAAAAACACTTTTTCTGCATTGTCCGGGAATTGAACCCAGGACCTCAGAGCAGGCGATTGAAAACTGGTGTGTACGCCACTCCGCCACTGTGATATAAGTAATGCCTCATTGGTATAGTGGCTTAAGAACCGGGTCAAGGTCTCAGGGTCTAGGTTCCTTGGGTCAGGCATCAAGACTTTCGAACATTGCTCGGGTTTGTGTTTCAACCCAACACCAACCCGCATTCGGCAAGCGTGGTGATTATGCCAGTACCCATCATTGCTGTGGCAACTTGGATTCAGTGATGGAGGCCTTTCCCCTGCAGTGGGATGACTTGAGGCCGTCAGTTTTCTATAACTGTGGGTCAAACTCTGAATGAGGGTCAAAATGGCGGGTGTACCATAACGAATTAAATTTCCCGCGACGTCGTCCGCGTCAATTTCTGTTAATAAGAATTCGATTATTTTTGCAACATTTTTCACTGATGCTTCGCTCCTATTGGTCGCAGCGTAATGTTATATAGCCTAAAACCTTCCTCGATAAATGGACTATCCAACACAAAAATAATTTTTCAAATCAGACCAGTACTTCCTAAGATTAGCGCGTTCAAACAAACAAACAAACAAACAAACAAACAAACTCTTCAGCTCTATAATATTATTAGTATAGATTAAATTATACCTATCACCAAAAAAATGTACCTAAAATGTACCTTTTATTACCTCTCTCTAAAAAATTAGTACCTACTTCAAAACGAAATTATTTCGAAATTAAAATACACCCGCCATATTGACATCAAGATGGCGGGTGTACTATAATATGTTATTACTTGACAATCGCTCATAAAATGTATAGACACCAAAAAAATGTACCTAAAAAGTACTTCAAAGTAAAAAAAAACAAACATGATCAGTTGCACAGTTTCTGAGAAATACACTTTACTTAAGTTAATTATGAATTATTAGTGGGAAGATTATAGGCGGTTCCCACGCTGTTCCATTATTAGGGTTCCGTGGCCAAACAGCAAAAAACGGAACCGTTATAGTTTCGTCAAGTCTGTCTGTCTGTCTGTCTGTTCGTTCGTATGTCACAGCCACTTTATTTTGAAAGTATTAGCATTACACAGTTGAAACTTGGTAGGTAGGTGTATATAGTTGACCGCTTTACGATTCTTGTACAAAAAATAAAATATAATAATATTAAGCGGAAACACTACGGCCGAGAGAATTGAAAAATAGGTATTTGTAAAATCTATTGCTGTCGCCCAGTGCCAAACGCCTTCACCGCAGAGTGTGATAGAGACAACTGATTTTTGGACCGAAAATACCTACTAAAAACACACCAAATCAACGTTTCGTAGTACCCCGATTACTTTTCTAAAACTAGACCGATTTAAATACTTTTTTCATTAAAAATTAAAGAAAGGCTTTGGCCGTGTTCGTATGTTTTCCTTTAATTCAAAAATTTAGCCAAATTTGTTTTCTGGTCGTTTGAACACAGCGGAAAATCTGACGAATTTTTTCGATTTTTGAGGGCTCATATCTTTTTTATTAATTCATTTATGAAAAAACAGAAAACATAGAAACATGCTAATAGTGGCCATAGATTTTCGTAATAAAAATTATGGCTCTACTGGCATTATCCAGGGAGGAAACAGGGGACTACGTTTGTATGGAAAAACGGCCCTTGTGTTTCCTCTTAAGTGGACATAGAACTGAAACTAAAACAAAAAATTTTTACCTTTAAAATGACAGAGATGTTTGTAGAACCATTATTTCCAAAAGTCTAACATTTGGAAGATAGACGTAAAAGTGGTAAATTATGTAGGTCCTCTAACTTTTAAACTGAGCAAGTGAAAATTAAAAAAAAAAACATAATGTAGATCATAACGAATACTTTCAACAAAAAATGGTTTGAACGAGATCGAGCCAATAGTTTTTGATAAACAACACATTTTTAACAACCGCAAATATTATTTTGTCCTTCATACAAACACTATGAAAAACAAAGTTATTTTTGCAGTCAATTAAAAATTGTGGTTATTTTGGCTAAGTGGAAGTAAGTGGACCCCTAATTCAGTTAAAGTTGGAACGGAACCCTCAGTGCGCGAGTCCGACTCGCACTTGGTCGGTTTTTTATGTAAGATTTCGGGCCCTAAGTCGGGGAAGTTTCGATTTTTTTCAGAAATTGTGAAAAGGAACATAACTAACGATAAAAATTAGAGGCGGTAGTTTTAAACAATTTTAAAATTACCTACTTCAAGACGAACAACAACCTAAGTCTGCCCGTGACCATGAACGCTATAAAGTATAGTGTATGATGTATTCGTTCAATGTATAGTGTTCGCGTAAAATAAAGATAACAGTATGTTAACCACTTTTAATTAAAAAGGCGGACACCGGGCGTATTTTACGGCAGCAACTTGGACAAACGCTCCGATTATGATGATGATATAGATAGATCAATAATGCACAGTAAAATTAAGTAAATAAGACACGATTCTTGTATTTCTCAGAAACTGTGCAACTGATCATGTTTTTTTTTACCTTGAAGTACTTTTTAGGTAATTTTTTTTGGTGTCTATACATTTTATGAGCGATTGTCAAGTAATAATAATAATAATAATAATAATAAATAAATGTGGACAACATCACATACATTGTTCTGATCCCAATTTGAATAACTATTTAAAGCATTCGTATTTTGGAAACCAGAAACAACGAAGGTACCACAAACACCCAGACCCGAGAAAATGTAGAAAAATACATTTTTTTTTCTACATTGACCCGTCCGGGAATCGAACCCGAGACCTCGGAGCAAGCGACACCTTGAAAAACATATTATAGTACACCCGCCATCTTGATGTCAATATGGCGGGTGTATTTTATTTTCGAAATAATTTCGTTTTAAAGAAGGTACTGATTTTTTAGAGCGAGGTAGTAAAAGGTACATTTTAGGTAAATTCTTTTGGTGAACGGTATAATTTAATTCGTTATGGTACACCCGCCATTTTGACTCTCATAACTCTGAGCAATTCTAAAGCCATTTCGCGTAGATAATAACAAAATGTTGATTCCCTTAATTATGACTATCCCAAAGGCGTCGTCTGTCTCAACTAACTTCATGTGATTAAACTGAGAAAGACATATTTTGGTCCTGAAGGTACCAACTTAAATAGGTTTAATAACTAATTTATTACATTTTAGTCCTTATAGCTCGGAGGATACGCGTACATTAGGAGTTTTTCTCAAATAAAACGTATCTTTCAGAAACATGGAATTGATTAAAAATCCATACTAATATTATAAATGGGAAAGTGTGTGTGTCGTCCGTCTTTTACGGCAAAACGGAGCAACGAATTGACGTGATTTTTTAAGTGGAGATAGTTGAAAAGATGGAGAGTGACATAGGCTGCTTCTTTAACCACACTTCCCTAAAATGTAGGGTGGAAGTTTGTATGGAGCATTTTACAATTTTCAATCTCGAAAGCTAACAATTCGTATGCGGACGGACTATTTATGACTAACAAAAAATCGTGCACAATTTTTTTTTTGGAAATCCACCCTTAACCCCTTAAAAGAGGGGGTGAAATTCTATTGTTACCCCAAATTTAAGCTCGAAGCCGCGGGCCAAAGCTAGTATGTAATACACAATCTTGATTGGCACTAAACTCAAAATTGATAAATTATTTCAGTCTTTTCTCTGGTTAAATATTTTTGTATTCGAGTTTTTTATTACCTGACTAAGGCAATGCCAACAGATGGGTAATGATTTTAGCACTCTATGTATGTAGCTATTTATGTGGCTTCCAAAATTTTCGCTAAGATACTAAGCCAATTTTGATGAATGTGGTAGAGGTAATAATCGATTCCTTATTATGGTCCGGAAAACTCAGGTTTTTTTACAAAGACCTTTTGGTAAAAAAAGCTGCGTTGCGAATGCTTCAAAAATAACAATTAGGATACTCGTACATTGAAAATAAAACCGGCCAAGTGCGAGTCGGACTCGCGCACGAAGGGTTCCGTACCAAAAAGGCCCAAAAAAATGGGTTTGTTGTATTTGTTGTTATTGCGGCAACAGAAATACACAATTTGTGAAAATTTCAACTGTCTAGCTATCGCGGTTCTTGAGATACAGCCTGGTGACAGAGCGACAGAAAGACGGACAGATGGACAGACAGCGAAGTCTCAGTAATAGGGTCCCGTTTTTACCCTTTGGGTACGGAACCCTAAAAAATGCATTCATAACAAGATGGGTGTCAAATGGAAGAAGACAAATTCTGAATGCAAAAATGTTTAAGCAATACTTACTGCAAAGATGGCATTTTTCTAGACAGGTTACAGGATTTTTTAACTATTTAGTTAAATCTGTTCCAGGCCTTTTTAAATTAAATTTTATTACTTATCTTCTTATATAGGTAATGCTAATATACAGGATGAAATTTTAACCACTTTTCAAAATTTTTATAGGCGTTCAGTATCTCATTTAGAGCCTATTTATGAAGTAAAAAATGTAAATCAAGTTGTCACCCGAAAATGTTTTTCGCGATATAGTTTTCAATATTTACGGTCCTAGGCCTGATAAGGTATAAAGGGAAATTCAAAAACTTATGAATAGTATTGTAATAAATGAATGAGATGCACATCGCGAAAAAAAAAGTGTTACTAGGATGCCGTATCAAAAATTTTTGATTATTGGCGGACATTTTCTAAGTGCTATATCTTGACATTTTTGTACTGTATAACTTAGCAGAATATCTGGGGTACCCTTGAAGAGGAATACCCTCAGAAACCTAGGTTCTGCTACGCTACAAAAGAAAATTTGGAAAGGGGGAAGTTAATGGGAACCTACCTCCCTATAATTATTCCCTAAGAGCTAAATAAAATACAAGACAAGATATAAAGTAAATATATTAGAGTTAAAATATATACGTAACTTAAATTTACACGTGAAAGTCCAATTTATTAGAGGTTTGATGAATAGAGGTGGCCCGGCGGTCGACCACGCCAGGACCCAACTGCGCAGCGGAGGGGAGGTAGTCCGGCGATCTGCCTGATCAAGCCGAAGTGATGGAGATGGTCCGGCGGTCTACGTGACCGCCAGGATCCAACAGCACTAGGTGGAGAAGGCCCGGCGGTCTACGTGACCGTACCAGGGTCCAGGAGTAATCAATAAATAGGAGTGTCCAAGATAATTCTCCCAATAATAATATTTAGTTCACAACAATAGAATAAGAAGTAGTCATCTGAAAGCCGAATGTCAACTGACTACTGATTGACTACAATTTTGAATTTCAAAATAAGAATATAAAAATCAGAGTTAACCAAAAAGTTTCTAAACAGAAATAATTTAAAAGAATTAGAAAATAAATCAAATTATAAAAAATGTAAAAATGACAATGGGATGAGAAGGTAATGAGAGATGAGGTACGAGTATCTACATGCCACAACTGGGCTATACCAAAAGAAAAAAAAACGTCATTTGTGTTTTGCCTCGTAGATTGCTATATTAAAATTTGGAAAGTGGTTAAAATTTCACCCTGTATATAGAAGAAAGTCGTGTTAGTAACACCACTATAACTCGAAAAAGACTGGGCCGACTTTTATGATTTTTATGTTTTTGAATTTGTATTCGTCGGGAATAGGATGTATATTAAAAACATTGGAAAATTAAGAAAATGCATTTCTCGACATTACTTTTCAAGCACGCCAAATTGGATGACAATGACATTTAAAACGTCAAAATCAAATTCTACTCTGAGGCGATACGAAGTTTGCGGGGTCCTCTAGTTTTATATATAGTCTAAGATCCCACCATACAACGACCGTCACCGAGCTGGTTATTGGATGAAAAGTATTTTCTATTCAATTAAATATGCCAATAAAAAAATCAGTCCAGAGTATGATTAATTAACAATTTATTATTATTTTTTAAGCTATTGCATAGCTTCTATCGCGGGCCTTGAGCGTGGAGACCGAATCCAGAAATTCCGTAACGAAAATAACCTATTCTAACACTCGGGGCGAGGCACGATCGAACAATTTTTAATTTCCGAAATTTAAACGAATTTAGAAGAAAATAAGGATTTTGACAATATGGTTGCCTATGGTAACCATATCTGCCAAAATAACAGAAAAATTTAATTACAAAAGTCAAAATTAGAAAATACATAAAATTATAAAATTAAGCTATTGCATAGCTTCTATCGCGGGCCTTGAGCGTGGAGACCGAATCCAGAAATTCCGTAACGAAAATAACCTAACACCCCCCCACTCCGACCGGCACAGCGGTGATACTTTTTAGTTTTATAATTGCATAAGTTGATAAAAAATGCTATGCAATAGCTTTACCGCGGCAGTCTCCGAGTGCCACACGTCTTTTTTATTTTTAAACTTTTCACTGGTTTGGTTAATAGACAAATTCCATACTAATCGAAAGTATGAAGCTCGTAGAATATGCAAACGTTAGGTTGACCATTTTTTTCCCGTCACAACCCTTGAGCAGGCAAGTATAAACAGGTAAATCGATACTAGTAACTTGCACCGGTCTGGTTAATTAAATAAAGTTAAATGCAAATAAATATTATTTGACCAGACCTGAAATTCGGTTGACAAATTTTAAAAATTCTACTCTGGACTGAAATTTTTTAGTCAACCCATTTGCAATATATTTATTGGCATATTTAATTGCATATAAAATACTTTTCATCCAATAACCAGCTCGGTGAAGGTCGTTGTATGGTGGGATCTTATACTAATAGGGTACATATTTTGACCTGTTTATAAATGCAGTTTACGAAGCAATACTATTAATATTCATAGCAAAGTAGTTACGAACACACCCTGTAGTATAAACATAAATTTACATAGGGACAACAGTACAAACGTCGATCAAAGCTGCCGTTGCAAAAACATTTTCTATTGGCTCACCCGATAGCGTAATATGGACGCGGGGGAAATTTCGTGGGCCAATGGGCAATTATATTACTTTTTTTTTTGGGGTTTTTATCTACAGCGCTGGCCGCTGGGTATTGGCCGATATTGTTTCTTTGAAGTGAATATTTTTAGGCGAAGATTTGCAACTCTTTGTTTATAGTTAGTTTAACCGGCGATGAAAATAAGAGTTTCCTTATTCTCAATGGTTCAAACAATTTTATCTCGTAATTCGTAAATAGTAGATATGTTCTCGGTGAAAGGTACGAGTAAACTATAAATAGAATATAGCAAGAAGTCGGTAATATTAAAATTTGAGAACAAAGCGAGGTAGAAAAATAACGTTGTAATTTTGGGGAAAAAAGTTTTTGAGTCGGTATCAAACAAGATATTATGATCGAAAAATAATTACACATTATGACTTAATGTAAAGTACGTCAAATTCATAACCAACTATTGTTTAAATTCTTAGACGACACAAATTTCGTCCGATCAGCTAGTTAAATTATTATTAGTAAGATAACAGTCCAATTTCCGCCATTTCATACATTGTGTAGCGAAAACAAAATGGCTGCATGTCCCACAGTCCCAGCGTATTATCCATTACAACTTCCAGCCAAACTCGTTTAGTCGGCCCGCGGCAGACATGAAAAAGATTCGGACGTTAAAAAAAACAAAACATTAAAAAAACAAAGCTGTAAGACTCTGTGACGCTTCGGTTAACTTGTGGCTGAAGGCACGGACTGTGGCGTGGAATGGAATAGGTACATTTAAAAAGGTAATACAATTGACTATTTTTTTTTACCTGAAAGGCAAAGCCAACAAGAAGGATTATGATTTTAGTAGTCTATATTTATATGTATGAAGGTTCCACATTTGCAGCTAACTACTTAGCCTGATTTTCGTTAATGAGGTATCAATTGATTCCGGGTAACATAGGGTACGTTTTGTAAAAAAAAAAGCTTCAATGACATGAGAAATGCTAAACAATATAAAGATAAAGATAAAGATTGTTTATTTGTAAGACAAGAGTATTTTTACATGCAGTTGGTATAAAAAAAATTGTTGTGCTTACATATCTTGCATTTTGGCGTACAAATATTAGGTGCTATAATAATAATTTAGCCAATTATACAATAATATTCCAATTCCTAATCAACAATAATCATTCATAACACTAACACCTCTACTGCAAAACTTCAACCTTATCCAGTCTGAATAAGAGTACGTTTTCCTTGACATTTTATAACCTCCAAATAAAAAGATTTTTGATGAATATCTCCGAACTGCGGAAACAAAAATAAATATAATTTGGTAGGCGAGTCAAAGATATATTACATAAGCAAATAACACCATTTTTATCATGACGCAAAAATCTTTAGGTCAGTACATCCATCCATAGTAATTTGGGCATTTTCCTTTAAGTCAATGTCAGTAAAACGATTTTAATTTTAATAATAATAATATTGATGTCAATTAAGTTTAAATTAAACTAAATTCTAAAATGTCAATATTTAATTATATCAATTAATGTCAATAAATAGGGGTATTTAATGAAAAAGGTTTGCAGAACAAGAATGAAGAAAAGAGTAACACCCTATATTTTTAGTACCTAGAAAACGACAAAATTTTATTTTAAAAGTCCTTATTTCCTACACCGGTGAAAATGCAATCGCTTCGGTTGCATATTCGCTTGCAGCTGGGAGAGGTTGCTAGTTTATTTTACATAAAACGACATCATAAATCTTGAAATACCATAGTTGATTCAAAATCTTTATTTTTTGGGGTAATAAACGCTAAAATGACACAATCTGCGCTCCCGCCTTGTAACTTGGAGACGGTAATAAGGGATTCTGACAGAAATTCTTGGAGGGGCAAATAAAAACGGTAATTGAAATATCTCTTGTGCGAAGTTCCCTCAAAGAGGGCCTCGGAGCGGGTCGGATTCTTAACTCGCCACGTTTCGTTATTTTGAACGTCTTTGGAGGATTGTTTCATGTGTTGGTATTTTTAAACGAAAAAAGGAGGTGTGTTTTGCCACATTAAAAATAATAAAATAAATAGATGCGGAAATCACATTGTATATGTCGCAGCGAACTAGCTGAATAAGGAATTTAGTTAACAGCCTTTTTTTTATATAAATTATGGGCTTGCTCTTGACAACATACTCGTAACTATACGGTTGTTTGTTTGTTTGTTACTATACGGTTAAGAAGAAGCCTAAGATGGAGCGAGCTTACCCAGAAGAGGCCGAGGAGAAGCCTAGGCCGTTGACTAAATGCCGGCATCCAATTAAATAGCTGAACAAGAACAAACCAATTAATTGACTGCAAGTTTAATCAGACGACTAAACGTTGTGTAGTCCATGTTGTTTTATTAGGTTTTCTTTGAGACACTTAAATTAATAACACTTGTTTACTATGAGTAAATAATGACAATAACCCGAAACAAACTAAACTTTTATGAATCGCATAATTAATTTTAATAACAGTACTGTAAACCAACCTTGACGTTGAAGTTCATATTCCGTAAATGTCATCTTAAATTTCTAGCTGAAACTCGTGTTTTACATCCATGTTTTATATAATATTGACGACCTCCGTGGCGGAGTGGCGCACACACCGGTTTTCAAGGTGTCGCCTGCTCCGAGGTCCCGGGTTCGATTCCCGGACGGGTCAATGTAGAAAAAAAAGTGTTTTTCTACATTTTGTCGGGTCTGGGTGTTTGTGATACCTTCGTTGTTTGTTGTTTCCAAAATACGAATGCTTTTAATAGTTATTCAAGTTGGGATCAGAACAATGTATGTGATGTTGTCCACATTTATATTTATTTATTTATATGAATTTCACAATATATTACGTAAATTTTTATTAAAAATGCAGCGAAAACGAAAAATAATACACTCTGCTGTGCTACATTAATAAACTGAACTTTTGAATCACTTGCCTGAGTCTTGGTCAGTCATTTCCAAAAGGCTAACTTTCAATACGTCAAATAGTTAAACGTTGAATGATTCAAGTTCAATTAGCCATCAGCCTAGTGATTTAACTGAATGCCGACGTTTAATGAACGGCCTAGGCGTCAAATTGGCTGGCTAATTTATCTAGATGGCTGCGACATATATGTCACCTTAAAATTGTAAACTTCGTCAGTTCATAATTTAACGTCGATGGATTACAATCTAACCTAACCTAACCCACCGTTATTTTATAATCCCTCGCGTTGTTTTGTAAACTGACAGATCTCACAATTTAACTCTGTGACATATACATTGCTCTGATCCCAAAGAGTAACCATCCTACAAATATACGTGAACGTTTGTGAACCAGACTCGACAGAGAACCAAAGTTACCGACATAGCTACTCGGATAAGCAAGCTGAAGTGGCAGTGGGCTGGTCACATCTGTCGCAGAACTGATGAACGATGGACTAATCGAGTTCTGCAGTGGATACCGCGCATGGGCAAACGTAGTGCTGGACGCCCCCTGCTAGATGGAGCGACGATCTGCGCAAGGTGGCTGGAAGCAACTGGATGCTCAAAGCCCAAGATCGAGAAAAGTGGCGTGCCTTGAGAGAGGCCTATGTCCAGCAGTGGACTGGCGTAGGTTGATTATGATGAACTTTTGTAAGGATGTCTGGATGTTTGTCTTTCACGCTAAACGATCACCTGTCTGTCTGTCTGTCCGTCCGTATGTCACAGCCACTTTATTCTGAAAGTATTAGCATTATACAGTTGAAACTTGGTAGATAGGTGTATCCTGTTGACCGCTTTACGATTCTCATACAAAAAATTAAAAATAATGATATTTAAGGGGGGCTTCCCATACATAGAACAAAAATTCAAAAAAAAAATTTACTTTAGCCTACGCGTATGGGGTATCTATGGATAGATCTTTTAAAATGACATGGAGGTTTCTGGAACCATTTTTTCCAAAAGTCTAACGTTTGGAAGATAGACGCTTCCAAAGTGGTAAAATGGGTCCCCCCCCCGTCTAACTTTAAAACTAAGCAAGTGAAAATTAAAAAAAAACAATTATATATTGTAGATCTTAACAAAAAATTACAACGGAAATTGGTTTGAACGAGATCAACCGAGTAGTTTTTGAGAAATAGCACATTTTTAACAACCGCATATATAACTTTGTCATTCATACAATTACTATGAAAAACAAAGTTATTTTTGCAGTCAAATATTGTGATATTTTGGATAAGTGGAAGTAAGTGGACCCTTAATTCAGTTAAAGCTTTTAATATTAATGTTTCCGAACGTGATATAAATGTGGTTGCAGTGTGAATGGCGTTGATATTTTAATTAAACTTTTATTTTATACCATTTATTCCCCCGTTGGTCTAGTTCAAATACCGCACCCAGATCTTGGGTCCCGGGTTCGATCACCTGGTCGGGCAACAAATGGTTTCAAATTTTCGAACATTGCTCGGGTTTGTGATCACCAACCCGCATTTGGAAAGCGTGGTGTTAACGCCAGTACCCATCATTGCTGTGGGAACTTTAATTCAATGATGGAGGCCTTTTCCCTGCAGTGGGATGATTATAGACTGTTACTTATTACCCATTTATTCAGAAATTTAATGAGAACTTTAATATTTTATATGATTTTACCATATTTTTATACTATAAGTACGAATAGTGTATAAAGTCCTAGCCTAAAAATGTCCTTTTTGACTTCACTATAGAGTTTTTATGCATTTTTTAACACAGACTGGTTTTGGCTTGATACACCATTTACTTAACACCCTGTTAAGCCTCCCTTAAAGACCTAGTACAGCTCTTAAGCCCTGAAAGAATGATAAAAAGTCTAACCATTAAACGAAATAAGATATCAGATAAATCGATGTAAAAGCCAAAACACCATTCCAAGTTGGACACTTAAATATTCCTTATCATGTTTTTACAGGCAAAGTTTTATTTTGAGCCCAAGGTTGCCAGTTTAGAAGTAATTCCCTGATTTTGGGGTAAACATTTTAAAGTTTAAAATGTAGGCTTTTTTATAAAGAATGGGCTTGCACTTGACTACACTCTAACTGTACGATTAAGAAGAAGCCTAAGATGGAGCGAGCTCACCCAGAGGCACTGGTTCTCCCACACACCAGCGGAACACAGAAGCACTGTTTGTCGCTGGACTCCGGCAGGAGGGTAGCATCCAGGCGGCCTCTTACGAAGCCTACCAACGCAGAGGGCTTCATAAACATTGCGGTAACAGACGTACAGACAGACAGAGTCATTTACGTTTTAATAATATTAATAACATTGATGTAATTGAAAAAACTAGACATAATCAGCGTTGGAATAACGTCCCAACTAAATGTGAACCCATTTGCAATGGTGCCCTTTTAATATAACCTAATCAAACGAATAGCTACAAAAATACTTATATATCCATACTATTGTATACGGACATAATTTAGCCGGGTTATAAAGTTGACACTGACATAGTGTCAACTTCAATCATTCAAACGAGGACAATTTTAGGTGTCGTTTTTGTATCGGACTTTGTATCTAGTCTTATCTTATACTAGCTGTTTTCCGCGACTTCGTACGCGTCAATTTCTGTTTTTATGATTGAGATTATTTTTATAACATTTTTCACTGATGCTTTGCTCCTATTGGTCGCAGCGTGATGTTATATAGCCTAAAGCCTTCCCCGATACATGGACTATCCAACACAAAAATAATTTTTCAATTCGAACCAGTACTTCCAGAGATCAGCGCGTTCAAACAAACAAACAAACAAACTCTTCAGCTTTATAATATTGGTATAGATATATATAAAAATGAATCCCTATTTCCCTTGGTCATCGCATCACGCGTGAACGGCTGGACCGATTTTGCTAACTCTTTTTTATTTTGTTTGTTATTGTCAGGGAAATGTTCTTATGAAAGAAAAAATTAAGACAATTGCGCGGAATGTTAGAAAACTTAATCACAATACTAAATTATTTGTTATGTAACCTTATCGTTTTTGACAATTTAAACTTTTTTAATGTATGGCGTGAATCCGTGGTGCAACCGGTTACAAATTCCATTCCATAGCATTTGCAATGTCGATAAATAAATTTGTATCAGAAATATTACTAAATATAGGACAACTTCTGTCGGGCCCGCTAGTTTTTAATAAATAATATCAATGATTAGTAAGGATAATATTACTAATGCAGAAGTTTGTATGAATGGTTGTTTTAATGCTCTTACTTTTACCCAAAAAGTACTGAATGAATTATCGCGGTTCGCTACAAAATTTTTAGCCAACGAAAAAATTTTTTCTTTCGACTCGTATTTTTTTTATGTTAACCTCGCATAACTGTTTACGAGTTTACAGATTTCGACGAGTTTTTTAGGGTTCCGTACTCAAAGGGTAAAAACGGGAACCTATTACTAAGACTTCGCTGTCTGTCCGTCGTTCTGTCACCAGGCTGTATCTCAAGAGCCGCGATAGCTAGTCTGTTGAAATTTTCACAAATTATGTATTTCTGTTGCCGCAATAACAACAAATAATAAAAACAAAATAAAATAAATATTTAAAGGGGGCTCCCATACATAAACAAGATTTTTTGGCCTTTTTGGTACGGAACCCTTCGTGCGCGAGTCCAACTCGCACTTGGCCGGTTATTTTGATAAGATACAGGATAGAATGACATTTAATGTTCCAAATTTCCCGGTAGAAAAAGAGGATTTTTCGTTCAAAATAATATTAACAGCCATCACAAATAAAACAAGAGAGTTTTATTTTTATAAATCTCGCGGGTAAATATAAGACTGTTCCTGGCAACCCTGCTGGAAAGACACAGACCGCTTTATCTTTTATGCTCGTTCAAAAGTTTCGGAGTTTACAGGAAGATGTTTTTGGATATACATAAAATGTGAATTTGCGTAACCGTGGCCTATGTTGGTCGTGGTCAGGATTTCAGTTTAGATTTTAATAGCTTTTGTCCATGGCTTGGTTTAAATAGCGCCCCATTGGTCTAGTAGCTTAACTACCGGGCCCAAATCTCGGGGTCCCAGGTTAGATCCCCGGGTCGGGCAGCAAAAAGTTTCGAATTTTCTAACGATGCTCGGATTTGTGATCACGAACAATTCGGCAAGTGTTGATTATATCAGCACCCATCGTTGCTGTGGTAACTTGAATTCAATGATGGAGGCCTTTTCCCTGCAGTGGGATGATTATAGGCTGTTACTTTACTTTTACATTCTGGGTACATTATTCCACAGGGTATTGCTGAACTCCCTGTACATAAACTTAAATCGTATGTCAAAGTAATTTTAATGAAAAAGGGCTATTACACTGTCAATGATTATTTAAATGATAGAAATGTATGGCATTAAATTGTCCCAGCTCGTACTTGCTTAAACCTTATAAAAATCACCTTACCTTGTAAAAAAATATTTAAAAAGAGGCTGACAATAGTGACCGAGTTTCTTGCGCTACTTCTTCTCGGCACTAGCCCAGACTTGTCCCGAAGCAGTGGTTGGAACGTGTAATAGCGCCTTCTGGGGCCTATTTGCAGAAATAAAACTGATTTTAACTGATTTTTTTTACTGATTTTTTTTTACTTTTTCCGTGGCTTGCGTCGTGTATTCTTTAAAGGTGTGGACACTACGTTAAAATAACAGCACCACTACTTCTCTTCCTATGGGTGTCGTAAGAGGCGACTAAAGGAGTACTGCCAGAAGAAGACGGACAGCAGCGTCTTTTCTCTATCATTGGCCAAACTGCGATTGCCAACACGCCCGCCATGCGTGGCGATTATGGCAAAACCCACCTGATGAATAAATAATAATAATCTATATCTATATAGATGGTCACGGCAGCACGCGGGAATGGCTGGACCAATTTGGCGAATTCTTTTTTTGTTTTGTTCGTTGCTGTCTGGAGAGGTTCTTATGGAAGAAAAAAATAAGGAAATCGCGAGGAAAATTAGAACGTTTATAAAAACTAAATCACCATACTAAATTATTTGTAATGTAACCTTATTGATATACGGTCATCCGGTTCATGTTGCACGCATCGAACGAGTTCAGATGAGATTCCTGTGGCATCTGGCTTTCAGCTGCAATATGGGTAAAAAGTCATATAGGGAGCGCCTAAATCATTTTGGAATGGCCTCTTTGGAGACACGTAGAAAAATGATTGATTTAGATTTGATTTTCAGAAATTTAAATACTATAATGCGTAGCTTTATAACCATCTAACTTTCACCTTTAATTGCATCGAAAACGGTTCAGGCGTTTTTAAAAAAACTAATAAATTGTTAGTATGGAAAAATGACTTTTCTCGATTTCGTCCATTCAAACCGGCAATTTCATACTTTAATACTACGCTGCCTCTATGTTTTACTAAAGAATTCAAGTTCCCCGAAAAGAACGAAAGCTTAAGAAGAATGTTTACCATGCGTCGATCGATAGTAGGTATTATTTTATAAACAAAGCGGGAATGTTGCGAACCGGTATTTTATTTTGACGGCCCGGTGCCGGTAACTTTTTTCATGTATGGCGTTTGAAATAACATTGACAGATTGCGTAGGAAAAAAAAATTGAATTTTGTACATAGCCAGTAATGTCGCCTGTTCTTGTGTCGGAATACCAAAAAAAAACTATTTTTATATTCGCCAAAAAAAAAAAGTTGTGCGTGTACTAGTGTACACACGTAAGAAGTGAAACTTCTTTATGGCCTTATTTTTCGAAAAATGATCTACATGCAACTTTCCAGAAATTGGTTAAATTGGTTAAATTTGTTAAATTGGTTAAATTTGTTAAATTGGTTAAATTGGTTAAATTAGTTAAATTGGTTAAATTGGTTAAATTGGTTTAATTGGTTAAATTGGTTAATAAATTGGTTAAATTGGTTAAATTGGTTAAATTGGTTAAATTGGTTAAATTGGTTAAATATTATTTCACTGTACCTTTTTGCTATCGTCTGAACCAACCAACCAACAAGAAAAAGATGGCGCGTAACCGAAAAATGTGACGAAAATTTGACGCAAAACGTGACGGAATTTTTTTTCTAAAACCGATAAAGAAGTTTCACTTCAAAAAAACAAAGAATGTTGTATATCATAAAATATAATAACAATACACAATTAGTAACTTTTTTTTTACTTAACCATTCCATATTTGTGTGCATGAACATGTCTGTTTGTACTGGGCTGGGTGTTTTCTATGTATTATAAGTATGTATTTACAAAAAAATGGTTGCCTGCAAAGTCGGTTTTACGGGCGAAGATTTTACGTGACAACGTCTTTTCACTACAGACACAGCTGACGATACTTTAACCACACGTGTGAACTTGTATTATGACGCTTTCTTGTTTTTCCAACGCCAAGAACGTTCGAGAAAGACAAAGACAGAGACACAAGCATGCGCCGATTCAATGCGCCTAATTCTCTAGTGCTGCGCGCGCGGCAGACCGATCATAGTTGAGTGGGAGAGAGACGCAAGGCATTCGGCGGGCCTCTCTCTCGTTCGGTGACTCATCGTAACGTTACCGAGCGTTACACTTTTTCATAAGTGACTCCCAGCCGCAACCTAATTTAAGACGTTGTCACGTCAAAAAAAGTATATAAGTAAGTTTATCGGTTGTCTAGTACCCCATACGACAGGGTACATAATAGTAGCTTAATTTGGGACTAGATGGCTCTGTGTGGCCCAGTGTGGCATGTCCGAAATATTTATTTATTTATTTATTCCGTAATCAATATTCATAGTTAAGACATGACAACGTCTGTCGGATCCGTTAGTCTATATATTATTATACAACGTGTTCCTTTTGATATCCCATAACTCTAGAGTACTCGTATTAAACAGACCATGGTAAAGAATCAAATTGCATATGAATTATTTTTCAATTATGAATTTTTGTTGTTTAATTCTTTCTTACAAAATAATTCTAAAAAGTCACGACTGTGTATGTAAAACACTCTTACCTTGTTATGAATGAACTTTTGAATGAAAGCGATTTACTCGTACCTACTTATCAATGAAACACCCACACACGTCAATGCTTTTTACAAGTTACGCCCTCCCGCTACTTTACTACTACACTTTAGTGTAAGTTTGCCAACGTCTCGCAAAACTAAGGATTCGCCATACTGGTGACAATTTTTTAACAAATTCAACTAAAATTGATGTTATATTCGACACTATTGATTTTTGAACCACATGTTCTACGGAATTTTATATTATTTTTACCTATAGAACATAACCTTAGAGTTATGGGATATCAAAAGGAACACGTTGTATACATATATACCAAAAAGTCGTGTTAGTACCACCACTTATAAGTCGGGAACGGCTGGACAGATTTTTATGATTATAGTGTTTATGGATTTGTCTTCGTCGGGAATAGCATATAAACTATTAAAAACATTTAAAAGTTAACGTAAAAAATAACTACTAAGAAACTGTTTTTCTTCATACATTTATCCAACCACGCCATATTTGATACGTCAAAATCAAATACTATTCCGAGCCGATACGAAGTTCTCGGGGTTCGCTAGTAATAAATTAATGTGGACAACATCACATACATTGTTCTGATCCCAATTTGAGTAGCTATTTAAAGAACCCGAAATTCGGAAATCAGAAACAACATAGGTATCACAAACACCCAGATCCGAGAAAATGAAGAAGAACAATTATTTCTACATTGTCCCCCGTTCGGGAATCGAACCCAGAACCGCGGAGCAGGCGGCATGCACCTTGAAAACCGATGTGTACGCCACTCCGCCACGAAGGTCGTTCTGCATGAAGAAGCCTTTGTCGTTGCCTGCATCGTGGACTAACCTCAGTGGTTAATGGCAGTGCAATTGAAAGAGTATGATGCAATGTTCATTTCTTTAAAATGTTAATAGGAAAAAAAAATGTAATATAGCCTGATAATGATGATGATAAAGATGAGGTCTTCCAATAAACTCCGTCTTGTAACTCCTCTTCATTCGTCCCATTCCTATTCGCAATCTTTCACTGTGAAATCTATCCGGCTTTGGAACTCTCTGCCGTTGTTCATTCGGCAGTCAGATTCACTCTTAACTTTTAAAAGTAAACTCAAAACCTATCTTCTTTCACTCTAAGCTTTTATCCTATGTGTTTTAATTTAAGTACTTTCCTTTTCTGATACTTTGTGGTCAATGAATCTCCTATATAATATCTATTTATAAGTATTTTTGGGGATTTATTTATATGTGTCGTATTGATTGTATAGTTTATGTAATTTATATTTTGTAATGTTCACTTATCAAAACTCTCCGCCGCCTTCCCCTCTCAACTCCATTTCTACTTTCCTCTACCTGAAGGTTGTCTGGAAGAGATCGCTTTCTAGCGATAAGACCGCCTAAATTGTACAATTCTTGGTTTATATCCTGTGTTACATTTAATTTGTTGGTGTGCAATAAAGAATATCTATCTATCTATCTATCTTAAACCTTGAATTAAATTTAAATGGAACCAACTGTGATCATGCCTTATCGAATAAACAATTATCGAAATCGGTCTATCTGGTCAAAAGATTGCCTGCGTACATAAAATAAGCGTCAAATAGAAACCTTATCTTTCTTCCGTAAGTTGCAAATTAACATTAGCAAGCTTATATGTGTGGGTATAAAGCTCCCCACTCGACGCATTACGCCGCCTCCCAACAAAGGCGTACGCTTCAAGCCTCTCACAATTACAATAGCCTTTTTGCCACTTACACCAACAGTTTTTGCCACAGTAGAAATAAATACAGTACATTTATTTTTTGTTAAAAAAAACGTATGTTGCGTCAAGTCTTCCCTCTTAGTAAATTTAAATACTCGTAGGGAGAATGACTCGCTTCTACCCAATCAGTAAACATAGGTTGATAGGAACAACACTATCTATACTTACTAATATTATGAAGCTGAAGAGTTTGTTTGTTTGTTTGAACGAGCTAATATCAGGAAGTGCTAGTTCGAATTGAAAAAATATTTTTGTGTTGGATAGCCCATTTATCGAGAAGGCTTTAGGCTATATAACATCACGCTGCGACCAATAGGAGCGAAGCATCAGTGAAAAATGTTGCCACAATAATCGCGCTCATAATAACAGAAATTGACGCGGACGAAGGAAGTTGGGGGCAACTGCTAGTATTTATTAAAATATTTAAAAAAATAAATGTAGTGTGTTTAGACACGTAACAAGTATTTTCCTGAAAATACAATTCTTTAAAAAAAATACTACTTTCTTAGGTGCGACAATTTTCAATTTACACCAGAAATTAATTTTCTTAATCCCTAAACCCCCAGGAGGCACTCGGGTGCCACGATAACAATTGATTTCAATTGTGTCTGGAATAACTCACGATCGAGGGATAAGAAACAGTTGCAACACATTTACTTAATGAGAATCAACAGTAAGTTTATTTATTTATTTCTTTGATCACTTTTTTTTTCACCATTTCAACACGTCATTAGATCCCAAACTAATTAAAAATTTAAAGCGCTTGTTTTCATGAAAATATAATCATCGAAGGTAACACAAACAACCCGACCCCTCCGGGAATCAAACCCGGGACCTTGGAGCCTTGAAGCCGGTGTGTACGCCTCTCCGCAAGAGGTCGTCGATCACCACTCTTAAGTCCGGTACCAGTTTATCAAACCAAAACGTACAACATTGCATTTTCGAACCACCCTATTCTACTGTCTTCATCTTCACTGTGGTTCTGCAGAGAAAACAGGAAAGAAAACCTAGCTCTTATCTTTTGTTCTTTGCTAAACGTTTGTCTTCAACTTTTGATTCGGTCGCAAAGTTTTTTTTGTTTAATGGACACCGGGTTAAGGGTGTTCCGTCTTTGCTTAGGCGTGGTTTTTAGGGTTCCGTACCCAAAGGGTAAAAACGGGACCCTATTACTAAGACTTCGCTGTCTGTCCGTCTGTCCGTCGCTCTGTCACCAGGCTGTATCTCAAGAACCGCGATAGCTAGACAGTTGAAATTCTCACAAATTATGTATTTCTGTTACCATAATAACAACAAATACTAAAAACACTACTTACTAAAAACAAAATAAAGCTCCCATACAAAAAACACAATTTTTCGTCTATTTATGCTGGATATCAATAAATGTTAACAGGTAGGCACTACATTAACTAAATTAATGTAGGTACCTACTGTTGTTTACCTAGTCAATGGTACGGAACCCTTCGTTCGCGAGTCCGACTCGCACTTGGTCGATTTTTGTTAATACCGTTCGATAATCAGTAAATGGTTCGTCACTGCAAGTTTTGAGAGTTTCCCTATGTGTGTGAGTGACATTGTTATTTTGATAAAAGTAAAGTAACAGCCTATAATCATCCCACTGCAGGGTAAAGGCCTCCATCATTGAATTCAGGTTACCTCACCAATGATGGGTATATATAATCACTACGCTTCCCAAATGCGGGTTGGTGATCACAAACCTGTGCAATGTTCGAAAATTCGAAACTTTTTGTCACAGGACCCGGGGTCGAACCTAGGACCCCGTGTTCTTGGCCCGGTACAACAAGGCTGAGAATACTGACTGAGTTTCTAGCGCTGCTTCTTCTCGGCACTAGGCTAGACTTGACCCGAAGTGGAGGTAGGTTTAAATATTAATATATAAAAGCGCCTCCTGGCTATTTGCAGAAATAAAACTGATTTTGATTTTTCTGGTATGTTAAGTACTAGGTAGACCAAAGGAGAGTTTTACTTTGTTAACTTCACATAAAATTTATGATGTAGAATGGCCTTGGTCACGTCTTTTGTACTGTCATAAAGAGTCCAAAATAAGCACCTACTAAGCTCATACTATTGGTACTAAATTGAACTAGATTGTCTGTCTGTCTGCGTACACTTTTCCGTCTAAAGAACAAATTTTTTACTATTTGACGACTTCTAGCGAAGTGGCTTACACACTGGTTTTCAAAGTGTCTGCTCCGAGGTCCCGGGTTCGTTTTCCAGACAGATCAGTGTAGAAAAAGCTGTGTTATTCTACCTATATTTCCTCTGGTCTGGGTGTTTGTGGTACTTTTGTTGATTCTGATTAACACAATACGAGCGCTTAAAATAGTTAGGTATTCAGTTTGGAATCAGACTATTTATAGTGTATGTGATGTTGTCCAAATTTATTTATTAAACGCACTTGTTATAATTAACGGTTTTAATGCAAAACGAAAGTCTACTTATATAAGTAGCACCAAAGCTCTTTAAACTTCACAGGAGTGACAGAGATTTTTTATTATTTTTCTAAAAGCTAAACCTCAACTTTGAGATCGCTAATCCGAACCTTCCCTTGTCGTATTAGAATTTATTTTACTGTGAAAATGTTGACAATTTCATGACAAATCTTTCGAGTTGTAGGGAAAAAAGACTTTAATCTGACAAAATTTAAGATAGAAAATATTTAGAATTTAAAAAAGAAACGGACTTAACTAAGTGGTGTGACTAAAAAAAAATTGTGAACAAATTTTTCTTGTACCGATTATGAATTACTTACTAACTTTGCCGGAGACTTCGCCAGCATGGACTTCTTTTTTTAGGGTTCCGTACCCAAAGGGTAAAAACGGGACCCTATTACTAAGACTTCGCTGTCTGTCCGTCTGTCCGTCTGTCTGTCGCTCTGTCACCAGGCTGTATCTCAAGAGCCGCGATAGCTAGACAGTTGAAATTTCCACAAATTATGTATTTCTGCTGCCGCAATAACAACAAATACTAAAAACAAAATAAAATAAATATTTAAGGGGGGCTTCCATACAACAAACTCGTTTTCTTGACCTTTTTGGTACGGAATTCTTCGTGCGCGAGTCCGACTCTCACTTGGCCGGTTTTATTTTAAATATATAATGGGCCTGCTCTTGACTACATACTTAACTATACGGTTAAGAAGAAGCCTAAGATGGAGCGAGCTTACCCAGAGGCACTGGTTCTGCCACACACCAGCGGAACACAGAAAAACTGTTTGTCGCTGGACTCCGGTAGGAGGGGTAGCATCCAGGCAGCCTCTTACGAAGCCTACCACCGCAGAGGGATCTGTTAGCCGTCATCATTGTTTAAAAACCAAAGATGCCGTTTCCCAGGGTGGACCACTAGAAGGTAGATCCCACCACCCCAAATCCCACGACTTCGGTGTTGGGTACCAATAATTTCATAATCTGTACTGCATGCATTTTTGAGGGAGGGCGGTTTTCTTGCATAAATTAGTGCTTGCTCACTCTGTCGGTGCGGGTAGTGTTGTGCAGTATGAGCAGCGTCACCGTTTTGAACGAATCTCTAAGATTTTGGACTTCTTATTGACTACCTTATGAAACTTCTAGAAGAAATTTAATAACTGCGAAATATAGTACTTCGTACTCTGGAACAGCTTTGATTGCAATTAGATATGGGAGGAATTTCGCGGATCAGATATTTGCTCTAGACTTGTAGGCTCAATGTCTTGTGTCACTGCACAAAATATAAATTTAGTCATATATTTTGTGAGAAAAATTTTGCTTATGATTGCGTTGTTCTATAACGCGCGAATGATTTTTCTAATTAGGGTGATATACAACTTTTTTAGCCAACCGTACTTATTAGTTCCGGAGCTAACTAGTGAATACTTCCTTAAGGAGCAAACACTAATACCTATTTCATTATCATTGATTTTTCGTAGTATGTGACTGTTTTTTTTAAATTCGTTATAATATATTTTACATTGTGTTTTATTATTAATCGACATCTATAAATATTCAAAATACAAAACAAACTCCATTTAATATTTAAAATTAATATCATATCAAGGTTTATTACGATTACGGCTCAAGATTTTTTTGTCCATCTCGGTGCACGCTTTACTCTGTTTACGTTGCGTATGTGTGACTAGCTACGCACACTTATACAATAACTCAGTTTTCACCTAAACTTGAGCGTTATCCATTTTGTGTAATGGCTCTTAACGAGTGGAAATTATTTGATGATGTTTATAATTCATGTTCAAAAATTGTTTTATTCTGAACACAACATTTAAATCAACATGAACTTAATTTTACCCGACTGCGGCAAAACCAGCAGGAGGGATTATGTTTTTTTTTAATATTTAAGACATGCCTCACTGGGCCACACTGAGCCATCTAGTCCAGTCTAGTCCATTTTAGCAGTCTATATATATGTATGTATCACTTGTAACTTTGCTTATACTTTGTCGCACCGCCCACTTAACATTTCTGCTTAACTTAATGGTCGACTGGCAGAGAATGCCATATGGCATTAAGTCCGCCATTTATACTTTTTTTTAAAGTGTGCTAATAAGATTAAATAAAATAAAATAAATATGTACGTGGGTTTTATGTGGGTTTCACATTTGCGGTTAAACTACTGTGCCGATTTTGATGAATGAGGTATCAATCGATTTCTTATTATAGTCCGGGTAACATAGGCTACGTTTTCTTAAATAATAAAGCTACATAGCGAATGTTACAACAATATATTGGGGTACTTTAAAAAAAGTTTTCAGTCATAACGAGGATAGAAACAAATGAAAGAAGCCAAATTCTGAGTATAAACATACTAGCTATACTTAATTTGATATTTCAGCAATTAAATTGCAATTATAATATCAGTATATAAACTTGAAAAATTATTATGTCCCGCCTGAGACATAATAATTATTATTATTAGTTAATTAATTATTATTATAATTAATTATTATTCAAGTTTATATACTGATAACATACTAGCTGTTGCCCGCGACTTAGTCCGCGTCAATTTCTGTTATTATGATCGCGATTATTTTTGCAACGTTTCTCAATAATGCTTCGCTCTTATTATTCGCATCGTGATGTAATATAGCCTAAAGCTTTCCTCGATAAATGGAATATCGAACACAAAAATATTTTTTCAATTCGAACCAGTACTACCCTTGATTAGCGCACAAACTCTTCAGCTTTAAAATATTAGGGGTTACGAGTAAGGTACCGTTTTGTATGAACGAAATCGAGAAAAGTCATTTTTCCATAATAACAATTTTTTATTTTTTTTAAAAACGCCTGAACCGTTTTCGATGCAATTAAAGGTGAAAGTTAGATGGTTATAAAGCTACGCATTATAGTATTTAAATTTGCGAAAATCAAAGAATATAATACATCATCATCATCATCATCATCATATCAGCCAAACGACGCCCACTGCTGGGCATAGGCCTCCCCCAAGGATCTCCACAACGATCGGTCCTGTGCTGTCCGCATCCAGCGGCTTCCCGCGACCTTGATCAGATCGTCGGTCCACCTTGTAGGGGGCCTGCCCACGGAACGTCGTCCGGTACGCGGTCGCCATTCGAGAACCTTTCCGCCCCAACGGCCATCGGTTCTCCGCGCTATGTGTCCCGCCCACTGCCACTTCAACGATGCAATCCTTCGAGCGATGTCGGTTGTTTTAGTTCTCCTGCGGATCTCATCATTTCTGATTCGATCGAGTAGGGAAATACCAAGCATCGCTCTCTCCATTGCTCGCTGGGTGATCTTGAGCCTTCTTATGAGACCCAGAGTAAACGTTCGGGGAGCTCCGGCATATATTCGCGTCCGAAATACCTTAGTGTCTCAAGACGAAAGTCTTTGACCAGTGTGTGTTGCCAGTAATGACCTATGGGAGTGAGACGTGGTCGTTTACTATATAATACAAATATACTTAATTGAAGCAAGAAGGACAGCTGACACATTGTAAGGGGTCTTTTCAACGACTTCCTTTGAAGTAATAGGCACTAGTATTGCATTTTTTTTTTAGTCATAAGTTACTTTTTTTAGTTGTTGATACAATACAAAAAGAATTACGCAATAATATGACTATACTTAAGAGCTATAAACAAAATAAAAAGTGGGAAAATAATCGGCAATTTCATACATTAACCCCTATTATTAGTATAGATTGAAAGTATACAGCAAAAATACAGGATGATTTTAAAATCATTGCATTGTCGTAATCGGGTTACAGGTTATTTGAACTAATTATCTTATTTAAATTATTTATTCATAATATCTGAATGTATTGCATCTAGAAAACGGGGCTAGTACTCGTCTATCGCTCAATCTACGCGCCAAATGCACCAATGTTTGTAATCAAACTGGATTCGTCTCAATTCGAGATATTCACAAGTTTCATTCGCAATAAAATTTTACGAACGAGTGAGGCTTTTCGTAAATCCCTTCTCGAACGTTCGACTACTCCCTAGATCTGATTACTCATGAACTTAAATGCATTTATTTAAATGAAACGATTGTATGGTAAACAAAACCGTGTGATATGTAGATAGGTATATGACGTTCTAAGAGAAAGGAAGCCTTATGGAGGTTTTTAGTTTGAGAGATATTGAATGTTTTCAAATAAGTTGGTTATAACGCCCCGTTGGTCTAGTGGTTTAAATACCGGGCCAAGATCTCGGGGTCCCAGATTCAAATCCCAGGTTGGGCAACAAAAAGTTTTCGACACAAATTTTCGACCGTTGCTCGGGTTTGTGATCACCAACCCGCATTTGGCAAGCGTGGTGATTATGTCAGTTCTCATCATTGCTGTGGTAACTTGAATTCAATGATGGAGGCCTTTTCCCTGCAGTAGGATGATTATAGGCTGTTACTTTAAGTAGGTTATGGTCTATAATCATCCCACTGCAGGCCAAAGGCCTCCATCATTGAATTCAAGTTACCACAGCAATGATGGGTGCAGGCATTATCACCACGTTTGCCGAATGCGGGTTGGTGATAAAAAATTCGAAACCCGGGGATCGAACCCGGGACCACAAGATCTTGGTCCGGTATTTAAACCACTAGACCAACGGGGCGTTTCAAAGATGAAAGTCTGTATCTGAATCAATTTCCAAATTTCACGCGAATTCAGTCAAAAGCTTGTGTAGAATGATTGCTCTTTCAACATCAACACGTCCTGGAATCAAACCCGGAACATCAGAGCTGGGGACAGCTTGAAAACGGGTGTGTACGCCACTCTACTATACAGGTCGTCGCCTCATTGATTATCTAAAACCATCACTCTCAAATTCCGTACAAACGGCATCCCCAATTTGTGAAGTCGGCTAAATACGGTACATTGCCCTCCGTAACGCATTTATACCCAACATTTCGATACCCTAAAAAGGTATCCAAGTGTACAAAACTTCCACAATCCAAAACCAACCTTAAAGCTCACACTCACAGTTGACTTTCCCCTGTGCCACCCAAAAAAGTATCGTTGGTTGTTCAAGCAAATATCGCCCTAAGCCCAATGAGTTAAGGTCATATTAAATTCTAGCTGCCCACAAGCGAATATCGGCTCAGTGCCTTTTCAATAAGAGTGCTATTTAATCGGCATGGCTGCATCAATTTCGGGTGAGCGCCATTGTACGAAGGGATGAATAATTTATCTGTGCCTAAGTTCTGTTCGCGAATTTTGACGAGGCTTTAAACTAGAATGTTGCAGACAGACGTATTATCTTTCGGCTCTCTTAAAGTATTTTTTTCTTCGGTATAGGGTAAAAAGAGAAATGAATAACCAGATGGACCGACGATCTGAATAGTGAAAGCTGCTGATTGCGGTTAATATAGTACTGAACATCATAGAGATCTAGGCCCAGCTGTAGGCGTCATTTCTCTGTATTGTTTCTTTTTGAGCTACATCTAATTACTCCTACATCTATTTAAATAGGGAAAACTATGTTTAGTACGTATTTCTATACGTGATAGATTACGTATTTCTTTACCGACAACCGCTGGGGTAAACGAGTTCTTGAGTGGAGACCGCGTCTCGGCAAACGTAGTGTAGGTAGGACACCCTCAGGCCAGGTGGAGTGATGATTTGCGCAAGGTGGCTGCAGGAGCTGGATGCGAGAAGCCAAGGATCGATCTAAGTGGCGTGCGACTGGAGTGGCCTATGTCCAGCAGTAGACTACGATATTCTAGTGATGATGATACGTGATAGAACCAGAAATGAGGAAATCCGTAGGAGAACTAAAATAACCGACATCGCTTGGAGAATATGCGGAGCTGAAGTGGCAATGGGCAGGACACATAGTGGAGAAGAACCGATGGCCGTTGGGGCGGAAAGGTTCTGGAATGGCGACCGTGCACCGGACGACGATCTGTGGGTAGGCCCCCCACCAGGTGCACCGACGATTTGATGAATGTCATGCGCGTAGTATATTTATAAAACCATATATTTATTTATTTATTTACACTTTGCACAATTGAATAAAAGGCGGACTTTAAACCAAAAGCATTTTTTACCAGCTATAGAAGTGTATCCCTCTTTATTTGCCTCATTAAATTGGTCAAATAAAAATTTCGCTCAACCCGAAAACTTTAAACTACAGTGCAAGTTTTCAGCGAATGTGTTTCGCTAAAAATACAAATATCATAAAATTTGACCCGATTAATTAGTAGGTCGTTATTTTTCAATTTCCTACGAACACGGAACAGCCTGTATATGCATGGAAATTACATCAGCCGTCTCGTGGTTCGTTAGCCGCGTCATGGTCGCAAGGCATAAGACGCGGCGGGAGCGGAAAGCGGGGAGATCTATGCCCGCAAAAAGTTTTTAGAGTAATTTTAAGTTCTGTTTATTTGCAAGAATGCAACTTTTAATAATATATACTAGCATATAATGTTATGAAAGGTAGCCTATGTTACGCGGACTATAATAAGGAATTGATACCACATTTACCAAAATCGGCTTAGTAGTTTAGGCGAAAATGTAGAACCCGCATAAATAATATAAATAAATAATAATATATAAATAAATAATAATATATACCCGCATAAATAAATAATACCCACATACGTATATATATTCTTCCTTGTTGGCCAGGGAGAGAAAGAAAAACTTAGAATGTGCCAGCCCCTGCTCAATCCTTGGGTGTCGTAAAAGCCGACTAAGGGTAATAAGCTCGGTGCATACTAACAAGCGCCACAGAGCATCCTAACAGTGGAGGAATAACCACTTACAACAGCATTCCTAAGGAGGGTTGGTGTCAGGCAGGCGGCCGACTGTAAAAACATAAGCCATAACCTTTGCAGTATGACAAGTATAATTGAGATGCGCGATAGGGCTAGGGCGTCCCCCGCAGGCGACGCGCAGGAGCAGCACCCGGCTCCTGTGGGAAATGGACGAGGGTTGTTGCACCATCCCGGGCGGGGGCAACGTAAGAAGCGAGTCCAGGAGATTGAGATGAGATTGAGGTGTGCAAGTTGGAATGTTGGTACGATGACGGGAAGAGCTAGAGAGTTAGCGAATGTTCTAAAGAAAAGGAAGATAAATTTGGCATTCCTGCAAGAAACGAAATGGAAGGGAGCTAAAGCAAGAGAAATTGGTGAGGGGTACAAATTTTATTATTGTGGGGGAGACGGAAAGAGGAATGGCGTAGGAGTGGTACTAGATAATAGACTGAAAGAGAAAGTGATAGAAGTGAAAAGGATAAACGATAGGCTGATAATGGTAAAAATTATGCTAGAAGAAGTTGTACTAAACATCGTAAGTGCATAGGCACCACAGGTGGGATGTGACGATAGTGTCAAAGAAAAGTTTTGGGAAGACCTGGACTCTGTGATGATGGCTATCCCACCGCATGAAGAAGTTTTTGCTGGAGGTGATTTCAACGGGCATGTAGGGAAAGAAAACTGCAATTATGAGAGAGTACATGGTGGTTGGGGATTTGGTGACAGAAACAACGAGGGTGAAGCGCTCCTACAATTTGCATTAGCTTTCGATCTGGTTGTAACTAATACGTGGTTTCAAAAAAAGGATGATCATTTGATTACCTACAAAAGCGGTCCACATAAAACGCAGATCGATTATATCCTCGTAAGACGCCATAACCTCAACCGCGTCAAGGATTGTAAGGTGACACCCGGAGAAGAGTTGGTTTCGCAGCATAGACTCCTAATTATGGAAATGAAATACAAAATAAAGCCGAGTAAGAATAAGAAACGGACCCCACCAAGAATCAAATGGTACATGTTAGAGAAGGAAGAGTGTGTAAATAAATTCGGAAGTCAGATTATAAATAAAATTAAAGAAATGGGAGATATGAGTGAAAAATGTGTAAATGAATGTTGGAGAGAAATGTCAGCAAGTATAAAAGGTGCGGCAATAAGTATTTTAGGTGAAACTAAAGGAAAAGTGGCGATCGATAAAGAAACATGGTGGTGGTCAAGCGAAGTGCAAGCTGTCCTAAAAAAAAAGAAAATTAGGTTTAAGGAATGGCAGAAAGTTGCAGATGATGACGAAAGAATGAAAGATGAGAAGAAGAATGAGTACATAGAAATGAAGAAAAAAGCCAAGAAAGCAGTTGCCGTGGCAAGGGCAAAAGCGCAAGAAAAACTCTACTGTACTCTAGATAGTCCTGCAGGTCAAAAAGATCTCTATAAACTTGTTAAGGCCCGAGAAAGAAGAACAAGAGATTTAACACATGTAAAATGTATAAAAGATGAAACCGGGCAAGTTCTCGCTGACGACAATGAAATAAAAAAACGCTGGAAGGACTATTTTCAAAAATTAATGAACGAGGAGAATGAATGGAGTGGGGAACTAGAGAATGCACCTATTAACGTGGGATTAGTAAGGGAGATTAGTGAAGAGGAAGTGGAATGGGCGGTGAATAGTATGAAAAGAGGGAAAGCCGTGGGACCTGATGATATACCAGTGGAGGTCTGGAAGTTAGTAAGAGCAGAGGGAAGGAAGTGGTTAACTTTATTTTTCAATAAGTTGTTGCATGAAGAGACGATACCCGATGATTGGTGCAACAGTCTGTTGGTACCAATCTTTAAAAACAAGGGGGACGTGCAAGAGTGCAACAATTATCGAGGAATAAAGTTAATGTCACATAGTATGAAGGTTTGGGAGAAGATCTTAGAGAAAAGGTTGCGAGAAGAATGTGAAATTTCACAGAACCAGTTTGGTTTTATGCCGGGTCGGGGTACGACGGACGCCATCTTTGCCATTCGCCAAATGTGCGAAAAGTACAGAAGTGCACATAAAAACCTACACATGGTGTTCGTTGACCTCGAAAAGGCATACGACCGAATACCTCGCGAGGTTCTGTGGTGGGCCCTTAAGATCAAAGGTGTGCCTGGGAAATACCTGCATTTGGTTCAAACCATGTACGGCAGATGCAGTACTCACGTCCGATCCGCAGCCGGGACAACTACGAGCTTCAATGTGACTGTGGGCTTGCACCAAGGTTCAGCGCTTAGTCCTTACCTCTTTCTGATGATAATGGATGCTCTGACATCGGACATACAGAGAGAGGCCCCTTGGTGCATGCTATTTGCCGACGACATTGTGCTTGTTGCTGAGGAGGCCCAGAAAGTCCAGGACAGACTGGAGGAATGGCGACAAAGGCTGGAGAACGTTGGCCTAAAAGTCAGTAGAACCAAAACAGAGTATCTGTTCTGTGACTTTGGCGGTCTCTCCAGTTCTTTGCCAATAAAACTTGACGGAATGTGCTTACCAGTCTGTTCCGATTTTCGGTATCTCGGGTCTCTCGTACAGAATGACTGTAATATTGATCGGGACGTCAGGCATAGAATCAATGCAGGCTGGATAAAATGGAGGCAGGTCACCGCAACAACATGTGATCCACGGATGCCCTTACGGTTAAAGGGTAAAATTTACAAATCCGTGATTAGACCTGCCTTAATGTACGGATCGGAATGCTGGGCTGCTAAGAAGACGGATGAGAAGCGAATGCATGTAGCAGAAATGAGAATGTTAAGATGGTTGTGTGGGGTTACAAGAATGGATAAGATAAGGAATGAATATATACGAGGAAGTCTGAAAGTGGCACCGATTACCGAGAAGATGGTGGGGCATCGTCTGTCTTGGTATGGTCATGTAATGAGAAGGGAAGAAAGTCATGTAACTAAAAGAGTGATGAGTATGAATGTGGAAGGCTGGAAGGGAAGAGGGCGACCGAGAAAGAGATGGATGGACTGTGTGAAACAAGATATGAGTGTGAAAGGTGTGGATGATTCAGTGACGAGTGATAGAATGGTGTGGAAGAGAAAAACATACTGCGCCGACCCTAGATAAACTGGGAAAATGGCAAAGAGAATGATGATACGTATATACAGGATAAAATGTTTTTTCTTTTGGTATAGCCCAGTACAAAAATGTCAAGATAAAGCACTTAGAAAATGTCCGCAAAAAATCAAAATTTTTGATACGGCCACCTAGCAACATTTTCAACATACTATTCATACTTTTTTGATTATCCCTTTAAACCTTATCAGGCCTAGAACCGAAAAAATTGAAACTATATTGCGAAAAATATTTCCCGCTGAAAGCTTGATTTACATTTTTTACTTCATAAATGGGCTCTAACTACGATACTGAACGCCTATAAAAATTTTGGAAGGTGGTAAAAATTTCACCCTGTATGTACTTGGAGCAATTTGAACCACCTGTAGAACGAAGCCCACGTTATGTAACTATTATGTGTAACATCTTGGCAGTGTTATTTTAATGTTTTAACCAAAAAATGTTTTTATTAAAATATTAAATATCAGTTCAGCTATTTATTTTGAAACACGCTGTGACGTACACAGATGTAGATATGTAAGGTCCATTCAACTGAGACCCTGCCACAGCAAAATAATACGTCTGGGCGCGACACAGCGTGGTACAAAATTAAGAGACTGAATCAAAATTTAAAATATTTCAATAATTATTTTTAATAAAAAAATAAATAACACTGCCATGATGTAATACATAATGGTCCAATAAGGTGGGCTTCGTATTCCAGGTGGTTAAAAAAGCTCGGCGTATAGACTGCTAATATCATATCACCCTTCCTGCTGGCTTTGCCGTAATCGACTAAAAACAGTACAGCTCAGGGAATTATACCCGATAAATGGTGTGGAAATAGTATTTGAATTTAAATTAATTACAATAAATAAATAAATAAATATTTAAGACATGCCTCACTGGGCCACACAGAGCCATCTAGTCCCAAATTAAGCTACTATTAAGTACCCTGTCGTATGACAACCGATAAACTTACTTATATACTTTTTTTGTAAATACATGTTTTTAATACATACAAAACACCCAGACCAGTACAAACAGACATGTTCATGCACACAAATATTTGTGCTGTGCCGGGATCGAACCCGCGACCCATGGCTCAGAAACAGCGTACATTACCGCTGATCATGGTTACCATAGGCAACCATACTGTCAAAATCCTTATTTTCTTCTAAATTCTTTTAAATTCGGAAATTTAAAATTGTTCGATCGTGCCTCGCCCCGAGTGTGTGGGTGTGGGTGTTAGGATTATTTTCGTTACGGAATTTCTGGATTCGGTCTCCACGCTCAAGGCCCGCGATAGAAGCTATGCAATAGCTTAAAAAAAAACAACCTGTTTGATGCAGTCGTTCACTTACTATGCCGGGTTCGAATCACGTCGGAAACGATTCTTCCTAAATTGGCTTAGATCTGAAAGGGGTGGGCTCATAGTCGTATATTCATTAGGTTCATAGTGTCATTTGCATTTAGGGATAAGCTGCTAATTTACAATTACAAACAGACCCCTTTTTTATTACATTGTCCAGATAATTAATTTATTCCAAAAATCGCCACATCCACTCCTATGGGCCACAGCCCATCTTTGGATGTTTTCACACGGCTCGCTACGCGCTGCGAAGCAATATTTATATTTTTCGGCCATTTGCTGAACATGCCATGCGATATTATGTTATGCAAACATTATGGGGATGCGATCCGGGGCGCTTTATTATGTGGGTGAGCCTTAGTGATGGTTCGGTCTCGAAGTCTGCATCTTTTGAAATTAAATACGAACACAGTTTTTTCATTCATTCATCCAATGTGTGTTGTAAAGGACAATAAAAATTATAATATCAGTATATAAACTTGAAAAATTTTTGTCTCAGGCGGGACTCGAACCCGCATCTCCTCGCATGCCGGGCGGGAGGAGGATGCGAGGAGATGCGGGTTCGAGTCCCGCCTGAGACAAAATTTTTCAAGTTTATATACTGATATTATAAGTGCAATTAAGTTGCTAAAATATCAAATAAAATAAAAATTATGTATTTTAGAATTTTTTCCGTTATGTTACAACACACATTGGATGAAAGAATAAATAAACAAATACTTACTAAGTAAATAATAATACCACAAACACCCAGACTCGAGAAAATGTAGAAAAACACTTTTTTCTACATTGACCCGACCGGGAATCGAACCCGGGACCTCTGAAGGAGATCGTCGTCGAATTAACGAAGGAAAGAAAAAATAAATAACAGAAAAAGGAATGAATGAATGAAGGAACTATGGAATGGATGGATGGATGTATGAATAAATGAACATTTATGGAACATGCCCTGCATATTACTCGTATGTTATGCAAAGATTAAGGAGAAGCGATACTGAGCGTTTTATTGTGTGGGGAAGCCTAAGTGGTGGCCAGGCTATAATATATCTCTTAATTTTAGTTTAACCTATATGTAGAATGAATCAAATACCGAAAATGTATATGAGGAAAGCGTTTATTTAAATTGTACGGGTGACGAGGTATACCTATTTAAAGGCGTGCGCAACTTGCTAACCTTCTGTTTTCGTCGGTTAAATATATTATTTGAATGTTCATATGATTCGTAGTCTATGATCGTACATTGCTACAGAATGATACGCGGCTACGCCGTAACAATAATGTAGGATTGTTGTAGCAGGACACGCTACGAGCTACGAGCTACGAGTTTCCATCGTAACTTCGGAATGCATTTTGTTGCTACGAATTATGCTTCCAGAATTCTAGACAGTAAAATCAGTAAAATCAGTTTTATTTCTGCAAATAGGCCCCTGGAGGCGCTTTTAGTGGATTCGTAGTTATGTTTTTTAGTCTAAATTATTGACCAAAGAATAAAGGAAGGGTTTCCATTGGATGCGTAAACCAAACGCCGACCTTACAGCCACGCAGTCTGAAAATCAAGTCATATTACAAAATATTATCGCTTTTATTTTTAGGACTCAAAAATTATTATAAACTAGCTGTTGCCCGCGACTTCGTTCGCGTCAATTTCTGTTATTATGATCGCGATTATTTCAGAAAAATATTTCACTAATGCTTCGCTCCTATTGGTCGCAGCGTGATTTTATATAGCCCAAAGTCTTCCTCGATAAATGGACTATCAAACACAAAAATATTTTTTCAATTCGAACCAGTACTTCCTAAGATTAGCGCGTTAAACAAACAAACAAACTCTTTAGCTTTATAATATTAGTATAGATTATAGCGCGCAAAGTGCAGCAGTTCAAATACGTCCGCGCTGAGCGTATAGTAGAGAAAAGTTTTTAAATAAACTTTTACAACAGTTTTCGTAATAAAATAAAAAACAAAATTGTGACTTGAGTCTCAATATTTTCGGGAACAGCTATTTTCCAGGTATATGTCCTAGGTCCTGAAGAAACAATTTGACATAATGATGGACAATTTGTAATTTGCGGATTGGCGTTTGTTTTTTTTACACCTCTATAAATTATTATGAAATAATACTTATTTGTTTAATTGCATCGAATAGGCCTCGAAACTTCTCGGTCGATTTGGTTGATGCTTTCAGCATTAGTATTATACATTATCCTTAGTGATAATGAGAATAACCTTTTCGCTCTAACGGCCATCGGTTCTTTTCACTGTGTCTCGCCCACTACCGCTTCAGCTACCGCGTACTCTTACGGATTTCGACATTGTGATTGATTCTATCACACAGGGAAATACCAACCAAAAAAAATATATAAAAAAAGGCATCAAGCCTTTTTTAATTTTTTTTTAAATATTTAATCCCTCGAAAAGGCATCAAGCCTTTTTTTTATTTTATTTTTTTAATATTTAATCCCTCGATCGTGAGTTATTCCAGAAATCCAGACACAATTATTGAAATCAATTGTTATCGTGGCACCCGAGTGCCTTCTGGGGGTCAAGAAATTAAGACATGACTCACTGGGCCACACAGAGCCATCTAGTCCCAAATTAAGCTACTATTAAGTACCGTGTCGTATGGGCTACTAGACAACCGATAAACTTACTTATATACTTTTTTTTTGTATATACATACTTATAATACATAGAAAACACCCAGACCAGTACAACCAGACATGTTCATGCACACAAATATTTGTCCTGTGCAGGGATCGAACCCGCGACCCATGACTCAGAAGCAGCGTTTACCACCGCTGATCCAAATGGTCGTCAATGCCTCCGTGTCCGCTGTGTGATATTAATCAACCACGTTTCAATTCCATAGGTCATTACTTGCAACACGTACTGGTTGCACTGGTTGAGGCATTGAGGTGAATCGGACGTGAAGATTTTTCGTAGATGTTTGAATATGGCTTGTTTGTAACGGCTTAAAATCACGGGAAAATGCCTTAATAAATATAAATATATTTTTTTAAGACATGCCACACTGGGCCACACAGAGCCATCTAGTCCCAAAATAAGGTACTATTAAGTACCCTGTCGTATGGGGTACTAGACAACCGATAATCTTACTTATATACTTTTTTTTTTTGTAAATACATACTTATAATACATAGAAAACACCCAGACGAGTACAAACAGACATGTTCATGCACACAAATATTTGTACTGTGCGGGGATCGAACCCGCGACCCATGGCTCAGAAGCAGCGTTAACTACCGCTGATAATTGAATTCAAGTTACCACAGCAATGATGGGTACTGGTATAATCACCACGCTTGCTAAATGCAGGTTTGTGATCAGTGATCACAAATGCGAGCTTCTTTCGAAAGTTCGAAACTTTTTGTTGCCCAACGAGGCGTTTTTATATTAGCATTTAAAATTTCGAAAAAGCTCTCAACGCTTTAAGTTTATTAATCGCTATAACTAACATTAAATAGTTTGTAACTCTGTATTCTTTACACGAGCTTAAAAGTTCCATACTTCGCTTGTTTGTGGTGAAAATCGAAGCTCCAACCCTCTCCCCCCCCCCGGGACGACCGCCTCGTAAATTTCACTAATTATAACCCCCATTTATACAGGGCTACCAAATTAGGTGCCCGAGTTTGAGGGAGGGTAATATTTAGATATTAATTCATTTTGAGGTCAGTTATTAGTATTTCCTTTATGGTCTGTTGCCTTTTCAATAGAAAATGGAATTGGTGCTTATAGGTTTTAACGGAATAGTATTACTAAATTCTTAGATTCGTTAAGTTTTAATTTATTTATCGACAAGTTTTTTTAAATCTTATCTTAGGTTACTATACGTGATGAAATTTAACTACCTTCCAAATTTTAATATATCAATCAACGAGATAAAAACAAATGACGTATTTTTTCTTTTGGTGTAACCCAGTACAAAAATTTTAAGATAAAGCACTTAGAAAATGTCCGCAAAAAATCTAAAATTTTTGATACGGCCGCCTAGCAACACTTTTTTTAACACGATTCGCATCTCACTTATTTATTACGATACTATTCATACGTTTTTTTATCCCTTTATACCCATCAGGCCTAGGACCGTAGAAATTGAAAACTATATTGCGAAAAATATTTTCGGGTGAAAGCTTGATTTACATTTTTTACTTCATAAATGCGCTCTAAATACGATACCGAACGCCTATAAAGATTTTGGATAGTGCATAAAATTTCATCCTGTATATATTATATAAATCTTACTTCTTTTTGACTTTAATTTAACTTGCTTACTTATATTATAAATGTTGATGTTGTGATGGGTGTTCGTTGCTCTAGCTATCACACCAAAACGACTTAACGGTCCTAAATGAAATTTGGCACGCAAATGAATAAAAGGCTGGAATGGAACATAAATTAATTTCAAAATTTGGATGGATCTTCTTAAGCAAAAACAGCTCAACAGATTTAGTTGTAATTTGACACAGAGATAGATTTATAGTCTGAAATAGGACTTAAGGCAAAAATACATGGACTACGTATTCCCGTGGGACAAACATGTTTGTTTTTCTTTTAAAAGAATAATCGACATGTTTTTGCATAGCAGTATTTTAAGGGCCAGGATATAGCAAACAGCTACTAACACAAGAGTTAGGTATTTCGAGATTTCTACCATGTACCTTGTTTTACCTGACCTTTTTACCTACCAAGAACTGAAATAGGAATATCATAAAAAACAAGGTACATGGTAGAAATCTCGAAATAACTAACTTTTACGGTAGTGTCCATGAAAGTTTAAAACAGCTACCAATATACATGCGAATTTTACCTGAATATTTGTTACTAGAAAGGCTCCAAGGATCTGACTTAAAAATAGGACGAAGATAGACTAAACTGGAATAATACAGGTCAATTTTATCCCAAAAAAATCCCATAAAATAATTTCAAGTCCCAAACTCCACGCAAAGTCACGGACAACTGCCAATTTTCTACACTGAAGCTTTTGTATTAATAAAATTAGATATTTACATAATATCATTGATTATGCCTAATAATTGCTGTGGTAACTTGAATTCAATGATGGAGGCCTTTGCCTTGCAATGGGATGATTGTAGGCCCTGACTTTTACAATTTAAGCTACTATAATTTGCGGCAACCCTATATACAGCGAATACATAGTTCAAATTGAACGGCTAGGCGTGGCCCCGGCTAGACATGATGTGCCATGACAACAGCTAATTAGTTATATGTATTTTAATGAAACTCACCCATTCCGTAATATATGCCAGGTTCATTTAGTTTTATAACCCTTATTTGCATATACCGGGTTGCTAGAATACAAGCTGGATGTGAAGTCGAAAATTTTGTTAATATTTTTTGTACAGGCAACGGCAGGTCAACCTACATAAAAAGCTAAAGGTCATTGAATTGATTTTCAACTTTAAGTCCCACGAGTGGAGATCAATATCAACTGAGAAAATTTGACGTTTTGTTGGAGGTTGACGTGCTGGCTGTTGTCTGTACCATTGGCCGAACTACGACAAAGCTGCCCGTCTGCCACGAGTGGCGATTATGGCATCGTTACTTGTAGATACTTGTAAACTGATATAAATGATTTTTGATTGATTAAGATTGATTTCAGTATATAAACTTGAAAAATTTTGTCTAAGGCGGGAAAATTTTTCAAGTTTATATACTGATATTATAAGTGCATTTAAGTTGCTAAAATATCAAATAAAGTATATAAGATTGATTGATAATCAATCTTCTTATCTAATCTAATGAAACCTAATTAAATAAGGTTTATTATTTTTTCAGCATAAAGCTTTTTCGTCTGTTTATTTTTTGTTAAAATTTTTTTTCTATCAGTAATATCGGTTTTATTTTTGCAAATAGGCCCTAGGGTCTTTAAACGATTCAATATTTAAAAAAACAACCACTGCCTCGGGACAAGCCTGGGCTAGTGCCGAGAAGAAGCAGCACAAGAAACTCGGTCACTATTGTCAGCCTCTTTTTAACACTTAAGGACTCGCTAATAGGTCCAGTGGACCCAGTCCCTTGTATTTTGTTGAATTACCTACAAATTACAAAATTTTCGACGTTGCCGTTCTAAGTACCTTTCGATCATAGTATAGGACATGTGAAAAAGATTTGTGTAAATTTTTATAGCTTAGTTTGATGAAGAAAATTGTAGAACTCTGTTGGAAAGTGATTTTATCCCAAAAATTATAATCCTTAATTTGTTGATTTTAAAAATTGATTTTGCTTGTTCCTTTGATGATTGATATCTTATTAATTTTTTTTAGTAGATTTAGTTTGAAATATATCGTTACAGAATTTATAACCATTAATCTAAGTTTAGTCATGTAGCTATGCCAAAATTCCTTATATTTTTGTACTGACCATTTGATTAAGATAAAACAATAAATATTCGTATTTTATTGAATAATAATAATAAATAATAAATATTTCAGACATGCCACACTGGGCCACACACAGCCATCTAGTCCCAAATTAAGCTACTATTAAGTACCCTGTCGTATGGGGTACTAGACAACCGATAAACTTACTTATGTACTTTTTTTTTTTTTGTAAATACATACTTATAATACATAGAAAACACCCAGACCAGTACAAACAGACATGTTCATGCACACAAATATTTGTACTGTGCGGGGATCGAACCCGCGACCCATGGCTCAGAAGCAGCGTTTACTACCGCTGATCCAAAAATCCAAATATTTGTTTACTTTTTGAACATTATTAACGATATTAAAAGATACCAACCACTTTCATTAAGCAGTTTTTTAAATAAACACGTGATTTTTCGGGGTCCGCTGGACCCGGTAGCGAGCGTTTGTGTTGCAATCTGAAGCGCGAGTCCTTAAGTGTTAAATAGTTAAATGTTTACAAGAGGTTTATGCAAGAACGAGCTAGAAAAATTTAATACCATACGCTCTTATCGTCTCAATAATCATTAAGTGTAATAGTACTTTTTCTCATTAGAATTACTTTGACATACGATTTAAGTTTATATAAAGGAAGTTTAGCAATGCCCTGATAGTAATTTGTTGAAAAAACGAATGCAACATCCATTTCCCACTTTTCGCAGTCTGAAACCTGGAATGATACTCTAATTTGAACTGTCAACAATTTGCAATACACGTCATAATAGATGTCACCTTAGCCTTATCACCAACGCCTTAAACTCCTTGCTCAATCAAATCCTTAATAGCCTCACGTCCTGCCTATAAAATCGGTTGCAGTTAGCTTTTATGAGCGAGATGCCAATCATATCGGGGCGTAGTCGTAAAGCAAACTTGCTTTTGATTCATGAGATCTCGAGTTTGGGACTCAGACTGGTCAAATAGTTGGGCCAGTGCCATTAATGTGCCGATTTAGGAGTTGAATTCTAGACCCGATATTGATATACTTATCCAAAGTTATCCTCAAGCGCTGTGTTTCTATAGATTTATGTATGATACTTAGCACCACTGATTACTTAGTACTATAGACTCGCAATCTCGAGGGCATTTACCTCTGTCGAGGAATATGAACAAAGTGTTCCGCCATGTTAAAAAACTACTTAAATCAACAATCTATGATTAAGTACTATGAAAAATTATGAAATCTAAAATCGAACATTTCTATGTAAGAAATATTTACACGAATTTGTACCTTTAACTAGATAATTACTTTAGTCATGATATAAATTGTTGATTGTAAGCCTAACTACCCGCTGTTAAGGTTCATAATAAATAAAAGTTATATATTGTGTTCATGTGTATCATTAATTACTTGTTAGTTGGTTGTAATATGATGACTGAAGTTGTTTGTTTTGTGTTGTCCTATTCCTTGCTTCTTGCTAAAATTAGCTGACTTTTTCGAACCAGAATAGACGCGTACCTAGTCAGTTAGGTTCTTATGGCCATGAATTTAAAGTTTACGCCTAACGGTCACTTGTCAATTAATTTTCTGATCACACGGGCAGTTCATGGCGTTGACACAAATATAGTAATTATCATGGAAGCTTTAATTAATTATTTAAATATTTACATAGCTCGAGAAATCTTATTTTTTTTTTTACAATAGCTAATAGCTTCAATCATTCCATTATGTATGTTAAACTCCATTAGTAACAAAATAAACCATTATATGCAATGGTATTATATTAAAACGTAGCAGAATAAGCGCGCGCGTTGTGAAGACTCAAATACGCCCTAATCAGGCATTTTTTACAACGTCCACGTCGAGCAAAATCACGAGCGGTAAACGTTAAAAATTATAACTATCTCTGTCATTTGCGTGCTATTTTGCATCTTTTGTTCTGCTTATCAGGGAAACTTGTCAACGTGTGCAGTTTTGGATTGCTCGGAACAGATTTAACACGCGAATTACTATGTAGGTATCATATTATATCTTTAATTTAAAATATCATTAATTATATGTATTTTACAAACTTCGGAAACAGGTGGAAATTATAACCTAAACAAAATTAACCCCAAATTAGGGCAACCCTGTATTTCAACACTCAAACTATATACAAAAATATTTTGCTTTCGAAACACTGAGACGTAACTCCATAAGTATGGTATCAAAACGCTAAGTCATAAGATATTTTAATAACCTCTAAAATTCCTGTAATAATTATTATTAAAAGTATTTAACAACCAGTAAGTATTTAGCAGCAAAATTAGACATCAGATATTTTGAATAATTTTGATTATAAATAATAACTGTGATTATTAGAGGCTTATTAGTACTTGAATGAATCAAGTATATCAATAATCAGTGTAATATTAACTGAAAATTTTGTATATACACGGCATCTATGTATAATAAGAGCTACATACATAGTCCTTTTTGACATCTTTCTATTTGTAATGTTTCTGTGTTATTATTTGACGACCATTTGGATCAGCGGTAGTTAACGCTGCTTCTGAGCCATGGGTCGCGGGTTCGATCCCCGCACAGTACAAATATTTGTGTGCATGAACATGTCTGTTTGTACTGGTCTGGTAGTTTTCTATGTATTTTAAGTATGTATTTACAAAAAAAAAAAAGTATATAAGTAAGTTTATCGGTTGTCTAGTACCCCATACGACAGGGTACCTAATAGTACCTTAATTTGGGACTAGATGGCTCTGTGTGACCCAGTGTGGCATGTCTTAAATATTTATTTATTTATTTATTATATATCAAACGTGTGTCAAATAATTGTTTATTTGTTACTTTCTTTCTAGTCCACTACAAAAGTGACACCTAAATGTCCTCATTTAAATGATTGACGTTGACTTTATGTCTGAGTCAACTTTATAACCCGGCCAAATTATGTCGACATGCAATAGTAAGGATATTTATGCCATGTTTTAACAATTCGATTAATATAGGTTGTACTAAAAGTGCATCCTTATGTCAATGTATTAGTTACTAGTGTAAACTTGTTGGTGATCTTAAATCTATACTAATATAATAAAGCTGAAGAGTTTGTTTGTTTGAACGAACTAATCTCAGGAAGTACTGGTTCGAATTGAAAAAATCTTTTTGTGTTGGATAGTCCATTTATCGAGGAAGGCTTTAGGCTATATATCATCAAGCTGCGACTAATAGAGGAGCGAAGCATCAGTGAAAAATGTTACAAAATAATCGCGATCATAATAACAGAAATTGACGCGAACGAAGTCGCGGGCAACAGCTAGTTAACATTATAAATCTATACTAATATTATAAAGCTGAAGAGTTTGTTTGTTTGAACGCGCTAATCTCTGGAAGTACTGGTTCGAATTAAAAAATTCTTTTAGTGTTGGATAGTCCATGTATCGAGGAAGGCTTTAGGCTATAAAACATCACGCTGCGACCAATAGGAGCGAAGCATCAGTGAAAAATGTTACAAAAATTATCGCGATCATAAAAACAGAAATTGACGCGTACGAAGTCGCGGGGAACAGCTAGTGTGAATATAAGTTTGTTTGTTTACGCTTTCACGCAAAAACTACTTGACCGATCATCATGAGACTTTGTGCACATATTCTTGGAGGTATAAGAAGTAACATAGGTATATAAGCATATTTGGTATCCCACTGTTGGGCACAAGTTTTCGCACGCACGATATAAAGTTTAGTTCACGCTTGAAGAGCCGCGAGCGAAAGGGTATTACTTTTATATTGAAACTAGTTTTTACCCACGGCTTGGCTGGAGTTAAATTCAAGGTATATTTCACCCCTTCTTTTAAGGGGTTGGGGGTTTTGTTAGTCACAAATAGTTCGAATACCAAGCTTTCTACCTTGAAAATTGCGGAATATTCCATACAAACTTCCACCCCCCATTTTAGAGAAGTATAAAATCACGTCAATTCGTTGCTCCGTTTTGCCGTGAAAGACGGACAAACAAACAGACACACACACTTTCCCATGTACATATAATATTAGTATTAATAACAGTTTTCACGTGAATCAAGTGAGAAACTAAGCAAACGTCGAACGTTTTTATTCAATTTCAAATTTAGAACTGCAACTACTCTATCCCGTATCAAATAGCTCTTAGCGAATTGACCTATTTCGAGCTAAAATTGCATTTTTCGGTGCTCATAAAATGTCGGAGTGCCGATTTTAATTTGTCGATTTTAATGGATGCTACGGTAATTCAGACAGAATCTAGTTTACTTAGCACTTGACTGAATGTATATCTGAACTCTGAAGTACCTGGGTGAGCGATGCTCAGTATTTTTTTGGTATGTCGTGGTTTTTGGAATAAATATTACATCCTTAAAAAAAAAGTATTTATCTTGAAAAACAAAGGGGGGAAAATAATCATCTGGATTCGAACCGGGGTCTTCCACCTGAGCTAATAGTAAAAGGTGTAAATAGACTAATGGTAGATAGCAGAGAAATGTACCTTCGTATTCATGCATATTAGCAATCTTTTATTGCCTGAAACCACGAATAAAATGACATTTTCAAAATTTAATGGAGCCGTTTCCGAGATTCAGATTATATATACACGGTGCATTTTTGACCACCTGACAAACGAAGCTCACGTTATGTAACCATTATGTATAACATCTTGGCAGTGTTATTTATATATATATATATATTTTAGTAAAAATTGTATTTAAAAAAAATAGACTATTCATTTTGAGTCATGCTGTGACGCTCACGGACGTATTATTTTGCTGCGGTCGGGTCCTGGATGAATGAACCTTACACAGATACGTCCGTGTGCGTAACAGCGTGTTTTAAAATGATTAGTTGAATCAATATTTAACATTTTTCTTAGTCTTTTTTTTGATAACAAAAATTCAAATAACACTGACAATGTTATATAGTGGTTACATAACGCGGGCTTCTTTAGTCAGGAGGTTGTCTTTCAAAATGCACGTTGTATTATTTATGTAATAGTGACCGAGTTTCTTGCGCTGCTTCTTCTCGGCACTAGCCCAGACTTGTCCCGAAGCAGTGGTACGTTTAAATATTGGGACGTGTAAAAGCGCCTCCTGGGGCCTATTTGCAGAAATAAAACTGATTTTAACTGATTTTAGGAATTGTTTTCATAAAGGTACCTATTTACGACCTCCGTGGAGGAGAAGCTTACACACCGGTTTTCAAGGTGTCGCCTGCTCCCAGGTCCAGGGTTTGAAAAATGTGTGTCTGAGTGTTTGTGGTACCTTCGTTGTTTCTGGTTTCCAAAATACGAGTGCTTTAAATAGTTATTCAAATTAGGATCAGAACAATGTAGGTATGTGATGTTGTCCACATTTATTTATTTATTATTATTTATTATTTTATACAGTTTTAAATGTCATTGCCATTAAATGTGGCGCATATACTTTTTTATGACTACTCATACATTTTGACCAAGTAGACAGATTAGATGTTTTTTATCGGTCGATTTCTATAGCTTAAAAGTAGTAGAGCCTTAAAAAAACATAAACAAAACACCCCTTTTATTTCTGCTTTTTTTTACAAACAATGAGCTAGCTCTTGATGACATACTTAACTCTACGGTTAAAAAGAAGCCTAAGATGGAGCGAGCTTACCCAGAAGCAGCCTACTCAGTCTTCATATTAAAAGTATGAAGAAATATAGCTTTCTTATTAGTTATTTTGATGTTAACTTTCCAACATTTTCAATAGTTATTATCATATTCCTGGCAAAGGCAAATCCAACAACACCAAAATCATTAAAACCGATTCAGCCGTGTTTGACTTACAATTTTAAGTGATGTAACTAACTAGACTTTTTTTTTATATAATAGAAGATTATTTATTCATCACTTCAGCCGATTTGCCCATTGCTGTAAATAGGTTTTCCCTAAGGATATTTAATGAGCCGTGTATGACTATTGCCAGCGGTTTCTTGTTTGGCGCCGACTTAAAATGGATGTCACCGTTTAGGCTGACAATAGTGACTGCGTTCCTTACGCTGCTTCTTCTCGGCACTAGCCCACACCACACTAAACTTGTCCCGAAGCAGTGGTAGATTGAAATAATGTGAGGTGTAAGCGCTTCCTGGGGCATACTTAATTCTGTTTGTTTTCCCGAAAAATTATAATCCTAAGATTTTTAAAGCAAGAGTGAATAGGCTGCTTCTGGGTAAGCTCGTTCTTAAGCTTCTTCTTAACCGTAGAGTTAAGTATGTCATCAAGAGCTAACTCATTGTTTATAAAAAAAAGCAGAAATAAAAGTGTTTTTTTTTATGTTTTTTGAAGACTCTACATTTTAATTACTAATTTTATTATATAAGCTATAGAAACCGACCGATGAAAAACACCAAATCTGTCTACTTGGTCAAAATGTATGAGTAGTCATAAAAAAATATATGCGTCTAATAAAGAAACCCAACATTTTTACCATAGGTATACTATTTCGCTTTACATAATCCTGTATATCAATCAATCAGTGAACATAATGGTATTTTCTCATGTTACAAAGTAGAAAACTTTTGTGACATCCAAGATAATGACATTGTTATATGTCTTTGACATAATAATGAGCTAACATTCGCTTGATAAGTCTTTTAACTTTCCTGTGTATTGATACTTAGGGTCTGTTTCAAAATCATTCAGTAAAGGCTTAAGTAGTTACTCAACGAGTTAATTACATAGAGGTTAAATCCTTTCGTTAACTTTCTTTGCATTTCACAATCATCCAATCAGTAAATTAAAGTGAAGATTATATAATTAATACTTACTTACAAGTTACGTTTCGTTTCAAGGTAAGAATAATTTATGTGTTTCTATAAAGTATAGTAATCATAGAATTATCATTAAAAATATTTTTTGTTATGATTATAAGTAATAAAAACAATAAATTCGTACAAAAAATTTTTACACTGTAATGTAAATGAGTCATTTCAACTTTTCTAAAATCAATTTTTCTGTAAGAATGAAACGCAACGAGGTTTCAACAAAAAGTCTATGTCGAGTCAACGTCAGTTAGTCAGTAAATGACAAATAGTCAAATTTGCCGACGTTTGGTACTTTTTGTGTGGTGATTTTGATTGCATTGAATTTACCATTACGAACATTGTGTTATTTTACAATGTCTGCAAAACTGTCCATTTAAATAATAAAATAACTTGTTGTTGATGAAAATTTGGAAATGACGTATTCGAGGTTATCTTTTTAAATTTACTTGTCAAGTAAAAGGCTACTTGGCAGTGCATCCGGTGATTAACTTAACGAGCAGATAAAGTGGTGATTAACCCTACTCAGGGATTGTGAAACGTGAAAAATAGTTTACTGAGCAGATAGGGTCGAAATAGCTTACCCAGAACTTTATTCAGCGATTGTGAAACAGGCCCTTAGAGTTATGAAGTCAGAAATAAAAAAGTTAAGTAAGTAATAGCCTATAATCATCACACTGCAGGGCAAAGGCCTCCATCAGTGACCTCAAGATACCACAGCAGTTCAGGAATTATCACAACGCTTTCTAAATGCGTGTTAATGACACAAAACTCACAAAATAAACCCGAGTAATATTCAATGGGGACTACCGTTTCTTTGCTCACCAGTTGGCGCCACTGTAGACTGAGGTCCGGAGTTAAAGCTGTAAAAGGCGATCGGCGCCGAAATAAAGTGTAAATCTTGAATCTAATTAAAGTTTATTATTTATAAATAACTTCTTGATATCAACAAACTAACTTCTAAAATGATTGCTCTTTGAAGCCGCCTATTTTTGCGCTTTTTCTTAATTCCGCTTTCAAAGCGTTCACATTAATCGCCAAATAATCCATATTTGCGATAATTTTACGAAAAGATCACTTTCCAGCAGGTAAATTAAAGAAATTATAATTTATGCGACAAATTCCGCAAAAACCAGTACAGAGTGAATGATATTGGACCTCACGTTACACTAGCGCCTCTAGTGGCAAATTCACTAGCGATAGCCCCCATTCAATGCTTTTGATGCCCGACTCGAAGATTGAAGCCAATCAGGTACCTAAGCCACTCGACCAACGCCCCGTTTGGAAATAATACATCATCATAATAGTTTCACTCAACGACATAGGCCTTCCCTAAGGATAAAGAAAATGGTTTAGAAGGTTCCCTAAGGATAAAGAAAAAGGTTTACGTCAATTTAATTTCTGAAAATAAAACATCGACATGGCATTTATCGATAGTGTGACAACACTAGCAACTATTACATCCACTGATCTGATTTAAAGCTAAAAGTAACCATTTATCATATATAAGCTTCTTTGTTTTATAGAAGTTGTGTATTTTTCAGGGTGCTGTAGTAAAAAAAATCCTTGTAGTTTTACTATGACTGATTGTTTTCCAGTCTGTATTTTTTTTTTTTTTTACATGCCACACTGGGCCACACATAGCCATCTAGTCCCAAATTAAGGTACTATTTAGTACCCTGTCGTATGGGGTACTAGACAACCGATAAACTTACTTATATACTTTTTTTTTTGTAAATACATACTTATAATACATAGAAAACACCCAGACCAGTACAAACAGACATGTTCATGCACACAAATATTTGTACTGTGCGGGGATCGAACCCGCGACCCATGGCTCAGAAGCAGCGTTAACTACCGCTGATCCAAATGGTCGTCAATATGTCCTTCTTCTGGTACCCTTAAGGATAGTACTAGTATGTAATGATGTGATGTGATTTGGCATGGCTATGTTGTTTATGAATTACAAGTAAATTTATCTTAAACTGATGATATAAGTTTTTTTATATCTCCACTATATTCCTAAAGGTTGTCTACTAGAGAATGCTACAAACGATAAGACCACCTAAATTGTACAATTCTAAGTCTTTTTCATGTGTAATTTCTCAATTTTATGGTGTGCAATAAAGAGTATCTATCTATTTATCTATATTATGTAAAGTAGTTGTTTTTGTATATTTTCTGGGCGTGCGTTCGTTTCACAGTAATTGTATGTGCGCGAAAACCATATTCTAATATAAGGGTCCATGCAAAAGTGCGATGCATTATCGTTCATTCATTTAAAAAAAAAAAGGATATGTAAATGTTTTACTGTTTTAACAAAAATAAAACGACGAAAAGAGTTTTGTTCTGCACTGTAAAAATTAGCTGCCACTTTTTGTCGCTTCAACTTTGGACAAATTTAAATCTTTTTTTTTGACAATTGGAAACTGTGAACCCGGTTTTCCTATCTGTCAGGGTGTTTTTTTTTAATTGTTAACTTTAGTCTTTACACAAACGAATAAAAATTTGATCGCCATCTGCCAACCTATTACGAAATCATGTTTGTTTATCAATCAAAAAACGAGTTTTCTATTCATCTGTTAAAATTGAAATACTTAACTTCGATATTTTTTTAGTTAAATCATCAAAAAAGTATCTATCGACAGTGCAACATCACTAGCGCCTATTCCGTCCACTGATCATTGACATTATCGATTCCATCGTGGCAAATAGGGCATACGGGGGAGCCTTGTTGACTACAACCCTGTGAGGAGCCAGTACTAGTATTAACCAGCCAACTGCGAGTGTAGCTAGTTTGCCAACGATTTATTAGAGTATTTGTTTGTTGCATAAATTAGAGCTTAAAGCTTTCGAAAAGATAAAACTTTTTTGACTACAAAATCTGCCTAAAATTGTGAAATATGCCACCAATTTTATGTCGATGCTAAACAAACGCCGTTGTTTCGTAAATCCTCGTTAGATAATAATGCTAAAAATAAATTCTAAATCTTCTATCTTCTATCTTCTTCTATATCTATATATATAAAAATCAATTGCTGTTCGTTAGTCTCGCTAAAACTCGAGAACGGCTGGGCCGATTAAGCTGATTTTGGTTTTGAAATGTTTGTCGTAGTCCAGGGAAGGTTTAAAAGGTGAGAAAACATGGAAAAATTGCGAGGAAGATAGTAAAAACGTTAATATCATATTCCCATATAAAATGCTCTACATCAAATTTTTGAGCCATTAAGTCAGTTTTAATGATGTTAGGATCAGGTGATATGAAGTACACCGGAATATATATAATTCTTCTGTGAGTGTGTATGTCACTGAACTTCTCTCAAACGACTGGACCGATTTTGATGAAATTTTTTGTGTGTGTTCAAGGGGATCTGGGAATGGTTTGGATTCACAATTTTTGGGGGTAGGGTAGGGGTAGGGTATGTGTAGGGTAGGGTAGGGTAGGTTAGGGGTAGGGTAGGGGTAGGGGTAGGGTAGGGGTAGGGGTAGGGTAGGGGTAGGGGCAGGGTAGGGGTAGGGTAGGGGTAGGGTAGGGGTAGGGTAGGGGTAGGGTAGGGGTAGGGTAGGGGTAGGGTAGGGGTAGGGTAGGGGTAGGGGTAGGGTAGGGGTAGGGTAGGGGTAGGGTAGGGTAGGGGTAGGGTAGGGGTAGGGTAGGGGTAGGGTAGGGTAGTAAAATATTAAAATTTTATAAAATATATACAAACCTAAATTTTTACCCTTTTACCACCAACCCCTATTTTTTGTTAGCCATTTTAGTAATTTAATCATTTTTATGGCAAAACAACGTTTGCCGGGTCAGCTAGTATATAAAAAAAAACAATTGCTGTTCGTTAGTCTCACTAAAACAAGAGAACGGCTGGGCCGATTTAGCTGATTTTGATTTTAAAATGTTTGCCGTAGTCCAGGAAAGGTTTAAACGTTGAGAAAATATGAAATAATTGCGAGAAAGATAGTAAAATCGTTAATCTCAAATTCCTATATAAAATGTTCTACATTCAAATTTTCAGGCATTTTAGCGAAGGTTCAGTATTAATGTTGTTAGGATAGGTAATACGAATTACGTAATTCGTAAGAAAGCTCCCAAGATCTCTGGGGCCCGAAAGACGTTTCTTTCGGGTGTTAAGGGTGCAAACTCCTAACATTTGATGAAACAACGCTGGCTCACAGCGTAAGAATATGCTTGAAAAATTCGCGCCGTGTCGCAGTGTCTCGGTGGCCTAATGGAATGGCGGCCGCCCGGCATGCGAGGAGATGCGGGTTCGAGTCCCGCCTGAGACAAAATTTTTCAAGTTAATATACTGATATTATAAGTGCAATTAAGTTGCTAAAATATCAAATATAGTATAAGGATTATTTATTTGACACAATTATTACAAGGAACACAGACAGATAATTGCTTAAAAACTTAAAGGTAGGTATATAAAAATAAAATAAAAATGTGTCAATAAGGTCCCTGCTCAGCATTAGTCGTGACAGCCGCAGCCATCACGACGCTGATTTTCAGCGGGACCCCGACGCCGGGTGCGTGCGACGCGACAAGGGCCAACAAAACCCACCTGGCACGCCGAATCCCCCATATACTCTAGGACTTCGGTAGAAGCCGGAGAGATCCGGCAGCCAGAATAACCAGCTAACATGTACATTACAAAGATGGACATTGTTATTATTAGGTTGCTTAAAAACTACACCTAACTCAAAGTAACCTGTACTTAAAGTAACAGCCTATAATCATCCCACTGCAGGGCAAGGGCCTCCATCATTGAATTCAAGTTACTATAGCAATCATTGGTACAGGCTTAATCTCCACGCTTGCCAAATGCGGGTTGATAATCACAAACCCGAGCAATGTTAGAAAAATTCGCTCATTAAGTATACATATAAATCAAAATGTGTTTACTTTTTGTTAAAACCATTTAACCTTAAGATTAAAAAACCTTGCTATGATACCGCCTAACGCCCCGTTGCGCGTTAAAAAACCGGGCCAATATCTCGGGGTCGGGCAACAAAAAGTTTCGAAATTTCGAACGTTGCTCGGGTTTGTGATCACCAACCCGCATTTGGCAAGCGTGGTGATTATGCCAGTGCAGCCATCATTGCTGTGGTAACTTGAATTCAATGATGGAGGCCTTTTCCCTGCAGTGGGATTATTATAGGCTGTTACTTACTTTTTTTTAGATACCGCCTGCTACGTAGGTACTCATTTCTTTCAGTAAACATGAAATATATTCTCTTTATAGTTTGCTATTATGTATCAGGTAATTTTACCATGTTGTCTCATAAAATTGCGTTTTCCTGACTTTAATAGGGACTTAGAACACACGCTACAACATTGATACAAACCTTACTAGTCGGGTAGATGATAATCGTAAGTTATATCACAATAAAATTGGCAGAATATGTTGCTATAAAGCCATGTTTACCTTGGTAATAAGCTGAAAAACGCCATAAAAGTGCTATGATGTAAGCGCGGGAATCCGGTGTGCGCGAATCTTTTGCGGATCGAAAGACAATATGTGGGAAACGATTACTTGTATTCGTGCGAAACCGAATTTCACTTGAACGATGTTGGGGTGGTAGGTTCTACCTCGTAGTGGTCCACCCTGGGCAACGGTATGTTTGGTTTTCTAACCAATGATGACGGCTAACAGATCCCTCTGCGGTGGTAGGCTTCGTAAGAGGCCGCCTGGATGCTACCACCCTCCTGCCGGAGTTCAGCGCCAAACAGTTTTCTTTACCGTAGAGTTAAGAATTCCTTTTAGGGTGCCCTTCGGTTCGCCTAAAATTTAAAGTCCTAATTTCATTTGGCCGAACCGCATTGGCCTAAACTTATAACGTATAATTATTGTCTAGTCTAACAGTTGTTTTCGCACTATTATAGATTAGTCTAAAAATTGAAAACCCTAATTTCAGTATGTCTAATATCGAAAGCACTAAAATGTATTAGCATCTTTTTTTGACATTACGCTATATTTTTTTTTAAACAGAATAAGAAACGAATCGCTCACAAACCGACCCCAAGCAGTCTTGTCTGCCCTACCCCTAGAGTGTAATTCAAAAGCGCGTAGGCGCGGCGGGGCGAGTCGGTCCGCGGGCTGAGGAGCAGGCTTTAAGCGAGGCGGCGCGGCTGAGGCTGGCCGGCGCAGCCGGCCAGAAAGCCGAAGCTGCGGTGGTGAGCGTAAGCCATCTGCGACGATAAGCACGCGTGGGACCGCCGGAGCACCGCAGCGCCGAAGCCGTCACGGAAGTCTGATTGTTGATGATTGCTTGTTTGCATGCATGTCTGCTTGATTGCATGCATGATTGCTTGTTTGCATGCATGATTGCTTGTTTGCATACATGCTTGCTTGCTTGCTTGCATGCATGCTTACTTCTTTGCATGCATGCATGCTTGTTTGCATGCATTCATGCTTGCTTGCTTGCTTGCTTGCATGCATGCTTACTTCTTTGCAAGCATGCATGCTGATGAAGTTTTTAACTTTCTGGGAATAAAAATTTGGAACTGCAAAAGGGTAGGTGTTATGATATATTCGGCGAAATTACGAGTATAATACGGCGATATAAAGTTAAGCGTAGTAAAAATAGGCTAAACACGTTTAGGAATAGTAAAAATGTGCGAAAAAATTTTAGGCTAATAGTTTGTGCGCCAATGACAATTAGGAGTACAAATAATTAGGCATCCCGATATATACCCTCATTTTCTCATGTAAGTGGCGTATGTATGTCTTTATGAGAATAAATGTCTTTAAACCTAAACCTAAGCACTCGTATTTTGGAAACCAGAAACAACTAATGTACCAAAACACCCATACCCGAGATAATGTAGAAAACACTTTTTTTTCCACATTGACCCGTCTGGGAATCGAACCCGGGACCTCGGAGCAGGCGGGCACCTTGAAAACCGGTGTGTACGCCACTCCGCCACGTCGTTGGACGACTGTTAGCCCCACACCTATCGGCCTAAGCCAATTCAGCAATGATTGTTTCCTGAATTCATCCGACTGGGAATCAAACCGGGTTTCAGTAACGGTCTTTAATCATCCCACTGCAGTGAAAATGCCTCCATCATTGAATTCAAATTACCATCGCAATGATCACAAACCCGAGAAACGTTCGAAAATTCGAAACTTTTTGTTGCCCGACCCGGGGATCGAATCCGGGACCCCGATAGCTTGGCCGGGATTCAAACCACTAGACCAACGCTCCATTGGTCGTCAGCTTAGCTTCGCCTAAAAACAGTCCTTACACACATTATAGTAGTAGCTGATTTACTGTCCTCTAAATGACCTCTCAGCGTGGATACAGGGGGTTTTTATGATCAGTCCCAAGACACTTATGGGGGGTGCGGTGATTATAAGGGTGTAAGTACCTATTGACTTCGCGATGGTGAGAGGAAGGTGCGAATTAAGGTATCACTTGAGAGGCTTCTAAGACTATCCTATCCTTTATAGGTACCCTAATATTTGTTGTAGCATTCACCATGTAGCATTTTTCATAACAATATGTAGCCTATGTCACCCGGACTGTAATAAGGAATCGATTGATCTCATCATTTAAAATCTGCTCAGTAGTTTAGCCGTAAATGTGGAACCCACATACATAGACTGCTAAAATCAAAACCCTTCTGGTTTTGCCGTAGGCCCGTAGTCGTTTAAATAATATGCCTTTACCAGTCTTTACCTATGAAATTGCCATTCTGCAGTACTGGCCATTTCAAATCAAAATAATTTTTGTTTGGCTAAGAATTCTAATTTCAAATTAATTTTATTTTAAAAACATGGAATTACTTTTCCAAAAGTAGTCATTTGTTTATTGATTAGTGTTACATTTTCATCGCATTTCAATCTTTTTCGTCATCATGGATACGTTAAAATTTCGAGTAATCTATACTAATATTATAAAGCAGAAGAGTTTGTTTGTTTGTTTGTTTGTTTGAACTAGCTAATCTCAGAAAGTAATTGGTTCGATTTGAAAAAATATTTTTGTGTTGGATAGTCCATTTATTGAGGAAGGCTTTAAGCTATATAACATCACGCTGCGACCAATAGGAGCAAAGCATGAGTGAAAAATGTTGCAAAAATAGTCGCGATCACAATAACAGAAGCTAGTTATGGGATATGAGTACCGTCGTGGCAGCAACGCGGCACAAGCGGCACGCAACATCAACGACGTTTACGGAGCTAACTTACGGAAAAATGACTCTCGCGGTCGTCCGAAGACTTTGGTCGACAATGACGAATTAAAGGCGATTGTGGCAGCTGATGATACACAATCTATGGCTGAATCAGCAGCAGCTTTCGACGTTAGCGTCAAAACAATATTGGTCCATTTGCTTCAAATTGGCAAGGTAAAAAAGCTTGACAAATGGGTGCCCCAGAAACTCAATGATCGCCAGCGCGAAGTACGCGTCGAGACGTACCTTGCACTGCTTAACAGATACACAAATGAAGGAATTTTGAACCGCATTGTTACCTGCAATGAAAAATGGATTCTGTGTGATAACCGCAAACGCTCAGCAAGTTGATTGGATCCTGGTTCAGCACCTAAACAATGCCCTAAACCAAAACTTACACATAGAAAAGTGATGGTCACTGTTTGGTGGTCTAGCGCCGGTGTAATTCATTACAGCTTCTTACCAAACGGGGTTAGCATTACTGCAGATGTGTACTGTGAAGAACTGAACACAATGATGGAGAAGCTGGCACATCTCCAACCAGCATTGGTTAATCGCTAGTTTCCGCTGCTCCTGCACGACAACGCGCGACCTCATACTGCACAGCAGACGGTCTCCAAGTTGCAAGAACTGGGGTTGGAAGTTTTACGTCATCCGCCTTACTCACCAGACCTTGCGCCTACAGACTACAACTTTTTTTCCAGAATTTGGATAACTTCTTGGCGGGAAAAAAATTCAATACCCGAGAGGCAGTACAAAATGCCTTTGAAGAATTTGTTGCCTCCCGTCCAGCTGATTTCTTTAAGAAGGGCATCAATAAACTGTGTGATTACTTCGATTAATACAAATAAAAAATACATGAAAAAATTCGTTAAATTTTTTCATACAAAATGGCAATTTCATTCATGATCGCGTTTAATTTCCCGTTAACGTTCAAATAGTTTTCCTTTAGTCGTAACAGCACCTATAGGGAGAGAAGAGGTGGTGTTTTTCTCTTAACGTGCCAGCACCACACTTCCTAACTATCACCTTGCATTTTCAACCACCTGAAAAACGAAGTCCACGTCTTGTAACCATTATATAACATAATATCAGTATATTTAACATTCATGTGATATTACGGCCGTGATCTATGAAAACAATCTACAAAAACCTGTGTGAGACTCTGACTTATAAATATTACGACGGTGGAAGACAAACAACAACAACAAACGGTTCAAACATTAAAACTGGAGCACTTTTTCGGAAGAAACTAAATCAAAATTTCGCCGCTAAGGTTATCGCACTGACAGCCGAATTGCAATAGATACGGACTTGAAGTACATTACACGCTGAGAATAGCGTGTTCGAATCTCACGACTTCACGCTGAAATTTAACAATATTTTTTCTTTTCTTTTTTAATTTCCTGTTGTTTCATTTTTTTTTTTTTTCTAAAAAAAAAACAAATATTTTTTTGTTTTTTGAATTTTTTGGATATACAAGGACAGGAAAGAGAAATCTATTAACATGACTCAAAGATGCAAAGAATGTAAACAAATTATAACACATAGACGCAATTTGACATGCAATGGCTGTAAAAAAACATACCACATAGCATGTGCAAGTGTTAATGAAAAGGTATTTTATCTGATGTCACCGCATAGAAGAATACAATGGAAGTGTAAATTATGTAAAGAAGGGACATCAAAGAATATTTCGGTCTCTAATCGTGGTACTGTAAAAGATCCGAGCAAAAATGTACAACTGCAAGAACTTCAAAATGCAGAAAATAATAGCACGCCTAAAAATGCAAAATTAGCTTACAATGTCTCCACTGACAACTCCTTTCAGTCGCTAAGTGACGAAGAAACTTTAAATGAGTCAATTATAAACAACCGCAGCAGTTTTAATAGAAGTTGTCCTGACTTGGGATTAGACGTAAATGACTTAGATACACTTAAGGAAAGAAACCAGGATCTGGAATTAAAGCTTAAAATTGCTGAAAATGAAATTGACCGACTAGTATCCGAAAACGGGGCATTGAAAAGTCAATTAGAGGAATACAAGTTAAAGATACATACTCTAACAGCAATTTGTAAATCCACAGAGAGGAAATCATCATTTGGTAAAAATCGTTCAAGTGTCAATAAAACTAAGTTAGAATTTGCTGAAAAAACACCAGAAAAGTCCTCGAAACCAAAACACTTAGAAAATGGACCAGCTGATGATCTCGACACCCGAGAGCCTGAAAGTACTCATCAACCAAACAATTCTGACAAACACCACAGACTGCCCTTAATACATGAACCAGAAAAAGAAATGGTTCGCAAGATAAATATTTATGGTACACAACAAAGTTCTGGCCTAGCTGCAAAAATGATTGAATCGAGAAGGAATAATCGTTATGAAACTTACGATATATCTGCATTCATCAAACCATACGCACTTACTGAAGAGATATTAAATGGATGCCAAAACTCCAACTTTAACCCAAAAGATAAAATAATACTGTGTATTGGTGAAAATGACTGTAACCCTACTAACTTATTGATTAAATTATCCATTGCATTGGAAAAACTCAGAAACTATACAGTTATAGTGTTAAATGTTCTAAAAAATAAGCATCTGAACGAAAATATGTTAAATAAAAATATACAAATGATATGTAATAATTTTAAAAATTGTATCTTTCTTAATGTGGAATCAATAACCAATAAGCATGTCGACATAACTGCTAAAAAGTTGAATTTTATTATTGATTCTCGTGACTATGATGATACATTTTTGACTTTTAATAACTTGACTAAGATATGTAATTCTAATAAATACAACGGCAGTGTCTTGGGTAGCAGTAGTAAGAGCAAATTCCAGAATATGATTCAAACTACCATACTTGATTTCTTTACAAGAGTTCCATATAAAAATAAAAATCACCAAAAATCCATCGCGTTTACAGAGCAAAATTTTATAATCACAGAAGATCTAGGGTCACAGAGCTCGTTTTTTCGTACCCAACCCGAGTGACTCGCTACTGATATTCCATCAAAACGTTGCGGGAATATTAAGTAAAATAGATGTTTTCCAGGTAGCTTTAGAGGAATTGACGATCAACGGGCTAGAGACTGACATCATATGTCTAAGTGAGACTTTTCTCAAGTCTGGTGAGGAAAGAAATTTACACATTAAAGACTTCCTTCTCGCGGATTTCTACTGTAGACCTAGGCAAAGACGTGGAGGCGTTTGTATTTTGTGTAAATCTGACCTTATCTTTAAAAAAATACCATTAGTTAAAGAACTAGCAATTGAATATGCTTTTGAATGCTGCGGTATTGAAGTTCCCCAAATAAAAAGCATAGTTATATGTATATATCGGATTCCAAATTCTGATCCATACATTTTCTTAAGTCGTTTCGAAACCCTTCTTTCAAAATTAAGATATAAAAGCACCAAAAAAATTATAATTGCTGGAGATTTTAATATAGATGTCCTAAAGGAAAACCATATACAAAATGAATACAAACGAATATGTGAAAGCTACGGAATTACAATACATATTAAAGAACCAACTCGTAAAAACGCTTGTTTGGACCAAATAATAAGTAATATTCCTAAGGCTATAGGTAGGACGCATCACATGTGTCTCTCAGATCATGACACCTGCCAAACTCTTAAGTTTTCTATACAAAACATACAACGAAAGCTTAGAACATGGTATGTTTTTAAAAGGGATTATAGTTTGGACAATATGAGGAAATTTGCTGAAGCAATCTCCTCACTTTCTTGGACAGAAGTTTATGAAACTACAGACTTGAATGAGTCTTTTAATCTGTTTCATGAAACTTTAGTTTTATTCTTTGAATTATGCTTTCCTAAAAACAAAATAAAGATGGGTTATAAAGGACAAGGTCGAAGGTGGATTACTAAGGGCATCAGAACATCATGTGTGTCAAAAAGAAACCTTCGCTTTAAATACTATGCCAACTCTAGTAATTATAATAAAATAAGGTATCAAAAGCATTCTTCCGTATTAAAGAAATGTATACAAAAATCACAAAGGTTATCAAATGAAAAATATCTAAAATCTAATAAAAACATTTGCAAAGCTACGTGGAATTTAATAAAATCATTTGAACAGACAGATGCCGTTAATAATAGTAATTATATCGATAAAATAATAAATAATAATAAGGTGACATCAAATTCGATTGACATATGTAATAGTTTTAATAAATTCTTTATTGACATGACCAATAAATCATCAAAAACTAAATTGACATCTAATAATTATAATATCCAATCCATGAATAAATGCATTTTCCTTTACCCAAACACAGCTGATGAAATATTCAAAATAATAAATTCGCTAAAAAACACAGCTTCGGTAGGATATGACGAATTTCCTACAAAAATTTTAAAATATTGTTCATTGATTTTAACTGAAGTTTTGAGCCACCTAGTAAATAAATTGATGACTGAAGGCAGTTTTCCTGAACATTTAAAACTGTCTGTAATTTACCCGATACATAAAAAAGATGAAAGAACTAAAATGGATAATTATAGACCAATTGCACTAATCCCTGTTTTAGCTAAAGTATTCGAAAAAGCTTTACATACAAGAATATACAATTTTCTCGAAATGCATAATATTTTAGTAAATGAACAAAATGGATTTCGTGCAGGTAAATCTACCACGCTTGCGACATTTAACTTAATAAGGAGTATAACTAAGTATATAGATGAAAACGTAGATGTGACTGCTATATTTTTTGACATGAGCAAGGCATTTGATTTCGTATCTCATGAGATTCTTCTCCAAAAATGTGAAAAATATGGTATAAGAGGTATAGCATTAAACTGGCTTAGATCTTACCTCCATAATAGACGTCAATATGTCCAAATTAAATCTTTAAACTTTCGCAACGAAGAAACACCTTTAAAATCTGTAGTTTCTCTTAAGGATGTAGGTATCCCACAGGGAACAATATTGGGACCTTTATTATTCATACTTTACATTAATGACTTGCCTAGCGTAACTAATTATCAATGTAACCTTTTTGCAGATGATATATCAGTTGTAATCTCAAAAGCTCCCAACCAAAACTATACTGAAGAAATTAACAACACGATCATACTAATATCAGATTGGTTGAAAAATAATAACTTTCACATAAATCCTAATAAAACTAAATACGTTCAATTTTTTTACAGAAAACCTAAAGATAATCTTAGTATTAAAATTAACGACGAAAATATGACTAAATCGGATACAGTTATTTTCTTAGGTTTTATTATAGATAGTCAGTGTTCGTGGAAACAGCACATAGAAAACGTGTGCAAAAAAATCAACAGATTTTCATATGCTCTTTGGCGTCTAACGACCCAAGTGAATCAAAAAGCTGCTCTAATGGCATATCATGGATATGTAGCATCCAACCTCAAATACGGCCTAATATTTTGGGGAAATTCTGTAGATATGCCTAGAGCCTTCTTATCTCAAAAACGATGTGTTCGTGCCTTATGCAACGTTCCTCCTTTAACCTCATGCAAACAACTATTTCCTGATCTGAATCTCCTATCTCTTCCATCAATGTATATTCTGGAATGTTGTGTCTTTGTAAAAACTTATCCGTCTTTATTTGTACATCAAGATGATTACGCAACTAAATCAATCAGACATCGGGGAAGGCTAATGTTGCCCAGGATACGAACTTCTTTATATAAAATAAACTGTTATCCAAGCTGTATAAAAATATATAATAAACTGCCACATTCATTGACTGAACTACCATTAAATTTATTTAAAAATAAACTATTTAAGTGGCTCAAGATAAAATGTTTCTACTCAGTTAAGGAATATCTAGATTGTAAAGTTGACATTACCTAATAATTAATGACTGACTGACGTATTTTCAATAATGTATGTATGTGTGTGTAGATAAATTTAATTAATGACCTTTAAATTGTTTGGAGGCGACTTGTTTCTGACTTATTTGATTTGTATGCTATTGACTATGGCTGAATAAGTGAAACCTATGTATATGTTTGTGACCTTGATGTACCCTATTCAAAACAAATAAATTATTCTATTCTATTCTATTCTATTCTTCTATTCTATTCTATTCTATTCTATTCTATTCTATTCTATTCTATTCTATTCTATTCTATAAACTTGAAAAATGTTTGTCTCAGGCGGGACTCGAAGGAGGAGATGCGGGTTCGAGTCCCGCCTGAGACAAACATTTTTCAAGTTTATATACTGATATTATAAATGCAATTAAGTTGCTAAAATATCAAATAAAGTATTATATAACATCTTGGCAATGTTATATCAATTTTTATTAAGATTTTTTTTAATATAAAATTTTGGTTCAGCTATTTATTTTGAAACGTGCAGTGACGCGCACGGACGAAGCTGTGTAAGGATCATTCATCCAGGAATATATCATAAGCATAATAATACGTCTGTGCGCGTCACAGCGTGTTACAAAATTAAAAGTCTGACTCAGATATTTAATTTTTTTTTAATTATTTTTATCGATAAAATGAATTACACTGCCATGATAATGAGTAATGACACATGTATAATAGTGACATAAAGTGGGTTTCGTTTTAAAGGTGGTTCAAAAAGTACGGTGTATACAGTAGATATTTTATTCCAAGATCTATATAAATAATAGAAAGTCGTGTTAGTTACACCACTGGCTGGACCGATTTTTATGATATTAGTATTTTTGGAATTGTCTACGTCGGGAATAGGATAATAAATATTAAAAACGTTAAAAAGTTACCGTTGAAAAAATTAATTTCTTAATTTTTTTCCAACCACGCCATATTTGATGACAATGACATAAGTGTCATTTTCGTCAAGACGTCAAAATCAAATATTATTCTGGGGCGATACGTAGTGCGCTAGCTAGTTGTAAATAAAATGCTACTAAAATCGACAGAACCACTTCACCGACTGTACAACGCTGTCATCGGCTGCTACCTATACAATAGAATCGGACCCGCTTTAAATTGAAAACCTGTAGCGTGGACCATTCACGGCGACTGTTAGTGCGGAAACTGTGTCAAGGCGGGTTCGATTCTAGTGCGCTATTTGTCTGGATAGGGCACAAAGCATTTCCTATTGGAGTAATGGAAAAACTTATTTGAATAAACATTGGGGAATGTTGTCGACGAATATAAGCATGGCCCCGACTTAAAATTGGTAGTAATAAAAAAAAGTTAATGTTCGGTAATGATTAAAATTGGTGGCTTTTCGTAGAGAAAAAAAAGCCTTTTACATAGTGCGAGTCGGACTCGCGCACGAAGGGTTCCGTACTAAAAAGGCCAAAAAAACGAGTTTGTCGTATGTGAGCCTTCCTTACATATATATTTTATTTTGTTTTTAGTATTTGTTGTTATTGCGGTAACAGAAATACATAATATGTGAAAATTTCAACTGTCTAGCTATCGCGGCTCTTGAGATACAGCCTGGTGACAGAGCGACGGAGAGACGGACAGACGAACAGACGGACAGACCCTTTTGTACCCTTTGGGTACGGAACCCCAAAAAACAACTGAAAAATTAAAAAAAAATAAAATACATTACCTACTTTTATTATGAACGAATTTCCTTCTTTTCGCAGTCTGAAGCATGGAACGGCAAGATAATATATATTTCTGGTAAACAGAGTACGTTACTTTTCTTAAGAAATAAATGTTAGATTCTTACGGACGTACCTAAATAATGTTCTTGAGAATGTATTGATTAGTGTTGATAATGTATTCGCAACTGAATTAAGTTTAAACACAATAAAATCATTTCTTATACAAATTCCTTATTATAATCGTAATTTAAAATGAATCTCTAAGGGGATAATATCCATTCTATACCTACAAATTACCTAAATCCAAACTACACCGAAGCTTTGTTATGGAAAGTCTGAATTATTAAAGGGATCATTAATATTTCAGATACCGCTTAAGGCCAGGTAGTTCAGCATATAGAGAATGTTAGGTAATGGTATAACAAGCCGATACCAGCTATGTTAACATTATACATAAAAATATTATACTGAAGTCAGAAATTTAATTACATTTTTTTTTCATACATAACTTAGATTCCGGTTTATATATATTTTTAATATGATTTCAAAGTTTTGACTTCACAATACTATTTACTATATATATTTGTTAATATAAGCTAGTTTTTTTGGCTTCTTAAACCATTTAGCTAACACCCTGTATAGATATAGGCGCTCTGTAAGCGCCAGCGCGCGACGGAATGTGGAAAAACACTTTTTTTTCTACATTGACACGTCCGGGAATCGAACCCCGAACCTCGGAGCAGGAGACACATTGAAAACCGGTGTAAACGCCCCTCCGCTACGATTCATCGTTTAATTAAAAAACACTGCCAAGATGTTATACAAAATGGTTACTTAACGGCTTCGTTTGTCAGACGGTTAAAAGTGCACGGTGTAAGTATATCAATGTATAATCTAAGGCATATCCAAAGAAATTCTCACTAACCTTTGTTGTTATTATTGTGCTGATGCTGGTGGTGATGCTGGGCCTGCTGAGGCAGTTGTTGCATCAGGGCCGGGTGGGGCAGCTGAAGCAGCTTCGGTTCCAGCTTCGTCGCAGCCGCCACTGGGATAGGCCCAGCGTTGGTCATAGTCGTCATAGTGGCTGCCGGCATCATCAGAGTGGACATCGCAAGCATTTTGAATAACCACACAAATATCCAATCACTGCTCCATAACTTTTATCACGGTATATTAAAACTATATATGTATATTCTTATTATATTTGTATATATTTGTATATGAGACTACAGATTTGGTGTTTCAACATTTCATGATCACATGTTCCGATGATAATTATTTAAATTAATATATATTTTTTTCGTTATAAATCTAAACTATGGAAGCGCCTGAAAAGAGGTTTTATTTGGATTATTCTGTGAACTGGACTACAATTTTAGGGTGAAGATACATTCCTTCGTTAGAATGGATTGTAAATGTTTCTATCCAAGCAACAGAGCAATGGATTAGTAACACATCGAAATTGTAGTCAAGGTTAATCTGACTCCTTTCACTGATCGGCATTTGCGTTCTTCAAATCCGATTCGAGTTAATTTATTTTCCGCTTTAGCTATTTTAATTGTTTTGATGTTTTTGCACTTGTACGTAAACGATTTATTTATGTTATTCGTGAATTTCTTATTTAGTAGTTTTAAAATAAAAAACTAAGTCAAAATGGCGGCAATTTAAATCTCTAAACATGAAATCTGCTGATACATAATCGTCTCGAATACGAATGAAATAGAGCTAAGTTAAGGTTTGATTTTACAATCCGCGTTTTTATACGAATCTGAGACGAATTAAAATCGAATCGAATACGAATTAAATAACATTCGAATTTCAATTGAATACGAATTGAATACAAATCAAAGACGATTAGGATACATGAGTGCGCAAAGGCCATACAGTGAAACTAATCAGTCAACTGACGTATTCCAAGATGGCGGCAAAATATTTAAAAAGAATTATGAATTTAAAGATTTGTTGGATTTTTATGCATTTTCAATATTTTTTATGCCCGAAAATAGTTATTTACTTCTTTAAATACTAGTGCATTATTGAATTATGGCCCTGACTTTTTTTTTGGCGATTTTTTATAGATTCGTGGTTTTTATTTTTCTGAAGTCGTATTTTTACATACATCTTATGTCGCATAATTTCTAAAGTGTTTTCGTTTCCGTTTAGATAACGTTAAAAATTAAGTAGGGTTTTTTTTGACAACAAAAATAAAAAATATAATATTATCAAATCAGCTATTTCTAGGTTTCAATAATGCTTAATTTACAGTAGTAAATATTAAAAAGTATGTAATGAATTGAAAATACTGCTCTGTAAATAAAAATTTCAACTGCTGAGATCCGACTCGAACCCACAACCTCAATGGTAAGATCAAAAAAAGAAAGAACGAAATAAGAAATGAAGTTGTATATTCACTACTAGCACGTTATAACGCGCAGGGGAGTTTTGCGAGGGAAACGAAAAAACAAAAGATGGACTTATGTTTCGTAATTTTGTGAAATTGTCCTAAGCGGCATTCATTGTGATAAAGTTGTGGCATTGTTATAATAATACGTTAGTGAGTAGGATAAATCAAATAAAAGTGAGAAAAAAGGAAAGACGCTCCTATTTGACTCTGATCCACGTTCTTGGGTAGCTCTCCTGTAATCATTGAAATGTATAAACCACCCATACATTTCAATGAGTTAGGTTAGTTTAGGTTAGGTTAGGCTATTATGTTTATGTAAGTATTTAGGATATTGTATGTATTTTAAATTGACATTATAGCTAAAGACTAGGCTGTATGGACTCGTCCGAAGCCGTTAAATTTATATGAAAAATAAAAACGCGCGGGCAAAAACCTATGGCACAAAAAAGATATAATCCAAATCCAAATCCAAAATCTTAAGATATATGTAAACCAAATTTCGACAAAATTGGTTCAGTAGTTAAGATGTAAAAGCGTTACACAGACAGACAAAGACTTTCGTATTTATAATATTAGTATGGAGCACAGAACATGGGAAAAGGTAAGAAAGGCTGTCATGCGCCATTTGTATGAGAACCTAAGTCGCCGCTTGCATACGTACCACTTCACATAAACGAGTTCAAAGAACGCCAATCAAGCGAATTCACAGCGCTAACGTTTGGGCAGGAGTATAAGCATTTGCTTATAACCTCTGTGGCGCGCCTGCCCCGCCTACATCGCCTTTCTAACCTTTTTTCAAGGTGTTGCCTGCTCCGAGGTCCCGGGCTCCATTCCCACACGGGTCAGTGTAGATAACAAGTGTTTTTCTACATTTTCTCGGGTCTTTGTGGTACCTTCGTTGTTTCTGATTTCAAAAATAAGAGTGCTATAAATAGTTATTCAAATTGGGATCACAACAATGTACCTATGTGATGTTGTCCACATTTATTTATTTATTATTATTTATGTAATATTGTTTGTTCTATTTTCCTTCAATATCTAGCCGAGCCAAGTTCAAGTAACGTTAAGTCCAAACGATAATTTATTATCACACTTTATTGCCGCTACGACACAACGTTATGGTGGTCGTTAAAAATTTACAACCTTATTAAAGATAGGATTTTCTAGATTACATTCAGAACTTGATGAATGGGACAGCCAAAGTCAGGAAACATATGTAACCTCAAAAAATAATTTACCGACTAAATGGGAAAAAAATGAAATAAAACACCTATAATTTATCCCAGTGTAGGGCGAATTATCAGTACCCAACCGATATGAAAAACCTCGACGCGTTTTGCCACTTAATTATTCAATACCTAATTGCATTATCTGTACTGCATGCATTTTTAAGGGAGGGTGGGCAGTGTTCCTGCATGAAATAGTGCTTGCTCAATCAGTGTTAGTGCGGGTAGTGTGGTGCAGGTGCTTCCTCAAATCAGTGTTAGTGCGGGTAGTGTGGTGCAGGTGCTTCCTCAAATCAGAGTTAGTGCGGGTAGTGTGGTGAAGGTACCTAGGCCGGTGTTAACGAGCGGAAATCATTAGCAAAATATTTTTTTAAATCCAATCCAGTCTATTAATTTTTAAAACTATAGCATGTAAACTAACCTTCATTTAATTTCATTTTCAAAATACGACTGAACCAAATAGTAAGCATTGTAAAATGGCATGACTGAAAATCGAACCTAAACTAGCGTAGGCAGACCACAGTACCACTTCACCAACTGGGTCTAAGCGATAACATCAGACATTTATAGCCACCCAAAAAAACATGAATGAACCAAACCATTTTCTACTCGACCCAAAAGATTGTGATACTCATATCTTAGGGAATAATATAAAACCTAGGTTTAACGAGGGTCCCCGAACATTGTTAGTTTGAGAAGCGAAATATACAGGCTGCGTACAATTCGGTTTCAAATTAATGTAGGGTAAGTGGGGTAAAAGTTACGGAGGACAGTTTTGACATGTCAAGGCGTAGTAGTTAGAGTTGTAGGCCACCGTCTAGTTGTTTTTAAAATTAGGAAGGTTGGTTCTAAAATTAACAAGACTGTTTAATACTTAATGCCCCATTGGTCGAGTAGCACCAGGCTCATGGGCGTACCCAGCTTCTGGCGTAGGAGGGGGTCAGATTTATTAGGTCAGATCATCCGCGGCTGTTTTGTCATACACACTACACAAACACACCTACATGAAACATTAGGTATATGTAGTGTAATGTGTAGGGCAAACAGCCGCAAATGATCCTGCTTTATAGGTAGTAAAATAAATAAAAGTTAATTTGACTATGCATGCATTTTGATTTTATTTAAATCGCTTCTATTTTAAAAGTAATTTTCGAGGATCTTCTGTAAAACGGTTTATAACGTCTTCCGTGAAAGAATTGCCCATACTGTTTACAAGTTTTTCATGTACACTGAGCAAACAAAGTCCATTTAACCTGACTTCAATCATTGTTGATCTCAGCCACGTTTTCACGCGTCTGAGAAGGCATTGCCAGTAAAATTTCTAGGGCTGTTTTCATCCATCGTCGCGCGAATTTTTTGACAATTGCATGGTGCATTTTGTTCACATTTTGCCAGTGTCTACTGCGCAGTTTATTTAAAAGTTAGAGCATAAGGCCCCGTTTACACTTTAATTAGTAATTAGGCGAGTTCATACATGTTCTGCGAGATTTCCAAGAGGGGGCAGCTGCCCTCCCCTGCCCCCCCCCCTGGGTACGCCCATGACCAGGCCAATATATCGGGGTGTTGAGTTCGATCCCAAGATCGGGCAACAAGAATTTTTAAATTTTCAAACATTGCTCGGGTTTGTGATCACCAACCCGCATTCGGCAAGCGTGGTTATTATGCCTGTACCAATCATTGCTCTGGTAACTTCAATTCAATGATGGAGGCCTTTGCCCTGCAGTGGGATGATTGACGCCGTTAATGTAATTCTAGCCATAAGAGAAGAAGAAACAGATTACTAGTTATTTACGATTTTACGCCTTTATATGAGTTGCATTGTAGACGTCTATCATGTGCCTTTTTATGAGTTTCCTATATTTCGGCACTGTTGCAAGCTCCATCATCACGGAAGAACATAAATCAATCAGATGTTCCGTGATCATGGCATAAAATTTGCAACAGTGTCGAAATATAGGAAACTCATAAAAAACAAAGTCATTATCAATCAATATCAGTTAAGGTAAACTTAAAAAGTTGAGTAACAACCCATTTACGCTCACTGTTGAGCACGGGTCATTCTCCTTTATAAGGAGAGGGGTTAAGGCCTAAGTACCACCACGCTGGACTAGTGCGGGTTGGTGAACGGCGAGGGCGACGCTGTGGCAACATCACCTCGCCATTGGACGTTTCTCAAACTGCCCGAAGGCCTCCAACAGGGCTTAACGACTGTTATCTCGTGACAACAGCCGGGACCGACGGCTTAACGTGCCCTCCGAAGCACGGAAGCGCTCAAGGTATGATGCCACAAACAGTCACCTATCCAACTAGTGACCGCTCCCAGCATTGCTTAACATTAGTGACAGAAACTGATCTCTAAAAGCATTGGGCTATGAGCGCTTCTCAATTAAGGTACTTGTTAAAAATCTTGAAGCGACTTCCTCATATGATTATGACTACGAGAGTTCAAATCAGTATAAGTATTCATTAAAATTTTTGTTAAGCAAATGGCAAAGATTTAAAAGTTAAGTAATTCTTATACATTTCCCATTCATAAAAGTCTGAAAATGAAATACAAATTAAAAATTTTAATGTTATTTTTTGATGTCCACGCGGTAACCGCAGACATAATGTCAAAAGGTATTTAAATTCAAAAGAACAAAGGAATAAAGGCTTGAAATTTTAGCGGAGGCAAATATTATGTTAATGATTTATTTAATTTCCCTGAATTTACGCTAACATTATAAACACACATTTAAAATATAAGATTTATTCACTGATTGAATTCGGGCTCAGTAGGATTTTGTTTTGTACTAGCTGTTCGACCGCGGCTCTGCCCGCGTGAACTCCACGTCGTACCGCACGGTCGGAAACCTGTGCCTAGCGGTGGCATATAGAAAGATAGATTAGGTAGGCTTAATACATTCGTGTCAGTGAACCCAATCGGTGAAGCCGTTTAGTAGTTGACATACCGACAGCAGCGCCACCTACCGGGTCCCGCGGTAAAAAGTAGCTTATGTTCATCAAAGATAGTGTCAGCTTTTAATAGTAAAAGAATTTTTGAAATCGGTCCAGTAGTTTCAGAGCCTACCTATACAAACATACACACACACAAAAATACAAATCTTTCCTCTTTATAATATTAGTTTAGACGTAGACTAACTGCCCGGACTTGCAATAGTGAAGTGGGGACTACCGTTTCTTTGCTCACCAGTTGGCGCCACTGTAGACTGAGGTCCGGAGTTATAGCTGTCAAAGGCGATTGGCGCCGAAACAAACTGTTATATCTTGAATCTAATTAAGGTTATATTGTTTATAAATAACTATCTTGATATCTACAAACTAACTTCTGAAATAGTTGCTCTTGAGGCCGCCTATTTTTGCGCTTTTTCTTAATTCCGCTTTTAAAGCGTTCACATTAATCGCCAAATAATCCATATTTGCGATATTTTACGAAGGAGATCACTTTCCAGCAGGTAAATTAAAGAAATTATAATTTATGCAACAAATTCCGCTAAAACCAGTACAAAGTGAATGATATTGGACATCACGCGACACTAGCGCCTCTAGTGGCAAATTTACTAGCGATAGCCCCCATTGGGGACTACCGTTTCTTTGCTCACCAGTTGGCGCCACTGTTGACTAAGGTCCAGAGGTGTAGCTGTCAAAGACGACTTTATATGATCAGCGCCGAAACAAAGTTATAAATCTTGAATCTAATTAAGTTTATTATTTATAAATAACTATCTTCATATCAATAAACTAACTTCTGAAATAGTTGCTCTTAAAGTCCGCCCATTTTTGCGCTTTTTCATAATTCCGCTTTCAAAACGTTCACATTCGTCGCCAAATAATCCATATTTGCGATAATTTTACGACGGAGATCACTTTCCAGCAGGTACATTAAAAATATATAATTTATGTCACGAAGCCCGCAAAAACCAGTGAAAAGTGAATGTTATTGGACCTCACGCGACACAAGCGCCTCTAGTGGCAAATTCCCGCAATAGCTCCCATTGGGGCCCTGTTATTTAAACTACTAGACCAACTGGTGATGCCCGTAAATAAGGCTATATAGCTCTCTCTTTCACACACTTTATGACATTGGTATGAGTAACAGAGACACATGTAGAAAAATAATCAGACCTTGTGTTGTGGTGTCAGCCGTCAGGTTCAAGGTCAACCCCTCAGTAGCTGTTAAGGAAACAAGTCGTTTATCGCTACTAGGAAAAGCTTTTTGAGATCAATATGAAGCGATGTTAACACTATTTAGCTAATAAAACTAAATGAACACATTAATAGCTTATTACATTGAATAATGCATAAATGTGCTCCCTCACTGGGAGCATTCGCGTGTAATGTAACGTTGCAGACTCGAGCATTACAACAGTGAAGGAGGAGAACCGAGCGTTACAATGTGCATCTTGTGTAATAATATGATACAATGTGTAATATCTTGATAAATCTTGTAACATCAATGTTACATTACACACGAATGCTCGTCAGTAAGGGCGGTATTATTGTAATGTAATCCTCAAAGTCGCATCTGTAATGTTACATTACACGCGCATGCTACCGGTGAGGAAGCAGCTTAAAGTCATTTGACCACATATTAAGCCTCTTAACAGCGAAGTTGTTTCAATATTTCGGTTGGGTTCCATTTTACCAAAAACAAAAATACACTGGTCAATTTGAAGTACATTAGTTCCACCTAGCTGGTCTAGTGCGGGTTGATTGACGGCGAGGGCGACGCTGGCAACATCACCCCGCCGTTGGACGTTTCTCAAGCCGCCCGAAGGCCTCCAACAGGGCTTAACGACTGTTATCTCATGCTAACAGCCGGGACCGACGGCTAAGCGTGCCCTCCGAAGCACGGAAGCGTTCATGGTATGATGCCACAAACGGTCACCCATCCAACTAGTGACCGCTCTCAGCGTTGCTTAACATTCGTGACAGAAACTGATCACTAAGAAGCATTGGGCTATGCTATACCTACGCTAACAGCTATTTCAATAATTTTGCAATTTTAACATGTTAACGGTATTTAAATAGCTGTTTTATCTTGACTAATTGTCAATCATCATAGATGTTTCTTGCGAGTGTTAAGAGTGCAATCTCCCACCATTTGACAAAACTGCGTTGGCTTATGAATATGCTTTAAATATTCGTGCTGTGACAAGTGTCTCAGTGGTTTAATTGGTGTAGCGCCCGGTATGCAGGGAAATGCGGGTTCAAGTCCCGCCTGAGACATAATTTTTCAAGTTTAAATAATGATATTATAATTGCAATAAAGTTGCTAAAATATCTTCAAAAGTACTAAGTCAACTTAGTAAAGATCTTTTCCTAAAATGACCCAACCGAATCAAACACGAGACCATTGCGTAGGTGGAACACCGCATATTAAACCAACGGTCGTCAGACATTACTTAATTAAGGCCACCCAAAAACCAAAGAGTCTTCCATAAACAAACAAGACGATTTATTATTTAAAATCCATTTATCCAACCGCAAATATCTACACAAAAAATACAAAGACATTTCTACAGAAAAGTAACAAAATCAAATACCACGGATGAGAGAAAAACAGAAGAAGTAATAATATTTACATAGGTTTTCTCATATGCCCTCTTGTTAATGAAATGCAAACAGTTCTGGTTATATACGGGTACATACATGACTCGCGGGCTATTTTCGTAGGAGGCTGTTTAAGGCTGTATTATTAAAGATTTCCCATGGTTCGATTCTATGTATTTATACTTAAATCTGTGCAAATAAGAGTTAGAATAACCTATATCTAACTAATAAGGAAAAAGTTAAACGTCGTGTCGTCTCAGGAGGATAAGTAAATGAAGTGCTAGCAATGATATCATATTAAAACGAAGCAGATCTATATGTTATAAGCGCGCGTTGTGGAGACTCATCATCATCATCATCATATCAGCCGAACGACGCCCACTGCTGGGCATAGGCCTCCCCCAAGGATCTCCACAACCATCGGTCCTGTGCTGTCCGCATCCAGCGGCTTCCCGCGACCTTGATCAGATCGTCGGTCCACCTTGTAGGGGGCCTGCTCACGGAACGTCGTCCGGTACGCGGTCGCCATTCGAGAACCTTTCCGCCCCAACGGCCATCGGTTCTCCGCGCTATGTGTCCCGCCCACTGCCACTTCAACGATGAGCGAGCAATGGAGAGAGCGATGCTTGGTATTTCCCTACTCGATCGAATCAGAAATGATGAGATCCGCAGGAGAACTAAAACAACCGACATCGCTCGAAGGATTGCATCGTTGATGTGAAGACTCAAATACGTCCTAATTAGGTATTTTTGTGCATAGACTACGTCGAGCGCAATCACGAGCGGTAATCGTTAAAATTATAGCCATCTCTTTCATTTGCATGCTATTTCACATCTTTTGTTCTGCTTATCAGTGAAACTCTTGTCAATGCGTGCGATTTTGGATTGATCGGAACAGATTTAATACGTGATTTATTAAGTAGCTCACCCCACCATTACTGTTAGAAGAGTGATTTTTTTAATTGATTAATGTCACATGTTTAATACTTAACCTAATCTGTATGAAGACAAAATTCAAAAGCACAAAAATCATAAAAATCGGTCCAGCCGTTCTCTAGTTATAAGTAGTGTAACTAACACGATTTTATTTAATATACAACGTGTTCCTTTTGATATCCCATAACTCTAGGGTATTAAACAGACCATGGTAAAGAATCAAATTGCATGTGAAGTATTTACTCGTACCTACTTATCAATGAAACACCCACACACGTCAATGTTTTTTACAAGTTACGCTCTCCCGCTACTTTACTACTACACTTTAGCGTGAGATTGCCAACGTCTCGCAAAACTAAGGATTCGCCATACTGGTTACATTTTTTAACAAATTTAACTAAAATTGATGTTATATTCGAAACTATATATTTTTGAACCACATGTTCTAGGGCGTTTTATTTTATTTTTACCTATAGAACATAACCTTAAAGTTATGGGATATCAAAAGGAACACGTTGTATATAGGAATACTGTCACGTTGTGATTTCTGAGCTGCGCACTAATCTCTAAATACTCACGTTTAGTTAATACATTCATTGTTTCATTATTAAAACTCATTTAATTTCACTTCAATAATAATCGAGTTTCGTTGTTTTGGTTATTGATCTGTCAATGACAAGGAGCTGTCAGATGCGCATGCGACTGTCCGTATGCTCCGAATGACTAAAATAACGTTACGTTCGTTTGTCTACGTTTAGCAAACGCACGGAACACATACTCATTTTACAAAGGTCGAGAATGATTTATTTCAATAAATATAATAATATTTGTTTTCTATATTTTTACGATTTGTATGTTAAAGTCATAACTTATTTAATGAAACTTCACGCAGCCGAAGTAATTTTCGTGTCTGTCGTCTGTACTTTATAATAAACTAAACAAAATTCTAAATTTTTATCCTCTTTCTAAACATGAGTGTAAAGTTAAAGTCCGAGATTGGCTATTGTCTCTAGATTATGATAGTACAGAAAATATCTTTATTTAATTCCAAAATAACTTTGTTATTATCAACTCTACTGATGTCGTATAAAAATAAAATAAAATAAATATTCACATTAATATCAGATAAACTTTATAGGCTATATGTGTATTTATGTGTATGTGTATGTCTGTTTATGTGTATGTCTATGTATTTATATGTGTATACTATATCAATATAAAACTTATTCCGTGAAAATAACTATTTTTATATAACTTAGAAGAAAATTTTATTTTGTATTTTGAATAATAACAGATAAAAAATATTGTCATTTCTCTGGGAGAGGGAACTGATTCCTAAGATACAGATTTATCTAGTTTGGGAATCAGAGTCATTAATTTAAATTATAACTTTGTTGTAATAAACATATATTTGAATTTGAATTTGAATTTTCATGAGCCTGGCAGAATGACGTTTTGACCTTAGACAGATGTTTAAAAAAGTTAATAAAATAGTAGTGTTGCAGGTTTACAAACATTGGGAATTTATTTGGGAAAAATACGTTGTCTTGAGGAATGGTTGGTAAAGAAACAATTTAAATAAACGACCAGCCTTTAGTTAATAATAGTAATTGGAATATTAAAATAATGTAAATCAATAACCTAAAAAGTTAGAATGTTTTCTTGTTAGTTTATTATGTGTTTTACAAAGAAATAATTCCTTGTGATGTTTCGGTTGTTTTGGGGAGATTTGAGTTAGTGAACTTAGCACTCGGAAATTCCTTCGTGACAATGATTTGCATTTTTGCAATTTGGAGGTTTCGTTCGAGGATTTTATTTGATTGATTTCATTCTGGTATTCGGCTTGGTGTTGTGAAGATGTCGAGGAGGACACCTTCGCTCTGGCTGTCGGCCAGGAAACCTAAAGAGAAGGATGGAGGCCGACACCTCAATTTTGTTTCCGGCTTATAATAGCCGTGTTTAATATTTTGATTTTGTTCCGGTCTAAGTGCCGTAAGTATATTTGCTGATTTGGCAGGATTTTGTTAATTTGGTCGCTTCATGCAGTTCTGTAACATAAGTGGTTTCTTTCAGATCTTTTGATGGCCGCTTGGTTTGGCTACCAGGCTTAGCACATTACCTTACCGTTTTACGCTGACTTTCCGCTGATCTAATGAACGACGCAAGAAGCTTGTCTCGATGAGATTCGGGTTGGTACCACGCCACGTGGATGCATAAGGTTACCCTACCCTATCTTTGATGAAGTAAGTGGAAACATCTTCTTAATCCAGTTAGCAGTCTACATTTCCGGTTGCCGTTTATTAGTATTCCGTTCATAATTAAATTCAGATTATTCCGTTTAGTATAATTTACATGATAAGTTTGGTGGTACAACTCGCTCAGAAGTAGGGGTAATTCAGAGCCTTACAAAGGACTCACGCCTGAGATTTCTGTGTAGCTTTTAAGAGGTGGTAAGCTTAGCCGGAGCAAATAAATATATTTTGTCAATTCATGCTCGCCTCTTTATTTACCACCTCATCCTGATCATCTACATCACCCCCAACACCCTCTCCAACCCCTAAACGTTGCAATACATTTAAAACTTTGTACGAAACCTTCTGTGATGGAATCTGACTCGCGATTTTCCGGTTTTTTTACAGTTTTTATTCATAGCTTTTAACCTAATTCCTGGATTAAGGACAGCTCAACCAAAACTTGTACAGGTCGGTACTTGTTAGGAGTTGTTGGTAGTTTCAACAAGTTCTGATTGGGGTGGACATTGGTTCCACAGCAAAAAGACACAGAGTATCCTTAATCCACCGAAATTTTAATACTTCACCATAATGGGGACTACCGTTACTTTGCTCACCAGTTGGCGCCACTGTAGACTGAGGTCCGGAGGTATAGCTGTTAAAGGCGATTGGCGACGAAACAAAGTGTTATATCTTGAATCTAATTAAGGTTTATTATTTATAAATAACTATCTTGATATCAACAAAGTAACTTATGAAATAGTTGCCCTTGAGGCCGCCTATTTTTGCGCTTTTTCTTAATTCCGCTTTTAAAGTTCACATTAATCGCCAAATAATCCATATTTGTGATATTTTACGAAGAAGATCACTTTCCAGCAGGTAAATTAAAGAAATTATAATTTATGCAACAAATTCCGCTAAAACCAGTGAAAAGTGAATGATATAGGACCTCACGCGACACTAGCGCCTCTAGTGGCAAATTCACTAGCGATAGCCCCTATTTTGGTCAAACGACACCAGTTTTAACAAAATATCATGTGTCAGTAAATTAGCGGTAAGGCTGATCACATGGAGTTATGACGTAGGCATAAAGTAGTAAAGTAAAATAACAGCCTATAATCATCCCACCGCAGGGAAAAGGCCTCAATCATTGAATTCAAGTTACCACAGCAATGATGGGAACTGGCATAATCACTTTTTGTTGCTTGACCCGGGGATCGATCTTGACGCGGTATTTAAACCACTAGACCAAACGGGGCGTATGTATGGTAGTTTTTAGTATAAAGTCAGTATAAATTTTTTCATGGGAAAATCAAGCCTGTTTTTTATGACGCGCGAATGATTTTCAACCTTAGGGTGATAGAACACTTTCTTGGTCTCCCCTAAGAATTTAGGGAGGTTGGCCTTAATTGCAACTATTAAATTGGTACTGTGAATTTCTTGAATTATGATATTTTTTTATCCTGTAATTCCAGTCATTATAATGTTATTATAATTTAGCTTATAAATGTGGATAACATCACATACATTGTTCTAATCCCAATTTGAATAACTATTTAAAAGCATTCGTATTTTGGTAACCAGAAACAACGAAGGTACCACAAAAACCCAGACCCGAGAAAATGTAGGAAAAGTCATTTTTTCTACATAGACCCGTCCAGGAATCGAACCCGGGACCTCGGAGCAGGCGACACCTTGAAAACCGGTGTGTACGCCACTCCGCCACGGAGGTCGTAGACGTTACTATGGGTAGACGTGCTGGCAATTGCAGTTGCGTCTTCTTCGGGCAGTATTCTTTTAGTCGCTTTTGTAAAAATTATTTGCCATTATTTTTATGTGACGGCACAACGCGACACATGGACTTTTCTATAGATTTATTATTTTTCTAATTGTGTGTCTTTCCTACCAAAAGGTGTTAAAGTTTCTCAAGCCACCTGTATAAGGCCTCTGATGTGACGTTCCTACGATTTCTTGTGTTAAAAGCCAACGGCTTAACGTGCCTTCACTTCGCTTGTAGAACCCTTTAGACAGTCAGTTTTATTGCAAAAAGGCCCCTAGAGCCACTTTTGAAATTTTTATTAAATGAGTAACAAGGACTCCCAAAATATGTTAGTAATTTAACACGACCCAATATTTTAACCTCCCACTGCTTCGGGACAAGAGTAAGAAAGTACTGTAAAGATGCAGCGCAAGAAACACGGTCACCTCCATATCACGACATTAAGAAAAGACAAAAAATTTACAATTTACAAAGCTAGAATTCCTAGAAAAAAACGACGATTGTCATAGTAATTTCCCTTGGATCAACTGTGCAACAGGAGTACTGAACCCAATTCAACTGTGGCAAGGCCGAGTATCAGAGCTTTAGCCACTTGTACCAAAGTTTCGGAGCGACAATGTAAGGTCAGTGAAAATAAGATTCGTTGAATAAAAAACTTTTAACACATAAAGTTGAACCGACGTAAAGCGTTTAAGCTATTTTGGGTTGGTACATGATGATCACTGTCTCTTGTCTGGCACCGATTTAGAATTGATGGGTTATTTTATTCTTCATGTCATTTTAGGCTTTTGTGTGAAAATATTTTTTTTTTAACTAACACCATGTAGGTCTAGTGGTTTGAATACCGGGCCAAGATCCCGGGGTCCCGGGCTCGATCCCCAGGTCAAGCAACAAAAAGTTTAGAATTTTCGAACACTGCTCGGGTTTGTGTTCACCAACCCGCATTTGGCAAGCATGGTGATTGATTATGCCTGTACCTATCATTGCTGTGGTAACTTGAATTCAGTGATAGAGGCCTTTGCCCTGTAGCGGGATGATTATAGGCTGTTACTTACTTACTTACATGATGATCAGTGTCTCTTGTTTGGCACCGACTCATAATTACTGGTTGATTTCATGCTTTATGTCGGTGTAGGCTTTTGTGTGAAAACCTTTTTTTTATATTTTTAAGGCTTTTTCCTTTTTCAGGGTAATGTTTTTCTTGTCTAATTTTAATGCTATCAACTTTGAGCTATACTTCATTGGAAGAAATACTCAACGAAATCGATTCATAAGCTAAAAAGCTATGAACACAAAGAAATAGACAAGTGCCATTTGGACTCACTCACCGAAGGTTCCGTATAAATTTGTAATTGATTCAGATTCAGATTCATTTATTTATTTGACGAGACCCAGAGAAAAAAAAAACTTACATTAAAAACGAGGTAAAAGCAAAAAAATAATAATAATGACAACATAAAGAGTCAATCAAACAACACACCAAAACAAGAACACAGCAAGTAGGACAAGTATACGAGTCTCAAGGTCCCGACAGAAAGGCATCCATCTCAGCGTATGTTGTGTGCACGGGCACACAACGCTGGTCTTCCGTTGGAGCCACAGAGTGAAGCACGGACAATAGCAACAAAAAATCTGCACGGTAGACAACACTTGCGTTACTTGAGCCATATAAAGATACAGAAAAATATTACAAAATAAATATAAAAACGCCCCGTTGGTCTAGTGGTTTAAATACCGGGGTCATGATCTTGGGGTCCCAGGTTCGATTCCTGGGTCGGGCAAGAAAAAAAAAAGTTTCGAATTTTCGAACGTTGCTCGGGTTTGTGATCACCAACCCGCATTTGGCAAGCGTGGTGATTAAGCCAGTACCCATCATTGCTGAGGTAACTTGAATTCAATGATGGAGGCCTTTTCCCTGCAGTGGGATGATTATAGGCTGTTACTTTACTTTACTTTACTTAAATATAAATATAAATTGTAGTTTATATTATTCATTCAGATATCGCCTTTTAGCCAAAATTTTATTATGATTTAGTTACAAATAAATAGTTCTCTGATATTTTCATTTAAAGACAACTGCACGTCAACCTACCACAAAACGTAAAATTTTCTCAATAGATATTGATCTCTACTTGTTGGACTTAAAGTTGATAATCAAATCACCTTTAACTTTTTGGGTAGGTTGACCTGCCGTTGTCTGTACATGTTTTATGAGACTGTATTAATTTAGATTTTGATTGAGTGTCAAAATAAATCTTTTTTTTAGACGGTCACTTGTTTTTTCTACGTTAATTTAAAAAAAAAAATATTTTCAACTTGTTACGTCCACGCCTACACGCATAATCACCACGCTTGCCAAATGCGGGTTGGTGATAACAATCCCAAGCAATGTTCGAAAATTTTTTGTTGCCCCATCTGGGTATCGAACCCGGGACCCCGAGATTTTGGAGGTCCTATAAGGGTTCAGTGTAAAACATACAACAAAGTTATTCAGTTTAAAATATACAGACAGACAACAAAGTTACATGACCACTTTGTTACTGGTTTCGTTTATTTCGAGGTGCTGCAGAACCCTAAGTATTCACATGTCAAATAGAACCCTCTTCTTTTGTCGTCGGTACAACAAAGCAGGAGTTCCGAAGCGACATCGTCTGAAATATTCCCAATAACATCCGTGGAAAAACCACGAACAAATATCGCCTTTAGTTGTACGCGATAAGGTTCAACTTTTGTTGTCGAGTCCTATCCGCATTCTTGACGTTCTTATTAAATTACCGAATATATCGGAATCTCATAGAAAAATACCGAAGTAACTCATATATCTGTCTCTATTCTTTATGGGCACACATATGAATAAAAAAACACTTCGGATTTATTCAAAGTGGTTCCATTGATCGGGTATTCAAAAAGCTACCGTCGCGCATGCAGGATAAGGTTTCAGATTGAGTGCGGGTTGGAAGGATAAAAAAGATGGAAGAGGAATTTTCTGTACGGCTGTTTTATTAATCACATTACAAATTAATTATCAATAGTAAAGAAAAACATATGACATTGATTTGACATTTGTTTTTCTTATGGGTTTCTTGAAAAATAATCAATATTTATTAGCAGGCAAATTTCGTATCATTTTCAAATGATAATAAAAAAGCAGTTGTTCAAAAAGCATCTTTTTTCAACCGACTAAAAACAGAGGAGGTTTTTATTTTGTTACACTATTTTCTTGTACAACCACGCCTAAAATTTCACAGATTAATCTGATTACTATGATTTTGTTGGGTTTAAATATAAATTTGGATAGTTAGTTAGTTAATATGATTTATTTGATATTTTAGCAATTAAATTGCAATTATAATATCAGTATATAAACTTGAAAAATTATGTCTCAGGCGGGACACGAACCCGCATCTCCTCGCATGCCGGGCGACGCTGGCTTACAGCGTTAAGAATATGCTTGAAAAATTCGCGCTGAGTCGCAGGGTCTCGGTGGCTTAATGGTATAGCGCCCGCCCGGCATGCGAGGAGATGCGGGTTCGAGTCCCGCCTAAGACATAATTTTTCAAGTTTATATACTGATACTTAATATGGTCTTAACAAAACATTTGTCAAAAGGAGTAAGAGGATAAGTCGGCATGTGGAATAATATAGGCTGGTTATATCGAAGCAATCATTATGTACCTACCAACACAAAATTGGTGGCAAAACTAGTGAGCTCTAACAGTAGATAGGTACATACTTGTATTGTTAAGTATACTTATTTTTACTCCGTATACATACTATTACTTCAATACTAAAAATAATCCTAATTGTTAAAAGTTAGTACATTTACATATCAGGAAACCATTAATATTATTAAAAAAACTGTACTACGGAAAAATGGACACCTCCAATAATTTGAGGGCCGATTTTTTTGATTATAGCTGAATAAAATATAAGATAACTGGTTTGAGAACGTCAATCATTTATGGGTTCATAGCATTTCTAGTTGACTTTTTAAATAGGTCTTATATTTTAGCCAATAGATAATATTTATCTGACTATTGAAATATTAGCCTCAAATCGGTTAAAATGTAGCCATAATAAATCTTATTCATCAATATCAGATTAATTGTTTAGACCTTACGGAACTTATCGAACATATGAATACAAACATACTAATATGGACCGCAAAAATCATAACCTTTTTATTCGACTTCGAGTAAAAAAATAGCAAACGAAATCTGTCTCCATACTTCGTCTACTATAATATTCTGTCTGAGCGCGTCTCACTAGAGACTTCTGTGTCACATACGCAGGAGGGCGCCACTTTCGCTGTCATTAACAAGAAACAAAATGGCCGCCCTTTTTTGGCTAATCAAAAAGTTTCCATTAACCTTTTTGATTAATTAACTTTCGGGCAGCCAAAAGGCAAAATTTCGAAAGCCTTAGCTGGGGTTTGAACCTACAACGTTTCGCTTACCAAGCAACCGTTGTTACCAATTGTGCTACCAAGAAATTGTTTGTGTTAATTAATTTATACAAGGCTTTAACGCTGTAAGCCAGTGGAGTTCCATCAATGTTTTGACGTGATAACGTCTTTAAAATCGTTTTAGTCGGGTGACATGTTCAGAAACTTGTGTCACACCAAAACCTCACGAGCGCGATCGCAGGTATAACGAGAGAGAGACGGACCGATCTCCCGTCTCATCTCGAGCGCTGCCAGTCATTCCGTGAAACTTGTCACGCGGAATCCTCACGAGCGGAGGCTGGCATAGCGTTCGAGTGAGTGGACCGATCTTCCGTCTCTCTCACTCTAGCGGCATACAAACGAATGGAGATTTTCTCGTGCGGTTAAGTTTAAGTTGAATGTTTAAGATGTAATTTAAAATTTGAAAAAATTGTTATCTTCATTAATTCCTTACTTCCCAAAAACTTATATCACCAATAAGACGTTATCACGTAAACATCTCGATCGTAAACCTACTTTACAAACAACCAATTTTTATTATGCCTCAACATACGAGATAAATGCGTTTTTTACAACGTCCACGTGGAGTGCAGTCACGAGCTGTACTCATTAAAAATATAGCCATCTCTTTCATTTACGAGCTATTTCGCATCTTTTGTTCTGTCAATGTGTACAGTTTTGGATTGCTCGAATTGATTTAATACACGAATCACTATTTTAAAGGTAACTTATACTTACTTCAAATTAGGCACCTAAGGCATTCAAAATATAACAAACAAGCCACCAATTTTTACTCTATCTAAGTAATTTTATCAAGCAACGTCTCAAAAAACAAAAAATATATAAGTTAATAGTCATTCCATTTCAGGACAAAGGCTTTTATTATTGAATTTATGTTACCACAGCAATAATAGGCATAATCACCACGCTAACCAATTGCGGGTTCGTTCGTGATCACAAACCCGAGTTAAAAAATCCGAAACTCTTGCCCGACAGGAAATCGAACCTAGGACCTCGAGATCTTTCGGTAGATACTCAAATCACTATCGGCCATTTCCAATAACCTTATATCTTCAGATTTTGCATATCGGAGATAGAAAACAACTTCTGTCTTTGTTTCTCTGGACGGCAAAAACAGAGATAGAAACTGTTTCCTATCTCCGATATGCCAAAACTGAAGATACATAGGTTATTGGAACCGGCCGTAGATCAAGTTTCGTTTCTTTACTCAAAATTGTTGTTCGTAATTTTTTTGTTGTGTGAAAATGTTGAACTACAAAACATAGACTATATATAAATTTAATCAACATTTAAGTAAAGTTGGTAACAATACTGAACTAATAAAAGGCTGTTTGTCCATACTTCACGGGACAAAGCGTTCGTTAGGAAACGGTGGACATAGTGATGGGACTAAGTCCAAAATAATCGACATCGATTCAAAGTTTTATGATCACTTCTTGGATTTCACTATCGAAAGCAGAACCCTTGATTACCTCTCAAATAACGACATCTATGATAGAGCGGCGTTCACACGAGTTATCAGGGTGCTTGCTTCTAAGTCCCGGGTTTCCCAGATGAGTCAGTGTAGAAAAAATATTTTTCAATATTTTTCTCGGGTCTAGATGATTGCGGCTCTTTCTTTTTTTCTGTATTCCAGGAGAGAAATCCTTCAAATATATAGAGTCGATATAGTTTATTTTGGGCTTCGGAAGGCACACTGTTTCTTCCTCCTACGAGTATTAAGGCGGAAGTCGTGAAGAAACCGGATCATGCTTGAAGCATAATCTAACTAGTCAAGTTTTCAAACTGCTTAATCTCTCTGACCACGTCTCGTCACTTATATAGCTAAATAAGCTCAAAACCAGATCCTCATTAAAACTTCACACAACTACTTGTAGTATGCTAACGAAATTAAAAACCACAACACAAATTCAATTACACAATGGACTATTAGTACAAATTATTTAGCTTAATCGGCAAATGCAATTATTACCAATTAGCAAAGTTTAACGTGGAACTATCGATAAAATCTCCGAGGCACAACACTAGCGGAATGTTAATTAGGAGCGAGTCAAAGCCGAAGGGAAGCAGCCAGTCATCTGATGAGGGGGAACGTGCTAAGTAGGTTCAATCAATTAATTTTGCCAGATAACAACTTTGTAATCACGTAATATGGGGGACAACTGAACATAGTATTTATAAATATAAAATCTTTTCAGCGTGTTATGCTACGTTAAATCTTATTTATTAGGGGTTAAAGTATGAAATTGCCGTTTTGTATGGACGAAATCGAGAAAGGTAATTTTTCCATACCAACAATTTTTTAGTTTTTTTAAAAACGCCTCAACCGTTTTCGATGCAATTAAAGGTGAAAGTTAGATGGTTATAAAGCTACGCATTATAGTATTTAAATTTCTGAAAATCAAAGTATATAATACAAATACCCAATTGAAGCAAGAAGGTCAGCTGACACATTGTAAGGGGTCTTTTCAACGACTTCCTTTGAAGAAATAGGCACTAGTATTGAATTTTTTTTTAGTCAAAAGTTATTTTATTTAGTTTTTGATACAATACAAAAAGAATTACGCAATAATATGACTATACTTAAACAAAATAAAAAGTGGGAAAATAATCGGCAATTTCATACTTTAACCCCTATTATATAAAAATGAATCCCTATTTCCCTTGGTCATCGCACCACGCGTGAACGGCTGGACTGATTTTCCTAATTGTTATTTTGTTTCGTTTGTTATTGTCAGGAGAATGTTCTTATGAAAGAAAAAATAAAGAAAATTGTACGGGAAATTAGAAAATTTAAGAAAACTTAATCACCATACTAAATTATTTGTAATGTAAACTTTGCGCTTTTGACAATTTAAACTTTTTAAATGTAACATTATGGCGTTTGACAGAATGCGTGCTGCAAACGGTTACAATTTCCAGTGCGGTAAGCATTTGCAATGTCTATAAATAAATTTGTATCTGAAATATTTTTTTAATTAATTATACCAATTTGAAATCAATATTCATAGTTAAAACAGGACAACGTCGGTCGGGCCCGCTAGTATACATATAAATACTATGTTGAAGTCAGATAGAACACGGGCTACTTACCCGACTTGAAAATACATGTTCACGAGGTATAGTATCAAATTTAACCTTTTGGTAAGAAATCGAAGGCATTCTTAGATATAAAAAGCTCCATCAATACAAAAAATGTGCATCAATTAATAAACCTCTTTTCTCGTTCTTTTGCAAATATGTACAAAATAATTTAAATTAAAACTAAAATATTATATTTTTTTTCTGTCATAATGACTTGTTTTTATTTGCACGAGCTATGAATTTGCGTAACAAAATTTTCAAATACACAGAAGGACAAACTATTTAGTACAGCTAGAAAGTTTGTGAATAAACCTGATTATTAATTAAGATTTTAGGTTTCTGTCAATGCAATTTGGAAACCAAAGTGAAAAAATGATTTGTTTATCTGTTCGTAGCCCGCGACTTCGTTTACAAATAAAATGTAAAATTATTGAAATCAGTCTTATTTCTTCAAATAGGCACTTTTACACGTCTCAATAAAACTTACCATTGCTTCGGGACAAGTCTGAGCTAGTGCCGAGAAGAAGCTGGTACAAGAAAGTTGATACAAGGTCAGATTAGACCTTAAAAGATAATAGATACCTAGACTATTTCATTTCTTACTAGGGGACCCCGCGAATTTCGTGTTTGATTTTGACGTCTTCAAATATGGAGTGATCTTATCAAGAAAAACTTTTAAGAAACATATTTCCTTTTTTTTAACGTTAACTTTCCGAAGATTTTAATAGTTACCTATTCCTGACCAAGACAAATCCAAAAACAGCAAAATCATAAAAATCGGTCCAGCCGTTCTCGACTTATGAATAAAATCAAACGTAAAACGAAACCCTATACTAAGACTTCGCTGTCTGTCCGTCTGTCCGTCGCTCTGTCACCAGGCTGTATCTCAAGAGCCGCGATAGCAACAGTTGAAATTTTCACATATTATGTATTTCTGTTACCGCAATAACAACAAATACTATAAAATAAATAAAATAAATATTCAAGGGGGGCTCCCATACAACAAAATCGTTTTTTTGGCCTTTTTGGTACGGAACCCTTGGCTGAAACTTGGCTGGTTTTATTTAAATAGATTTTTGTGCGCAAGTTTCAGAACATCGAGAAAGCAGCTAGTGTTAAAAAGTATTAAAATATTCCTTTCAATAAATTTCTTTATTTGCCCAAAACCAATCTACTCCAAGCCACAATGTTACCAAATGTATGCAATTTCAACATCTCATTTGAAGTTTTCGCATTTCTATGCGCCAAATCTTACATTTTGTAAAAGACTTTGCCGCTACTTCGTTTGTTTTAATAATAAACTTAATAGCAATCTTGCCTTTGCTAATATCGTAAGATGGTCGTTCGTTCGTTATATGAAGACAATTAAGAAAAAAATATGTAACAAAAAATTTAAGGGCCAAACCTAAAATTTTTGTTGTTGGCAGCATGGGCTCTGACCTTAGCAGATTTCGAAAGGAACAAAATAAAAAAATAGAAAACACTTTGACGTAGTTTTGCGCGGGAATCGAAAACAGACAGAAGTACTTATGCACTTTGTTTCTTAGTTTTAACACCCAAAAAAAGAAGGAAGTTCTCAATTCGACTGTATTTTTTTTATGTTTGTTACCTCAGAACTTTCGACTGGTTAAACGGATTTTAAAAATTCTTTTTTTTTCTTTGAAAGCTGGTGCTTTTCGTGTGGTCCCATTTTAACGAAGTCATGATCTGATGGTGGAATCCGGGAAAATCGAGGGAAACCCTAATATTTTACAAGCACGTTTTTGCATATCTTTCTTAAGGTTTTTAGTATTTGCATCTGGTACTCATCATTTTATGTTGATGAGCTGATGATGGAAGGTACAACTCCTTAACGGTTAGGTGTAGGAGGATTATTCTTTAAATATCATAGGCGCGTATAGTCAGATAGTTGTCTTCCTTCAGGTTATTCACGTGAGCTGATGATGGAAGGTCAAACTCCTAAGCAGTTAGGAATTGGAGATTGATTCTTAAGATTCTATAGCGATGCGATGAGGAGTTTCTCAAATAATTCATACATTTCATCTAGCAGTCATCATCACTATTTTTAGTGCTATTTCCGGTCAATAGAGGATTAATAATCGTGTAATTTATTTAACACTAAAAAGAGAAAAATAAATTATTTTTAAATAAAAAAAATTCCAACTTTAAAAAAACTCACTAAAAAGTACAAAATAACACAAGAACAATGTTTTATTTTAAAACCTATTTACCTACTTTCAATATTATTTTAACTACTAACAACATAACAGATTGAAGTCGGTGTCGAGCCCAAAAGATACAAAAATAATTCTACAAATGAAACAAATCAAATATGGAATTTTAAAAAAACTGCTATGTTGGCGAGCGGCAATCAATTCAGTAGTGATTATACTCCTATTCTATTTGGCTCGGCAACGACTTCGATGTTTAGTTATTAGTAGTAAAAATAATATTGTAAGTAGGTAAATAGGGTTTAAAATAAAACATTGTTCTTGTGTTATTTTCAACTTTTTAGTGAGTTTTTTTTAAATCGGTTTAATTTTTTATTTAAAAATAAATTTAAATTAAATCTATGGCTAATACTAATGATTTGGCAGCATGGTCTCTGACCTTAGCCAGTTCTAAAAAAAAAACTGAAGCAAAAAAAAAACTTTAATGTATTTTCGCGCGATTTGCGCAATACAAGTAGGTACCTAATACCATAGATTTAAATTAAATCTATGGCTAATACTAATGATTTGGCAGCATGGTCTCGGACCTTAGCCAGTTCTAAAAAAAAACTGAAGCAAAAAAAAAAATTTAATGTATATTCGTGCGATTTGCGCAATACAAGTAGGTACCTAATACCATAGATTTAAATTAAATCTATGGCTAATACTAGTGATTTGGCAAGATGGTCTCTGACCTTAGCCAGTTCCAAAAAAAAAACTAAAGCAAAAAAAACAAACTTTAATGTAGTTTCGCGCGATTTGCGCAATACAAGTAGGTACCTAAGTGAATATAAGTTTTCCGATAGTCTCGTGACTTGTTTTCAGAGTCACTTTCAGGTTCTAAATATTTTTTTGTTCTATTCAAGCATTTTAGAGAATTTTATGAGTAGAAAGTTAGTAACCTGATTCTTTGTTCCCTTTTGCGTTTGTAGTGCAGCAATCTGTAACAAAAAGATAAATATTGGTTAAAATCTTTATTATTGCTATTCTCTGTTAAACATAGGTCGCTAAAAAGAAGGCTCTTGCAATGCTGGCTATAAAACAAAAATAAATTTGGTTCCGCCAATGACGTGCAAGACAGTTAATTAAAACAAAAGTCTACAGTCTGAGGCAGCAACAGAGTTTAATATCGTTTGGCGTAGTATAGCTCTATTTAGCCCTTGATTAAATAAACTATCTACTTTATCAAGTACCTTTTAACAAACCATCTAGGTATACTTAAATATTATAAAGCTGAAGAGTTTGTTTGAAGACTAGCTGTTGCCCCTTCGTACGCGTCAATTTCTGTTATTATGATCGCGGTTATTTATGCAAAATTTTTCACTGATGCTTCGCTCCTATTGGTCGCAGCGTGATGTTATATAGCCTAAAGCCTTCCTCGATAAATGAACTATTCAACACAAAAATATTTTTTCAATTCTAACCATTACTTCCTGAGATTATCGCGTTAAAATAAACAAACAAACAAAAATTCTTCAGCTTTATAATATTAGTATAGGTATTGGATATCTCTTATTTCTCGTATTAAGATATAGGTATTCACAATGATATTACAAAGAATTCTATTGGTTGCTCGGATTCGGTTGCTTAGCAACGCGACACATGGATATGGAAAGCCGTATCCCTATTTCCCTAAAAGCCTAGCAAATGGCAAAACTCACACGATTATTATGGAAATACTATATTCTTTTTAAAGTTATAAAAATACAGTGACACCACTTCTTCTTTTATGGGTGGGTGTTGGCAAAATGTCAGCGCGGAAAATTTAGTCACTTTCACAGAATTTCATTTTCGCAAATGGTCACTTTCGCAGATTGTCATTCAGATTTTTTCCTGTATATTCCTTGTACTGACGACAGAGTGAGGGTAATGTCAGAGGAAGAGGCTAAATTGCGACCGCCAACTTGCATAAAGATTGCATTGCGATAAAGATATCACTTAAAAAAAAAAACTATCTGTCATCACGGATTACACATTACTGATCAAGGACTTACATCTGTACCAGTGATGGCACCGCATTTGGCAAACGTGGTGATTATGCCTGTAGCATAATCACCACGCTTGCCAAATGCGGGTTCACAAACCCGAGCTAAGTCCGAAAACTTTATACTTTTTTTGCCTGAAACCTTACTCCGCAACACTATGTCCTACACTACATCTGTCCTCATCACTCATACTGATGTCTTAAAGTATCTGAAAGAGACAGATATATCCGTAAATACGAGCTTCGTGTTGCCGAGTAAGGCATCTGATCCGAGTATTTATTTAATCCAGGACCCAAAGATATTTGCCCGGTACTTGAACCGCTACCAAAAACTATACTAATATTATAAAGCTGAAGAGTTTGTTTGTTTGTTTGAACGCGCTAATCTCAGGAAGCATGGTTTGAATTGAAAAAATATTTTTGTGTTGGATAGTCCATTTATCGAGAAAGGCTTATGGCTTTATTACATCATGCTACGACCAATAGGAGCGAAGTATCAGTGAAAAATGTTGCAAAAACGGGAAAAATTATTGATATTAATCACGATCATAATAACAGAAATTGACGCGGACGAAGTCGCGGGCAACAGCTAGTACTATTATAACGAGGAAAGATTTTTATTTTTGCGTGTGTGTATGTTTGTAATGAATAAACTCAAAAACTACTGTGGCGATTTCAAAAATTCTTTCACCATTAGCAAGCTACATTCACTTTGAGTGACATAGGCTATATTAATTGCTAGAAAAGATTAGGGATCCTTACTAAAACTTAAAGGGTCCATCCGAGTGAAGCCGGGACGGACCGCTATTGTAAATATAAAGTTGATGACGTTTAATTCCCGTTGATATTCAAATGTTCTTTAGCCCTTTTAAGTGATAGGTACTACCGGACCACGCGAACTTCATATCAAATCAAATCAAATCAAATCAAATTTATTTTTCAAATATTAATCCATATTATAACTAATTAGCACAAATATCGCCTCAGATAGTTGATTTTAACGTCAAATGTCATTTTCATCAAATAAATATGGTGAGGTTGGAAAAAAATATGTTTGTCTTAGTGTAGGAAAGTTTTGTTTCTTGACTTTTTCAGGCAATTTTCCATCACCATCCTCGTGCTTCAGGAGTATTCTAAAAAAAGAAATAGCGAAATCGGTTCAGCTGTTCTGGCTTCGCAACACATTCAGTGATTCATTTTTATACTATAGATTTTAGCAACTATAATATCAGTTTTAAAAACTTGAACAATCCTGTCTTAGGCGGGAATCTAATCTGGTATAGCGCCGCACTCGGTAGGTATGATACGGGTTCGAGTCCCGCCTGCGACATAATTTTTCAAGTTTTAACCCTTCGAGCGTGGGTTATTCCAGACACAATTAAAAAACAGTTAAAAGTTAGTTAAAATCAGTTTTATTTCTGCAAATAGGCCCCAGGAGGCGCTTTTACACTTTTAAAATCAATTCATATCGCGACAGCCGGCTGTCGCTTGGGGGTTCGAAGCGTTAAATACTTTTTAACCATTATAAAGTTGTAGGTACAGTTGCATTAACTGCCTTATAGTGTTAACTTTTCTTTCTTTCTTTCCCATATTTTCTTTATCCTAATTAGACTTACAACAAATGGTATCGTTTAATCGACGCATTAGCTTTGATCACGGTCATCGCTCAGCAGCCATACACATACACATGGATGGGAAGGCAGAATTTCATACAATACCCTGTATGGGTGAGCTAATAATAGGGTTGTTAGCCTGCCCTGATTGTCCCGGGCTCGCTCCATTGTGCTCGCACGAGTACACTGGACTAAACAAGCGGTGGACTAGTTTTCAATCGAAGTATATTGGAAATGTCTTGGTTAATTAAATGAATTCGAATGAAAATACATTTTCTTACAAAAAAACCACGAAAAGCATGAAAATAGTCATCAATTTCGAGTCGGTATATGCTTCTTGATATATCGGTTATAGAAAGAAAGAAAGAAAGAAAGAAACATATTTAATGGAAACACATTTGATAGACAGTTACTTACACAGAAACGTCACCCATGGGAAAATGTGTGTTAAAAATGGGAATATGTGTGTATCTGTTTGTTTGTCCGTCTTTCACGGCAAAACGGTGCGACAAATTGACGTGATTTTTTAGGTGGAGATAGTTGAAGAGATGGAGAGTGATATAGGCTACTTTTTGTCTCTTTTTAACCCCCCACTTCTCTAAAGTAGAAGGTGGAAGTTTGTATAGAGCATTCCGCAATTTTCAAGGTAGCAAGCTAAAAATTGTTATGCAGGCAGGTCCTATTTGTGATTTACAAAAAAATAGTGCATCATTTCTTTTGGAAATCCGCCCCCAACTCTTTAAAAGAGGGGGGTGAAATTTTATTTTATAGGAGAAAAAAAAAGGATAATAGACATATGATTATGACGAGTTTTTGTAGACCTTCATGAAATTAGTGTCTTCACTGTGTTTTACTGTCAATACTTTCCGTAACTGACGCGTTATTGTTTTTTTTTGGTATTTTCTCACACCATGGGATACAATATCGCATTTTACATAGGAATCTCAACCTTCATAAAAATTATCGCTTGTTAATCAGAGGTAATATAGATTTATAATGTTGCAAAAATGTTTTGGAGATTGCTCAATACAAGCAAACAAATAATCAAATCTTTCCTCTTAACTGTAACTATTGCTCCGAGTAGTACATCACTCCGAAGAACAAAATTCAAACTCACATTAGATGCAAAATAAAATAGCAACCAACGGTTATCAATTATAATTAAGTTTTAAAAGTAAATATGAAAACATATTAAACAGACATACAATCTCTTCTAGTTGACAAAATGTAATAGCACCTTCCTTGTCGTTTTTCCAATTTAACACTGCGCTAGTGCAGCCCAACGTGCTTGTCGATATTGAAAAAAAAAACCAGCCAAGTGCGAGTCAGACTCGTGCACATTTATTCCGTAACAACTTTAACTGAATTAGGGGTCCACCTTAGAATAATAACACCTAGAAACCGAATGTAAGCACGAAAACGCGCAACTAAAACTAAGCCATATCTGGCTTACTTCGTTCCGCGAACTGTCAGTGCTCAACGTCACGCTAAGTCAAACACAGCTCGCAAAAAATAATTTAAAATGACTGTTTGCACTATGAAGAAGTGTTCTAGCATATCAGAAAAACAAAAAGAAAGTGATGAAGTTTCATTTCACAGTTAAGTAGGTACTTACATTTTATACATTTTCTGTGCGTAAATCGAATTAAAGACAAACAATTTGAAACACAAAACCTGTCAACATCAGTGTTGCTAGTTTTGGGAAAAAAACTGCACACTGTTAAGTTGGTTTTTAATATTGAGAAAAATATTGAATTTGCCATAACAGCTATTTAATATTGTTTAGACTAAATGTTGGTGTTATTAATTCTATGAAAATGATTTCTTAATGTGAATTTATACAATTATACAGGCATTTAAATTTAAACACATTGAACGGTGGCATTCGTCATTACATTAATAAATATGTAATATACTTATGAATGTAATCATATTTTCTTATGTATTTAAAGATCATACTAAACACATGGCAAATCGTCGTATAACAAAACAACATGTTTTCCCATCTTTTGTGCGTAAACGCCCGATGATGGTAACACTGAAGCCATATTTGTGTGCGTTAGAAGAGCGTAGATTTATTCGGCTTACGCACACAAGAATAATTAAATGGCACGCGTTTACGTTTACGTTTTGGTTCAGACGCGGCTTCTAGGTGTTATTATTCTAAGGGGTCCACTTACTTCTACCTTAGAGCATTAAAATGCTCTAAGACTTCCACTTAGCCAAAATACCATAATATTTAATTGACTGCAAAAATTACTTTGTTTTCCATAGTATTTGTATGAAGGATAAAGTTAGATTTGCGCTATTTCTCAAGTTGAAGTATTTGTTAAGATGTACATTAGCATTTTATTTTATTTTTTTACTAAAAGTTTAAAAGTTAGAGGAGGGGGAACACCCATTTTACCACTTTGGAAGCATCTATCTTCCAAATTCCAAAACGCCCCGTTGGTCTAGTGGTTTAAATACCGGGCGAAGATCTCGGGGTCCCAGGTTCGAATCGGGGGTCGGGCAGCAAAAAGTTTAGAATTTTTGAACGTTGCTCGGGTTTGTGATCACCAACCCGCATTTGGCAAGCGTGGTGATTATGCCAGTATACCCATCATTGCTGTGGTAACTTGAATTCATTGATGGAGACCTTTGCCCTGCAGTGGGATGATTATAGGCTGTTACCATACTTTTTACTACACCAACGGGTCCATAATATTTTTGCAATATCTCGATTCGATAATCTGCGCCGAGTCGCGTCCCAACACTATTTTAACCCTGCCGAAGGGACAAAGATGCGAGTCGGTAAATAGGGTCTTTTTGGACCAAATGGATAAGTAACCCTTCGGCCAACATATTGAGGGGCCACGTTGTCCGAATTTCACCTTAACCCTTTTCTGCGTTGGTCATTTATACGACTGATTTTTATTGGTTTGATTAAAGATTTTTCACGCATACAATTTCATTCGTATTGGAACGAAGTTCCTTATCGCGCGTTGCGAAAGGGGGCTAGACGGAAAAAAAATTGTAACGACACTTTTTGAACGACATTTTTGCTATAGTTGTAAGCCGTGCGGCGTGCGCGTGTTTCTCTGTCTGAGAGAGAGAAAGAGAGAGAGGGAAAGGGAGAGGGAGAGGGCGAGGGAGAGGGAGAGACGGAGAGAGAGAGAGAGAGAATTAAAAATAAATTTTAAATAAAATAAAGTTTTATTACAATTCCTTCACTAAAAATGAACTTCGTTCCATCCGGGTGTCCCTTAACACCTCTCAAGTTTTTTTTTTAAATAGTTAGTAGGAATGTAACATGGCCAGGTTAAAAGTTTTTTTTCTGACGATAATAGCTCAAATTTGATCAAAAATTTGAAAAAAAATTAACCCTTTTACAGTTTCAAGAAAAAATCTTTAAACAATAATACCTACATAATAACTATTATTTTTTTGTAAAATAGGTGATTTATTTTAAGATACTAAATATTGCGCCAGTAATTTTCTTATGCGTAAAGTTTTTGTTATGTAGAAGTTAAATTCAGTACATAGATAGTTGAATTTATAGGAAGAGCTTAGAGGTAATGGAACTAAAGAAATATTGCCGGCAGCAGCATCTTTTCGCCATTTAACAAACTAAGTACCTACAACATTCGCTGACCCAATTGCCTACCGTGGCGAATATGGCGAAATCCTTCTTTTTGAGAGGCCTAAATGCCCAGAAGTGGACTGACGTAGGCTGATCCAAAAGAAGTTAAATATATTATTATCATCACAATCAGTCTTTATCCCATATCGGATCACTTTGTTGACCATCCGTCTGTCTGTCTGTCAAGGCCGTTAATCTCGGGAACGCGTGGTGGTATACTTGAAAATAAAACGATTTACTTAGGTCCATTTAAGTTGTAAAAACATACTTCAAAGCTAACGTAAAAAAAGATCGAGTATCAAGGAAATCAAAATTTAGAATATGGCCTTTTTGGTTGATATAGAACCATGTATACCGTTATGAAACAAGTAAAACTATTTTTTCCTACAAGTATAGGGAAAAATCTTAAAATTGTAAAATACATTTGTTTATGTACTAGCAGACCCGACAGACTTCTTAACCATACGAAATGGATTAGTAAAAAAAAACTATTGTTTATTATTATTATGCTTAATGATATACAACATTATATGATTTTTTTTCTGGCGTGTATATAAATAGTTTTGTTAGTGTTTCGACACGGTAACAGGCGACCTTTAATAGCCATGTGCAAAATTAAGTTTTTTTTGACCCCCTTTGACATTTGAAAGAAAGAAAGAAAGAAATATTTATTCGACACAAAAATAAAGCATAAACATTTAAAAAAAAAGGAAACATTAAATGTGCCAAAAAGGTTTCCGCTCAGCATTAGTCGTGACAGCTAGAGGCTTATCACGACGCTGATTTTCAGCGGGGACCCTGATTGGGAGCGTGGGTCTGACAGAAGCAGATAGACCCACCAGGCCACTACCCGACCCCCCAGCCGACCCCGAGACCTGTACCAATAAGTACTCCCGATGAGTCGATGCACCACTGCCAGCGTTACGCAGTATGCAAAATTACAGTAAAGCAGCACGCATTCTGTAAATGTTATGTCAAACGTGGTACATTAAAACAGTTTAAATTGTCAAAAGCGCTAAGGCTACATTAGAAATAATTTAATATGGTGGTTAAGTTTTCTCAAATAATCTAATTTTTCGCGCAATTATCTTATTTTTTTCTTTCATAAGAACATTTTGCTGCCATTAAGACGCTGACATGAGCCAAATTGAGCTCAATGAAGATTGTTTTGCTTTAAGCCTATGGCTCGTATTGTTGCCAAATTCTATGTAGTTGTAATTGATCATATTTTCGACCAGGTGGCTTCCAAAACACGATTCTAAAAACTTTTCTCGATAGAAAAAGATCTCAAAGTAGCCTCTGAAAATACATAAATTACCATTTTTCTCAGCAGTCCGTATAACAATGATAATAAAATTTTGCTATATTGTATATTACATGTTGCTTAAGCAAATGGCTGATTTAGATTTTTAATAAAATAGCAATTTTAAATTGCACAACGAATTTTGTTGTTTGGCACTTAGGCTCTTCTATTCCATGCGCTTTTTCTCTGTCACTCCTACGAGAATCGACAGTGATAGCTGTGGCGCGTTCCAAAGAAATTCAAAGACGAATAAATTTGTGGGCGTGTTCATTGCTTAAGGTCATCGGCTGCAGTCAGCGTCTTAACAAACAAAACAAAAAAAGAATTAGCGAAATCGGTCCAGCCGTTCACGCGTGATGCGATGACTAAGGAAATAGGGATACAATAATATAATATAATAGGGATAGGATATATATAAAAAATATTAAATATTATTATAGATGTTTTCACTCACTCATATTTCTGGAAATTTCTGTGAAACTTCATACACATTTCTACGAAAAGTTTTTGAGCCACAGAGTCCTACATAGAATTAGCTTTTAAATGTATTATGTTGTTAGGTGGACAAATAAATAATTTAACCCCACAACGTAACTGGCTTCCCACTTCTGTTTGTTCACAAAATATAGGGCTGTAGTCCGTACCGGCGGCAACCTTGAGAGTAAACAGAAAGATCCTTGTGCCAAATATAACTGGAGACAAATTAAATAAGTATTCGTTGTTTGCAGGCAGTAAATAAAACAAAAGCGATGGTGTTTGAATACGGGAAACAAATTCGCTTGATAGGTATGATCATTTGACAGGTTAACTGTTTTTTTTTATCGTTTGAATTTCGAACGCTTTTAAAAATGTTTTTTAATTGATTCGTATTGCTTTTAAAAGGAGGTTTGCATTTTGTTTATTTTATGTGTTTGTTTTGAATCTTTTTTAAACTGGGTGAATTTGAAAAAACCGGCCAAGTGCGAGTCGGACTCGCGCACGAAGGGTTTCGTACCAAAAAGGCCAAAAAAACGAGTTTGTTGTATGGGAGCCCCTTTAAATATTTATTTTATTTTGTTTTTAGTATTTTTGTTTTTGCGGTAACAGAAATGCATAATATGAGAAAATTTCAACAGTCTAGCTATCGCGGTTCTTGAGATACAGCCTGGTGACAGAGCGACGGACAGACGGACAGACGGACAGACAGCGAAGTCTTAGTGATAGGGTCCCGTTTTTACCCTTTGGGTACGGAACCCTAAAAAGAAGAAATTTATATTTAAAGCGTATTCACAGTGTTCCGTAGCCGAATGGCAAAAAACGGAACCTTTATAGTTTAGTCAAGTCTGTCTGTCTGTCTGTCCGTCCGTATGTCACAGCCACTTTATTCTGAAAGTATTAGCAGTACACTGTTGAAACTTGGTAGGTAGGTGTATCCTGTTGACCGCTTTACGATTCTCATACAAAATATAAAAAATATTGATATTTAAGAGGGGCTTAAACAAACAAAAAATTTTTTACTCATGCATATGGGGTATCTATGGATAGGTCTTTTAAAATGACATGGAGGATTCTAGAACCATTTTTTCAAAAAGTCTAACATTTAGAAGATAGACGCTTCCAAAGTGGTAAAATGGGTCACCCCCCTCTAACTTTTAAACTAAGCAAGTGAAAGTTTTGAAAATAAATAAATAATGTAGATCTTAACAAATACTTGCAACGAAAATTGGTTTGGACGAGATCAAACCAGTAGTTTTTGAGGAATAGCACATTTTTAACAACCGCAAATATAACTTTGTCCTTCATACAAACACGGTGAAGAACAAAGTTATTTTTGCAGGCTAAGTGGAAGTAAGTGGACCCCTAGTTCAGTTAAAGTTGTGTATTTATGTGGGTTCCACATTTGCGGCTAAACTACTGAGCCGATTTCGGTGAATGAGGTATCAATCGATTCCTTATTACAGCCCGAGTAACATAGGCTACCTTTTGTTAAAAAAAAGCAACATGGTGAATATTACAACAATATATTGGGTTACTTTAAAAAAATGGTTTCAGTCATAACGGAGTATCAATGAAAGAAGACGAAATTCTGACTATAAAAATTTTTAAACAATGCGGCAAATATACAGGTTTATCTTAAACATATTGCATTTTTGAAGTCGTGTTACATTTATTAGGTGTTAAAATATGATATTGCTGTTTTGTATGGACGAAATCGAGAAAAGTCATTTTTCCATACTAACATTTTTTTAGTTTTTTTAAAAACGCCTGAACTGTTTTCGATGCAATTAAAGGTGAAAGTTAAATGGTTATAAAGCTACGCATTATAGTATTTAAATTTCTGAAAATCAAAGTATATATTACAAATATACTTAATTGAAGCAAGAAGGTCAGCTGACACATTGTAAGGGGTCTTTTCAACGACTTCCTTTTGAAGTAATAGGCACTAGTATTGCATTTTTTTTTAGTCAAAAGTTACTTTATTTAGTTTTTGATACAATACAAAAATAATTACGCAAAAATATGCCTATACTTAAGAGCTTTAAACAAAATAAATAGTGGGAAAATAATCGGCAATTTCATACTTTAACCCCTATTATCTAAACTATTTTATACTTGTTCATGTTATCGTTAACTCAAAATGAAATACCTATCTAAAAAAAAACTTTTCTTTTGGGTACATTACTTTAACAATTATCATACAAACTTTCGTCCGCCCCGTTGGTCTAGTGGTTTAAATACCGGGCCAAGATCTCGGGGTCCCAGGTTCGAATCCCGGGTCGGGCAACAAAAAGTTTCGAATTTTCGAACGTTGCTCGGGTTTGTGATCACCAACCCGCATTTTGGCAAGCGTGGTGATTATGCCAGTACACCCATCATTGCTGTGGTAACTTGAATTCAATGATGGAGGCCTTTTCCCTGCAGTGGGATGATTATAGGCTGTTATACTTTATTTGATATTTTAGCAACTTAATTGCACTTTTAATATCAGTATATAAACTTAAAAAAAAATTTTTTTGTCTCCCGCCTGAGACGAAATTTTTCAAGACAGTTTATATCTTACTGATACTCGTATTATAGGCTGTTACTTTACTTTACTTTTATACAAACTTTTACTTAAACCCTAAATAAGTATAAACAGTTCCTGATCATCCAAATACTTTCCATAACTTAACTTCGCTGCAGCCAATACACAAAAATGTATATGCCAGCATCGAACAAAGAGATGCTATCAGCGCATGCGCGGCAACGAAAGAGACGGCTAAACGGTCGAACTTAATACGGTCCGGTGCTAGTGAAAGGGATGGCGATACTCATAAATTTCTACGATCACGGGTAGGATATAATATTGTATATGTATGTATAGGTGTTTGTGTTAATAATTGTGAATACTTTGAGTTGAGAACTGTTACAGGCTTTGGCGTGCGATGTGCAGCGGTCAAGCTAAGATGATAGAAAACTTTTTGCAGTTTCTACATCTTCCTGTCACATTGCTTGTATTTTTTTTGTTTCTTGTGTACAATAAAGATTATTCTATTAATGTATCTATCTATATTTCTATTCTAGCTGATGCCCGCGACTTTGTACTTGTGGAACTACCCCATGGAAACTGTGCGTTTTTTTAGGATAACAAGAATAAATAGTTTCAAAAAATGTAACCCGACTACGAAAATGTCGATTCCAAAGTCACCCTGTATATTATCTGTTTTGTTTAAACATTTTTGTACTCAGAATTTTGTCTTCTTTCATTTGATACATTTGATGTTATGACTGAAATTTTTTTTAAGTACCTACCCCAATTTATTGTTGTAGCATGCGCCATAAGTAAAACAGTAAAGTAACAGCCTACAATCATCCCACTGCAGGGAAAAGGCCTCCATCATTGAATTCAAGTTACCACAACAATGATAGGTGTACTGGCATAATCACCACGCTTGCCAAAATGCGGGTTGGTGATCACAAACCCGAGCAACGTTCGAAAATTCGAAACTTTTTGTATTGTAGCCATACGCCAGTAGACTTTAAAAAAAAAAAGATTAAGTCTCTGTTGCCTGGATTATAATAAGGAATAGATTGATACCTTATTCACCAAAATCCAAAAGTTAAGCCATAAATGTGGAACACATATCCACATACATATAATACGTAGACTTTTAAAATCATTACCCTTCTTGTTGGCTTTGCCGTAGACAGATAAAATTTTGACTATGTGTTAATTCAGCGTAATATCTACCTCCTTGTTTGATTTCACACTAATACGTTCAGCGGTTTTGGCGTGATTGAGAGACAATTTTCATTCATATTCACATTCGCATTCATAATACTAGCTGTTGCCCGCGACTTTGAACACGTGGAATTTCGGAAAAAATTAACTATCCTATGAGAACCGTTTATTTATCCTGTCTAAAAAGCCTATATGCTATTCCTACTTGTAATATATCCTCGTGCCAAGTTTCATCAAGACCCTTTCAACCGTTTCAAGTGATCGACCAACAAACATCCACCCAGACATTCGCATTTATTGTATCAGCTAGAAAACATTAGTAAGATTCTTACAATTTCCGTATTTTACAAACGGCGCGGCGTCTATGCGAATAGTATATTGTATCCACAGATTAATTATAAGAATACAAAATGTCATTTCAAACTGTTCAAGTCTAATATAAGCAGGTATGTCATGTTTGGCAGCATGGTCTCAGACCTTAGCCGGTTCCGAAAATAACAAAAAAAAACTAATGTCATGTGTCACATGGCCACACCACGGGTCACACCTACCCAAAGAAGTTCTACATTAAGAAAACCTTGCTTGCTTATATGTTCAGATTCGATGTGTTCAGATGGTACTTTTTGGTTGGGTGAATTTCGAAGTCTTTATTTTGTAGGTAAAAAAATAACACTCGCGTCAACACTGGCAACATTATAAAGCCCTCATTAACATTCTGAGAGCGTAAGTGTAATTGATACCACAAAGTATACGCATTACCGAATCGGGGAGTTTGTAGTATTTAAGCCTAGTTCGCATTAGGCCAGTGTTTTAGTCGAGTGACTCGCTTTTAACTTGCTACTAACCGGAAAACTGTTCGCACTTACGTTCGAGTACAGAACACAAGTGTGTGGTGTGTTTTGAAAGATGAACAGCTTAAAGCGCAATAAAGTGAATATTTTTTTTCAGGAACAAATGAACTTGACTAAATCGATAGGTTCGGACTTTAGCCGGTAAGCCAGTAAGCAGGGATGCGTGGTGGGAGGTGCTACTCGCCCGTGAAAATAGAACAAAATGGATTGGCTCGATTAAATTATTTACTAACCTACTCGACAAATTTTTTGGTGTTTAGATTATCTACTAAATTACTCGTTACTCGTTTAAAATAATGGCCTAATGCGAATTAGGCTTTTCAGATCCAAGCCAATTTGACCGAGTGACAATAGTGACCGAGTTTCTTGCGCTGATTCTTCCGGCACTAGCCCACACTAGTCCCGAAGCAGTGGTAGGTTTAAATATTGGAACGTGTAAAAATCAACTGAAAAAACTGATTTAGTTGTTTCTTAAATTGACCCGACCGGGAATAAAACCCTTGCTGAGTAGACGGAACACGGAATCACTTCGCCAACTGGGTCGTAAAACGTGGTAAAACTGCAGTCAGGTATGCTAAACTTTTAGTTTTTTAATCCCATAACTGACGCCCTAAAAAGTATTTTATTTCCCAACCCTTTCATTACGACCTAACCCCACATTAGGGTTACCAAACTTGACGGCATTAAGGGCGAAGTTTGCGCAAATATTTCGTTGTAAGGCATTTTCGGGATTATATGATGCCATATTCTCGGGACATGGTTTATTCAGAGTAGGGTTGGTATGCTAGAAAATTAAGCGGATTATTATAATTATGAATTGTTTGTAATAAAGACTTTTGACCGTTGATGTAATTAAAAAAATAACTTGAGAGGTTTCAAGGGACACCCGGATGGAACGAAGTTCCTTTTCAGTGAAGGAATTGTAATAAAAATTGTATTTTTTGTTAAATTTATTTTTTATTTTCTCACTCTCTCTCTCTCATTTCTCAAAATTTGAACTGAATTTCATTTGACATAATGATACACTTTCAGTACAACCTTTATCAATCGAATAGATACTTACAACATGTTACAATATTCATACAATAGCATGTCGACATAACTTAGCCGTGTTATAAAATTGACTCTGACATTAAATCGACTTCAATCATTCAATTGAGGACAATTCTAGGTATAATTTTTGTCATTTGACAACCAATAGGGTCGCGCGACGTCAAAAGAAACCAATCACAGCGCTAACTTACAAGCATTTGCTCATAATCTCTGTGGCGCGCCTGCCCCGCCTACGTCGCCTTTCTAACCTTTTCCCATGTTCTGTGGTTCCCATTGCCGGCGAGAACTCGTTCATTTTACAACACTTGCTTTCCACTGTTTGAAAATTCGTTTCTAGCACTACTTGGCTTATCATCCAACAAAAAAAAAACCTCCTTATTTTGTCCGTTAAAAATGTAAAATTTAAACGTCAACAATTCCCAGTTATCGATATCGTTGACGAAGAAGAACAGCGTAGCGTTATTTGTAAGTTATTGTAAGTATTATTTTCAAATGGTTAATCAGGACAAAGTTTGGTATTTGTGTCAAATGTACGACTTTCAAAATTGTCTCTCGCGTCAACCCTACCAATTTTCCTGGGCTTGCGTTCTGGTAGTTATATAAGTACCTTTTAAATTTGATTCCCAGACTTATTCGGCTGTATTTGCGCTCGGGATGACATCCCAACAACAGACATTAAGTAGAGGATGCCTCGATACTGTAAGTCTAATTTATTTCGACGAGTAATGAGAAATTTTACTGATGTTGAAATTAAACACATAATTTACATTAAAAAAATCAACAATAATCAGTATAATAATATATTAAAACAGTTTTATTTTTACAACTAGGCCCCAGAAGGTGCATTTACACGCTCCAACATATTAACCTACCACACTTTGGGAAAAGAGTGGCTAATGCCGAGAAGCAGCATAAGAAACTCGGTCACTATTGCCAGTCTGGTATTGGTATTGGTAACGGGCTCCCTTTTCCGCATTGAGGCTCCACTTGGCCCATTATGCGTAGGGGGGATTAGGGTGGTTAGTCCAACCATCCCAACTCCTTCCAGAAGCACAGAAGTCTTTAGGACGTTCACAGGCTTCCGAAAGGGAACTCGGTGTGCCGAGGATAGATGCCCGGTGGGTGGCTACCCCTGTGCATTCTAAAATAACATGGGCAGCCGATTCTGCCTGTTCCAGGCAGCCTCTACATAGGGGCCTTTCTGTGGCACTAATGGTAAAGAGATGTATATTTAGGGGGATGTGTCCAGTCAGTGTGCCCACCACTCTTCGAGGGTCACTCCTGTTTAGGGTGATTAAGTTGCGAGTCAGACGTGGTGAGAGAGCCGGCAAGGATTGTCTGCAGTTGCTGATATTGGCCAGTGGTCGTTGTGTTTGACTAGGGTTTGATGTCGCAGCAGATTGCCAGTCTAATTTTAATAATAAACAATAAAATTTATTGTTGACGAAAAAATAGGTTACGAGCTAGGACAACGACATTACTATAATTTATATTACGCACGTAGCAAGTTACTTTTAAAGTTCTACTTTTTACCATAACAAATTAACACACATATCTACACTTATTATAAGCTGAAGAGTTTGTTTGTTTGTTTGAACGCGTTTATCTCAGGAAGTATTGGTTCGAATTGAAAAATTATTTTTGTGTTGGATAGTCCATTTATTGAGTAAGGCTTTAGGCTATATAACATCACGCTTTGACCTAGGAGCGAAGCATCAGTGAAAAATGTTGCAAAAATAATTGCGATCATAATAACAGAAATTGACGCATACGAAGTCGCGGGCAACACTAGTACTCAAATATATACACAATATCAACCACCTATAAACTAAGCCAATTTATGTAACCATTATGTATAACATCTTGGCAGTGTTATTAAATTTTTTTTAACAAAATATTTATAATATAAAATACTGGTTCAGCTATTTATTTTGAAACACGCTGTGACGAGCCCAGATATAGCTGTGTAAGGTTCATTCATCCAGTACCCCGCCGCAGCAAAATAATACGTATGTGCGCGTCACAGCGTGTTAAAAAAAATTGAAAGTCTTAATCAATATTTAATATTTTTTCGTAAAATATTGTTATTGATAAATTAAATAACACTGCCATGATGTTATATATAATGGTCACATAAAGTGGGCTTCGTTATCCAGGTGGTTGAAATTGCACCGTGTATCATTGCACTGTGTAGAGAGAGAGAAAGAGAGAGAGCACTTAAAACCGTGCGGAGGATGCTATAAAATACTTTCAGATAATGATAAATAAAGTAAATGAGATATTGGCTGTCAGTATTGCTAAAATTTAAAAAGAACCTCTTACAAGCTGTGGATTTAGAAAAATAAACAAACAAACAAATGTACCCGGTATGCCGACAATAGTAAATGTAGTATAGTGTTTTAGGGCGTCATAATTGCGCCGTAAACCGGGTCTGGCATTTGGATGTCAGCGCTGTTATGTAGGTAGTGTATGTAATAAAAGTTGAGGATGCTTACGTTGTAGGGAGCTTACTATCAATTTAATTTATACCTAAATATGTGTCGTGTGAGGCATGAGGCAATAGCGCCACCTCTTCTCTTCACTAAGAAAACGAGACGGTTAAATGCAACCGTATAATTGTTATCTACAACCGAGTAAATTGGTTACGATACAGCTTCTATCTTATATATATATAAAAATGTTATGTTGGTTTGTGTACGCTTCAAAAACGGAAAAAGTTCTGCACCGATCGAGCTGAAATTTTTGCATCATATATTATCCGCATCAAGGATTGTTTTTGTCTATTTATCCGCGACCGCAAAAAAAAAAACTTAAAACCAATAAAAACAACAAAAACCATTCAATCACAATGTGCCACAGCGAAGCGTGGCATAACAGCTAGTATAGTACATATGTAGGTATAATTTGCTTATAGCAACCTTGCTAACTCTGTCCGCTGCTGATACGGTTAGTTTTAACAGAGATTCTGCTATCATTATAATACTTTATGTATTTAGTCCTTTTAACAGATAAACTGTTAATATTAACAGAGCTTAACGGTTGTTTGCAGCATATTTACTTTAATGTTAGCATGCTTACCTACACTGTTAATATTTAACGAATGCACGGTTGATTCTAACAGAAACGGTTGGTAGATATTAACAGAGTGTTTTAAGTAGTTGAAATCGACAGTTTTAACTGCTAGGTTAGCAGAGTGTTATGCTATTATTTACAGTTTTACAATAACCGTATCAACTCGGTCGTTACCAGCAGAGCATTTTTGGTAATTTTTAACGAGTATTCGGTAGGAAATAACAGTTTTACCACTAGCAGAGTAAAAATCGCGTTTTGCTAACCACCCGTTTTCTCAGTGTTCTCATGGGTGTAGTCTTCTTATTGTTTAATTATGTTTCGAGGATGATCTGGTTTCAGGATTGTGGACCAATTTGTGATGATGATAATTTTTTGCTCGATAATATTCAAAGCTAAATAAATTACTTTCATTCCCTTTAATTTTGAGTCGATGAGAATCAAGAATTCCTAAAACTACTTTAAATCTACTTAAAATTAAGTGTCTTTTTAACTTACGCTGTTTGTTTGTTCAATTTATTTATGAAATGAAATATATATTTTTTGAAAATAATCTGTTTCTCACAATAAATATCCTTTTTAACATCCACTTAGTCTAATAAAATCATCCAATGTATCCAACCAATAAATAAGAACAAGGAAATAACTGTAAAAGCGAAGTTATTAGGGCAATATGCCAGAAATTCTATCTGCGTCTAACCATAGTTGTGATTATTACCCAGTAGTCTCTCAGTACGAAGCTTTTATAAGTGTCAGCTCACATATAAAACCTTATAAAGCACGTATGGGTCGGGTCCACACAACATGAAATAATAAATAAATAAATATTTAAGACATTCCTCACTGGGCCACACAGAGCCATCTAGTCCCAAATTAAGGTACTATTAAGTACCCTATCGTATGGGGTACTAGACAACCGATAAACTTACTTATATACTTTTTTTTTGTAAATAAATACTTATAATACATAGAAAACACCCAGACCAGTACAAACAGACATGTTCATGCACACAAATATTTGGGATCGAACCCGCGACCCATGGCTCAGAAGCAGCGTTTACTACCGCTGATCCAAATGGTCATCAGAAAGGCTGTCTTGCGAATAATGAGAACCGATTTCGGTTGCGCACTAGTACTTGTGCACATAATAAACACAAGCTTTCGCACACAAAAACGAGTTCAAAGAACGCTAATCAAGCAATTTCTTCTGTTTCATTTTGGTCACCAATCAGAGCGCTTACTACATGTTTGGGCAGACGTATGAGCATTTGCTCATTACCTCTGTGGCGCACCTGCTCCGCCTGCATCGCTTTTTTTGTTATTTCCGTGTTCTTTGGTCGGGTTGGTTTATGAAACCATGTATCTTTCGTAAAGTACGGGATGTGGAATATACCCAATATTATAATTGTGCTTCGGAATACACGTAAGACGGTTTAGAGAAGATCGTACCTTAAATTGACTAGGCCGGGAATCGAACTTGAGACCCTAGAATAGTAACCGGTTGGTGTGGCGTACTGCCACTACTACTACTGCGTACTACAGCGTCGTCGCGTCGTGTTATTCGATATCATTTTACGATAATCATATCGCATCCGAATTGTATTAGTAAGAAGTTAGGTTAATCAATCCTTACTAATTATAAATGCGAGAGTATCTCTGTCTGTTTGTTACGCTTTTACGCCTAAAATACTGAACCGATGTTAAATATGATTATATATATATAAAGTATATTAGCGGGAAAAAAGCAAAAAGCCAGTAATTGCATACATTTGAATATGACCTTTGTGGATGAACGGAATGGAAACTCCTTCATTAGACCAGCCCCCTTACTCTTGAATTTGATTTAAGTTCGATCTCGATTCGACCTAGTCAAAATCTGAACAAACTCAATCGAATCGAAATGAAAATCAAGTCAAGATCGATCTAAAATGGCGATCCGTTAAACATTTTCGGTTGATAACGTAATTACCATCGACTCAAAGGTTTAAGTTCACTTTTCAGAGTACCAAATCACTGATTCTCGACGTGTCGATTCGATTTTGATCGTAACTCGAACTTGTCAAGAGTAAGCCTGCAGATATAGAAACGCTAGTTAGAAAGTAAGTTATATTAGTTCGCAAAACTATCAATAGATGGCGTTGTGTCTTGTTACCTCTCGCTATGTAATATTTGTCACCCCCGATATAGGTCAATTTTTCGGTATCTATTATTGTTTGACTATGTTGTAGTAATCTAATAAACCCGTCGTGTACTAAGATTGGCTTTTATTTATAAGCAAGTACACCCTTGATTTTCGACCTTAACCCCAGCGGTTAAACAGCTCCAATATGACCACAATAATGATGTCTTTATAAAAACTATCCTGAATCTTAACTTCCCAAAGTGGCTCGTAGCTTTCATTCAATCTTTTCAGAGGTTTAGGCTTCAGGTGACCGACAGAATTATTTACGTATTACATAGTAATGATAGTTTAAGGTAAAAATATTTAAAAGCATGCAAGGTTGCCAGAGTCAAACTTCCAACTTAATGTCAGTCCAAAGTTCTGAAAGGAGGTCGTGGAAACTTTTTAAAATGTAACATTTTAATCTATAACTCCGCTCGGATCTTTTAGAAATTTCCCCACAGGTCACTTGTATTTTAAACTTTATATTACGAACTTCGGCATACCTCTTTAGAAAGAGCGTAGTACGGTTGGATTTTTCTACCATTAACGAAGGGTGAAGTAAAAGTGTTTCAGATACTGAACATTAAGTGTTGTTATGCATTTTCTTGTTCTAACTATTAATTAAATACTTTAAAAAATGTAAAGGTTCGCAAATCTACATTGTTTTTTAAAATAAAGAAATATTTTCAGATATGCCACATTGGGCCACACAGAGCCATCTAGTCCCAAACTAAGCAACTACTACGAAGCTTGTCGTATTGGCTACTAGACAACCAATAAATATACTTATATATATATATATATATATATATATATATATATATATATATATATATACTTATAATACATAGAAAAACACCCAGACCAGTACAAACAGAGATGTTCATGAACACAAATATTTGTACTGTGCGGGGACCGAACCCGCGACCCATGGCTCAGAGGCAGCGTTTACTACCATTGATCCAAATGGTCGATTTACTCGATTACTTTATGAATTTCGACCATTTTCCATAATCTAAAGAGGAACAACTACGAGTAATGTGCTCAAGGAAGTGTTATCAAGTTTTAACAAAGAAATCCTAGGGAAATTATGAAACACCGATACTAAAGAAACCTATCTCAAACAGTTTCTATTTTTCGCTTTTTAGATTTGATTTTTCTTTAAGTCAATAAAATATTCTTATCGTGTTTTTTTAAGCATAGGATTGGTGTCAACGTTTTTCTCTTTTAAACGTAACCAACAAAAGAGTAGGTTCTTTACATCTAGTATCTTACTTTTTATTAGGACTTCATTACACAAACAGAGATTGTAGGAAAAGGCGGACTTAAGGCCAAAAGCATTATCTACCGGTCATTTTTGGGGCCTAGATGAAATGATACAGGCTGTGAAATAAGAGGAAAAAAAAACTAATTTATGCAAATTACAATTACTTACTGCAAACAAATAAATATTATTTTATTTTATTTATTTATTTTAGGAAGATTTACAGCTTAAATATTTACAATGAATAACAACATATTACTTATTCTATACCTATTACAAATCTCCATATGTGAATACACACTGAGTTTTATTTAGTAAGTGGGTTTTAGGAGATAATTAGTACTTTACGCCGTGGGGCTACTGCGCTCAATACCGCTGTATTGACTGAACAGCCTTGAACTTAAAATGTCAGTCTTTCTCGCCAGTCCTAAAGATTTATACGGACATTCACAGTACGAGAGGACAGAAAACTACAGCAAACCCATAGATAACAAAATGGCTTAGCGCCAAACAAAGATGGCGTGATTTCTTTGTGTAGTTTTGTTTTTTATGTGCACGCATAGATTTTTGGGGAGTTGAGTTCACAATAAAAGGTTAATAAGAATGAAATAAGCGCAGTCGACATAGGTACCTATTAGGAAATATAGTACGTAATATGTAATTTTCAAAGTTTAAGGACACTACTAGAGCTAAGTGCAGCTTTGATTTAATTTTTATACTTTTAAACAAAATCATTTCTAAAAAAACTAGAACTGTATCATTTTAGCAAATTGCCTCTAGTATTTTGCTAACCGGGTGACTGATCTGTTCATGCTATCAAAACATTATTTGTGTCATCGAAAGCAACTTCGAATGTCAGATAAATAACAAAAAAAAAAAACTAAACTTAAAATTAATAAAATATATATATCCAATTTAGGATCGTCATCAACGTTCATCATGATGGGTTCCCTAAAATATATGCGCCAATATATCCACCAAATACCTTTTAATTGATTGCACAGTATTTCACAATAGTTAGATTAGACGGTATTCAATCAATTGCTTTTGTTGTTGTTGTTGTTTTCTTCACCCATTCTGGGTAGGCAAAGGGAACTATGGCCATACAGCCAAGTCTTCAGTAGAATTTTTTATTGATATGAAATGAAAATGAAATTAAATGAGATGAGATGAAATGAAACCTAACCTAAGTCATTGAAATGTATGGGTGGTTTATACATTTCAATTTCTAAGCGAAAGCTAATTACTTTTTTTAAATGTTTTACGGCTTTTGAAAGCTAATTACTTAGACTTCAATTTGACCGATGATAGTGTAATTTCACACAACATATGGCAAAGGCACCAAATCGATAGTGCCTCGCGTAAATATAAGAAGTATTTATTTGAATCCAGAATGTAAAATGGCGACAAATGTTTATTCGACAAACTGTTTTAATGTTGTGACTGGCAAATTATGGTTATTTTTAAAACAAGCAAAAGAGATTTGTAAGAACTAAAACATTTAATACCAGAAAGTATGGCGCTAATACAAATAAATAATTGGACATAACACGTTTAGTACAAAAAGTATCGAATAAAACTGTGTCGTGACTGCTTTGCGTGTTGACGTAGCGCGAATAGTTGAGGCCAATTTCCTTATGAAGCGAAGCGGTAAAATACATAAATTTTATTAGAGATATTGAGTGGTCATTTATTACCTTAAAATAGTCTAAAGTTTGACTTAATTTATTCATTTTTTGAGCTGTCTTTTATAGCTCTTACTCTTCCCCTTAACGCTTCGAACTCCGCCGAAAGCCGGCTGTCGCGATAACAATTACAAATTGTCACTTAAGTAATTATTATACCTACCTAAGTAATTACGTTTAGTCAATCAATTAATTTTACTTGCTTTATATGATATTTTTGCAATTTAATTGCAATTATAATATGGTACACGATCCGGTATGCGAGGAGATACGGGTTCGGGGCCCGCCTGAGACATAATTTTGGAAGTTTATATACTGATATTATTATATACTGATATTGCAAATAATTTTCTAAAATATCATATAAAGTATATAAAATTAAATAGCTGTTTCATCTTAACTGACTGTCAAACATCTGCAAAGATGTTTCTTTCGGGTGTTGGTGGAAACTCCTATATTATTTTTACTTGTATAGAAATACGGGTTTAAGAATCGAATGAACCACTAAGCGAACTGGGTCAACATCGCATCGCATCTTATATCTTTAACTAGGCGACGAGCAAAGCAAACCGTTAGAGTTGCGTGCATACTTATCGTATCACACAAACACAGCTATGGAAATATGAAATTAGGTGCGTTTAGAGGCGGATATGTCTCTTTCAACGATTGTATATGTTTATCTATGTGGCAGTTTTGTGGGGACATATTACTGTTTAGTAAATACAGAAGTAGGTTTAATAGGTGAGTCAGATAACAAAAATCATGTGCTAATAATAAATAATATTGCTTTGACAACAACCGTGGCGGTGTGTACACACCGGTTTTCAGTGTGTCGCCTGTTCCGAGGTCCCGGGTTCGATTACTGTATAATGTACAATGTATAAAAAAGTGTTTTCCTACATTTTCTCAGGTCTGGGTGTTTAGCTTCGTTGTTTCTGATTTACACAATATGAATCTAAACTATTTGTAATTTTGTGTGTGTGTATGTTTGTATTGAATAGGCTCTGAAACTAATGAACTGCTTTCAAAAATTCTTAACTATTAAAAGCTGACACTATTCTTGATGAACATAGGCTACTTTTCACCGCGGGACCCGTTAGGTGGCGCTGTCGGTATGTCAATTACTAAACGGCTTGACCGATTGGGTTGATATTTTTTATGTGTAAGTATTTCCATGATTTCACAGACACGAATGTATTAAGCCTACCTATCTTTCTATATGCCACCGCTAGGCACAGGTTTCCGACCATGCGATATGATGTGCAGTTCACGCGGGCAGAGCCACGGGCGAAGACCTGGTGCTCTATAAATCCATGGCTGTCACAGAGCAAAAACTGAGTCATAGACTATCTTGTCTATAATAATTGAGCATTCTTACTTACCGATATAATAAAGTTTTATATCATTTTCTTGACAAAAAAACCTTTCATCTTACTCCTATAAATGGGAGAAAATATGTTTACGGATTTAACTTTGCGTTGATTTTGGCCTACGAACACTTATGTTCGCAGTCACGGATAGACTGACTCAATCTCAAGAAAACAGTATTTTTGCTCATTAAAATAAATAAACTTAGCATCAATGCTTTCTAAAAAGTATTGTAACAAATGTGTTTATTCCAGAACATAATACTAGCTACTTCCCGAATTGTAAGGGTATGATCACATTTATAAAAGTCCCACTTTTAATTTCGTATCTTACATTCGAGTTTGAGTTAGATTTTACTGGTTAAATATTTAAAATATGGGTATTTTTTTATTAATAAGATTTTATTTCAGGATACCGTTGCATAAAGAACTATTTTGGAATAGTTAGCACTTATGTTTTGTGTTACCAATTATTAATGAAATAAACCCGGGTAAACACTATTTCTTTACCTTTCGGGGAGAATGTGTTTTTATATTTGAATTCCGCAGTTTATCTTATTCATCGAAAAATCATTACAATTGGTATTTTTCATCAAAAGTCATGCATAAAAATTAGACACGGGATAAATTCAGAACCTTTTCTCTATTCAAAAAATTCATACATTTCCAAGTGACCCGCTTTTTTACGATTTAAGAAGGACACATTCCAATAGCAATGATTGATATTATATTTTAAACTTATGTATTGAATTTATTGTTTTACGCTATTATTTCGTTGGTTTCTGGGGTTCCGTATCTGAAAAGAAAAACACGGTACCTCGGACGGACGACAAGTCTATAATATTTTGTTAAAACCTTTTAAATACATATATTAAGAAACGTGAACACATCGAGTTGAAATTAGAACCATATAGATACTCAAACATTTAACTACGAAATCAGGCAAGTCTCTGTATCAAACATAATATAGTAGGTAATTATTTAAAGTAGGTAATCAGTCAATGAGGTTGAATAACGTTATGCGGTCAAAATCTGAACGAAAAAATAGTACAGTAAAAATATTACTTACGTTAAAGCTACGTTATTTTTCAGTTTAATAAGACGACCAGTATGAACTACGCTTTACGCTAAATCATTAGAGCGACTTGTTGAATTCAAAATGGCCGCCTGTCATATTGACATCTGATAAATGTGACCTTTCCATATTTTGTAGGAGGGTCTCGTCTAAAAGGAAAGGTTTTTAAAATTATTTCTTAATCAAAATGGACAGGGAAAATTGATACCTGATCCACCTATATTAAAACTCAAGATATTTATAATAGAAACTTTAATGGAAGCAATCATTTCTTTCTTTATATTATTTACATCTTTAAATATTGTTATATTACTGGTTTTTCTTCTGCTGATTTCTTCTTGCTCTTACATTTTGTACACAGATAATTTTATCTAGTATAATATTAAAAACTTGTTGCCATTTTGTTATCTCAAGGATACTGTAATTGGGCATAGGTACTTGATATTACTTTATTTGATATTTTAGCAACTTAATTGCACTTATAATATCAGTATATAAACTTGAAAAAATTTGTCTCAGGCGGGACTCAAGGCGGGACGGGAAAATTTTTCAAGTTTATATACTGATATTATAAGTGCAATTAAGTTGCTAAAATATCAAATAAAGTATATAAATAGCTGTTTCATCTTAACTGACTGTCAAACATCTGCAAAAGATGCTTCTTTCGGGTGTTAAGGGTGCAAACTCCTAACATTTGATGAAACAACGCTGGCTTACAGCGTAAGAATATGCTTGAAAAATTCGCGCCGTGTCGCAGTGTCTCGGTGGCTGAATGGTATGGCGCCCGCCCGGCATGCGAGGAGATGCGGGTTCGAGTCCCGCCTGAGACAAAAAAAATATTCAAGTTTATATACTGATATTATAAGTGCAATTAAGTTGCTAAAATATCAAATAAAGTATATAAATAGTAGCTGTTTCATCTTAACTGACTGATCTGCAAAGATGTTTCTTTCGGGTGTTAAGGGTGCAAACTCCTAACATTTGATGAAACAACGCTGGCTTACAGCGTAAGAATATACTTGAAAAATTCGCGCCGTGTCGCAGTGTCTCGGTGGCCTAATGGTATGGCGCCCGCCCGGCATGCGAGGAGATGCGGGTTCGAGTCCCGCCTGAGACAAAATTTTTCAAGTTTACTGATGTTATACTTGATATTAATTTAATGAAAAATTTTAACACATTGTGTTGTTGTATAAATACAAATATTACGTTATAAATAAAAAAATGCGTGCTAGACTACGTTCCGTGGGCAGGCCCCTACAAGGTGGACCGACGATCTGGTCAAGGCCGCGGGAAGCCGCTGGATGCGGACAGCACAGGACCGATCGTTGTGGAGATCCTTTGGGGAGGCCTATGCCCAGCAGTGGGCGTCGATCGGCTGATATGATGATGAGAAAAATGTTAAAAGGTACAAGTATTAAAGTCCTTATAGGTCTTTTTACGAGTATCACAATGCACTGCAAGAAGAAGACGGTAAGCAGGTTTTTTTACCTTTGCGATAAATGCGATCTCCAACCCGTTTGCATAGTTAAAGTGATTATGGGCTTATGTGGGCTTATTTTGGTGATGATGAATGTTGTTCACCCAATGATAAGATCTAGGTTTAGTTAAGTCGCTGTAAGTTGTTGCTAAGCAAACGATCCCGGGTTCGTTGTTGTAAAATGTATGTGGAATCTTAATAGGCAGAAAATAATAGCCAGAAATAAAAGAGGTGTCCCGATAGACTGAGAGTACTGCGATGAGGAGACGGGCAGTAGCGTCTCTCTTCACCTTTGGATAAAAGGCATTCGACAACCCGCCTTCTGACCGTTGTGATCATAGCAAAACCCTTAAAGAGGCCTGAGTCGAGCCGTGGACTGAAACTACAAAAGGGTCTGGTAATAAGAATGATGGTGATGAAGCGCCCTCTGAATGTTATTAAAATACTCATACTTTTCTTCAGTCAAATTTTTCCTAAGCAATGTTTATTTAATACTAGCTGTTGCCCGCGACTTCGTAAGCGTCAATTTCTGTTATTATGATCGCAATTATTTTTGCAACATTTTTCACTGATGCTTCGCTCCTATTGGTCGCAGCGTGATGTTATATAGCCTAAAGCCTTCCTCGATAAATGGACTATTCAACACAAAAATAATTTTTCAATTCGAGCCAGTACTTCCTGAGATTAGCGCGTTCAAACAAATAAACAAACTCTTCAGCTTTATAATTTAGTATAGATTATGGCTATACGCGACGTAAGGGAATGAGGGATAAGGTAAGGGGAATTAAATAATTATATTAATTGAAAAATATACAATTATAATTTTAGTAGGTACGTATAAATAGTATTATCTTATCTGTGGTACAAAGCAAGAGAACAATGACAACTAAACAAACAATTTATAAAATAGTAGCTGTTGCCCGCGACTTCGTCCGCGTCAATTTCTATTATTATGATCGCGACTATTTTTGCAACATTTTTCACTCATGCTTCGCTCCTATTGGTCGCAGCGAGATGTTATGTAGCCTAAAGCCTTCCTCGATAAATGGACTATCCAACGCAAAAATATTTTTTCAAATCTAACCAGTACTTCCACAGATTAGCGCGTTCAAACAAACTCTTCAGTTTTTTTATATTAGTATAGATGATAATATGAGAAGTAAAAAGTTAAAAATATAATAATATAAATGTAAGGAGGTTCGGTTCGCCATAATGGCCTTTAATCTAAACTCACGTTTGACTACAACGAAAAAAACAAAATATCGAAATGGGTCTCCCGTCAAACATAAAAACCAATACAATATACTCGGATCGCACTAAGAACCTAAAATAATGTATTCCCTATTCCCAGCCGTCTGACCTGTTGAGCCAAGATGGCGGGTCGTGTCAGTGTGACGTTTGATAAATGTTGCCCTCACAACCATTTCCTTGTTTTCCGGGTGAAAAAGCGATTCAATTTTAAACAGTTACGGGTTGATTAAAAACTTTTTCGGAGTTTAGTAGTTTAGTTTGGAATATTAAGTAATAGATGAAATGAAATAGTCTAATTATATGACTGTAATTTTAAGGAAATGTTTGTGTTTTGCTTATGCTTATTTAAGTGTCAAGAAAAAACTAACCTATTTGATGGGTATCATATTTTTATTATGATCATGAGGAATGTTTTATACAATTTACTCGAGATCCTGTGAAAAAAAACTACAACTAAAAAAAAGGGTTTTTCTTATACGGATTACGGCACATAATGATTGTAGGTGGGTCTTATTTGGTACCTACACAAAATTCATACTTCTGTCACACTTTTTGTCAGTTTTATAAAAAGTAAAAAAAATAAAGCTTTAAAAGCTTTATAATATCTTATCTTCAGAAGCGAATTTTTTTCCTCTTTAAATTAGAACTAGCTTGAGCTAAGCCCTATCAACAAAGAAAAAATCACTGCAATAGGTCTATCTGGCCAAGAAGAGCGTCGTATGACTAACTAACGTTGGTACTAACGCTTACCCCCGTATTTATAAACAAGTAAAAGTAATTACTTGACTACAAGTAATTACTTGAGAGACAATTTGTATGCCTTATTCAAGGAATTACTGGAAGTTATAACTACCAAAAGTTAGCATTTTAAGCCAAATAATATGACTATTAATGGTGACCAATTTCTTACACTTAAGCACTAGGTATGAACACTTTAAGTTATGACTTTCTTAAGCAATAAGTAATTACTTCTTTATAAATACGGGGGTTAGACTTCACTTAATGTATATAAAGAAAAGTTTAAGCGTTAGTACCTACGCGTCAAATTGAGAAAGTAAAACGGTCTTAAAATCTCGACGAAAAATCGCCGTGCATCTGTTTTATACTCGCAACAGTACCTAATGTTTTTTTGCTAGAACAACAAAGTTAGATTTTTATCAATCGTAAAATAGGTTAAACAACGTAATTTAAAAGAACAGAGTTTTCTAAAAAACATAACTTACGATCTAGAAACTGCATAACCTCTTTCCAACCAATAGCTATCTCCAAATAAAATGGCCGCCATTTTTCTATTGGCGCCAAAATTCCGATTCGCTTTCGGCGATTGACGTTTTTAATTTGGCTAGAATATTTGACAGCCTTTCGTTTAGTAAGCAAGTTAGGGGAAGTAATTAGTGTAATTGTTTTTACGGCTTAAAACAAAACCTAACCTAAAAATACCTACTGTCTTCAACCATCGGGCTTAAGGTTGAAAATCGATTGCAGAAAACACTTAGATATTTGGTACCTTATTATGTAAATCCTAACTATTCTTTCTTTCTTTCTTCTGATTTTTGCAAATTAAAATTATTTTGAAAGGAAATTTTTCTAATCATCAAATTTTAAACTCTTACTCAGAAATAACGCGACCAAAGCCACAGCCAAAGGATAGTCTCAAATACACAAAAGGACTTGGTCTAACATGAAACCGTAACATTTTACATGACTTTAAACAAAACACCCAACTACCTAACCCTACAGTAACCGGGTACAAAACTTCTTAATATCATAAACATTATTATTAACCCCAACAAAGGGTGGAAAATGACATGACTAAATACGGGGCGCTGGGGCCTGAATCGTTGCTGTCATCGCTTCTCATCCTGATCCTAACGAAAGAGGCACGGTAGAGCTCAAGCCAAGTTAGATGGTGAACGCAAAAAATGTCTACGAAGCTGCTTTTAAAACTTTTACATGCCTACGAAGTAGGTCTGCTTTTACTTTAACTTTAACTATTTAATTTGAAGCAATGATATAAAGGAAGTGTATTATTATTCAAATTATTAAAGTGGAACATGCAAAATATACAATTATTATCAGCCTTATTTGTTTTGTGGTTTTTAAAATTAGCAAAACGACAAAAAAACCGCATCAGTCCATATAAACTTTTGCGATATGAGATACATAAGAGTGTTTCTAATAAAAGGCGAAGACGTTGGCGATCGCAGTTAGGCCAATAGTTCAGAGACCTTTTAACCTTTAAACCAGAACCACAGCATTGATGGCAATCTATAGCTATGTTGAGACACCTGAAATAATATCACAAGAACTTTAACTACAAAATTTTGTGTTTATTATTAGAACAGTATTAAATATTGTGGACGCCTATGATTGGTATTTATATGATATTTTTTATGTAACAACGTATTTTTTTGAAACTTTTTATATCTATACTGTTGGTAAACGTAAGCAAATAAATAAGTAAAATGGCGTAATGTAAACAAGTCTCCAAATCTTGATACATAGATGACATTTCATTGTAATAGGTCTTATAAGGTATGTAAATACAATTTGATGCGCCTAAGAAACTAGTTTAAGTTATGAGACGGTTCTTGCGACTTGAAACTCAAGGCATTATATTTTCAAGGTCTTGGCTCATATTTTACCGCGCTTTAATTAAAGACAGCAAGTCTGCCTGAGAAGGGTTACGTTTAAATGTCAACGTTCCTTTTAAACTGGCCAGTAGCGGTTAAATATATTAAAACTGGGTAGGTAATAACAAAAAATATACGATTGTCCAGTCAGTTTACATTCAAAGGGACGCCATTTTAATTAAAATATCGTATAAATTTGTTTGAAGGGACTTTGTTTTAGATAAATTTAATTTGCACAAACGATAAAAAATATCGTTTGTGCAAAATATTTTCAATGCTTGTTATTGGTATTGTAGCTTTTTTGTCCAAATTAAAATTGGACAAACAAATCTCGGAACTGGAGCTTATACATCAAAAGGGTAGATCTATAAAAAACTATAAGAAAAAGACTAATGTTAAGCTTGAACTTTTGTTGTAAAACGATTGTATTATTATCTTTTTTAAAAGCTGTCATTTCTTACTTTCTCTCCTTCAAGGTGCATTTTATTTGATTTAAATTTGAAAAATGGTTTTTTGGTATATTGATCTAGCTGGTAAATATTTTATGTATGTATTATATAACAAAATAGTATTTATCTTTATTTTTAAATTAAATAGTTTTGATTTTAACATTGAATCCACAAAAAACATTTTGAAATGGGTAGCCTCTGTCATGGATTTCGTCGATTAAATACAAATTATAAAGCTAAGTAGTATTATTTTATCCGATGATGGGTAAAGAGTCACGTGGTTTGAAGTGCATAACAATCGATTGAAGGTTAACCATCGATTAAATATAGATAAAACAACGTTTACATTCTACCTATACAGGATGAAATTTTAACCACTTTCCAAATTTTTTATAGGCGTTCAGTATCGTGTTTGGAGCCTATTTATGAAGTAAAAAATTTAAATCAAGTTATCACCCGAAAATATTTTTCGCGATATAGTTTTCAATTTTTACGGTCCTATACCTGTTAAGGTATAAAGGGAAAATAAAAAAATTATGAATATTATCGTAATGAATGAATGAATTGCGCAACGCGTAAAAAAAGTGTTGCTAGGCGGCCGTATCAAAAATTTCAGATTTTTGGCGGACATTTTCTAAGTGCTTTATCCTGACATTTTTGTACTGAGCTATACCAAAAGAAAAAATACGTCATTTGTTTTTTGTCTCATAGATTGATATACTCGTATTAAAATTTGGAAGGTGGTTAAAATTTCATCCTGTATATAAAAAACAATTGCTATTTGTTTGTCTCGCTAAAACTCGAGAATGGCTGGGCTGACTTACCTAATTTTGGTTTGGAAATGTTTGTCAAAGTCTAGGGAAGGTTTAAACGGTGAAAAAATACGGAAAAATCGAGGAAGATAGTCAAAACAACAATTTTATTTTCCTATATAAACTGTTCTACTTCAAAATTTTCACTCATTTAATTAAGAGAGAGTTTTAATGTCGTTAGGATAGGTGACAAAGTCCATCGGGTCATCTAGTCTGAAATAAAATTTATGGAATGAAAATTTTAACTGCTTTCGGTGGGAATTGAACCCACGACTTTTCCCTTACTGCATTAATAATTGAGCCATCAAGACTTTGTGCAGACGAATTTATTCTTTACGCTTCATAAATTTTTTTGGTCATGTACCTACTTTATCCGAGAAAAATAGTTTTTGCCAATCTATCTATCACCACTTATAAGTTGAGAACGGCTGAACCGATTTTGATAATTTTGGGAGTTTTTGGATTTGTCAGGAATAGGATAATAAGTATAAAAAAAAGTAAAGTAAAGTAACAGCCTATAATCATCCCACTGCAGGGAAAAGGCCTCTATCATTGAATTCAAGTTACCATAGCAATGATAATCACCACGCTTGCCAAATGCGGGTTGGTGATCACAAACCCGAGCAACGTTCGGAAATTCGAAACTTTTTGTTGCCCGACCCAGGGATCGAACCTGGGACCCCGAGATCTTGGCCCGGTAGTTAAACCACTAGACCAAACGGGGCGTAGGATAATAAGTATAAAATATTAAAAAGTTTACGTGAAAAAATTAACATAAGTAATTTTTTTTTTTATATTTTCCAACAACGCCATATTAAAATTTGATGACAATGACATTGACATTTAAGGCGTCAAAATCAAATACTACTATTCTCAAGTGACACGAAGTTCGCGAGGTCCGCTAGTCTAAACTAATGTTATAAAGAGGAAAGATTTGTATTTTTGTATGTTTGTAACATTTGTAATGAATAAACTCAAAAACTACTGCGCTGATTTCAAAAAAAAATTCTACATTCACCAGAAGTGATAATATAAGTATTTATTGCTAGAAAATATTGGGGATCCTTATAAAAAAATCTTATGTCCACCCGTGCGAAGCCAGGACGGCTCGTAGTATGTTATAATCGGTTAACAGAATATAAGAATAAGAATAATGTAACCATACAGCAGGCTTACTCTTGACAAGTTCGAGTTACGATCAAAATCGAATCGACGTCGAGAATCAGTGATTTGGTACTCTGAAAAGTGAACCTAAACCTTTGAGTCGATGGTGATTACGTTATCAACCGAAAATGTTTAACGGATCGCCATTTTAGATCGATCTTGACTTGATTTTGATTTCGATTCGATTGAGTTTGGTCAGATTTTGACTAGGTCGAATCGAGATCGAACTTAAATCAAATTCAAGAGTAAGGGCCCAGATAGTTGCCTGTTGTCGTTAATAATATCGAACAAAAAAAACAAAAACATCGCGTTTGTTGTGTAGAAGCCCTTATGTCTCTATTCAGAATTTTCCGCCGCGAGCTATAATTTTTTTGGCATAATGTTTTACACAAAACGAAGAAGCAATTTTTGTACGTCGCTTGAAATATCCTACATTATAATAATAATTGGTTATTTAACTAAAATTTCGCCGGTTCCGATATCTAAGAGCGGCAGATCAAAGGCCGAGCACAAAGGCGGCGACTTCAAAGGCTGTTTATACAGGGTGAGAGGGCGTTCCTTTCGAATTGCCTTGTAAATGTTAAGTTCTGAAAACTATTAGAGTGATGAGAACAAATTAAATCAAACAATGTTAAATGGGTAATTTAAATTGTCAGTACGTATGTCTTTGTGATTCGTCAGACACGAGAAAGTGATTAAGCCAGCGGGTACTAAATGTTTAGAGGGTTGAAGTATATCGAATGTTTTGTTTTATTTGCCACATCTATATACAGGTTGTTAAGTAAATGGTACAATAAGCCGAAACTAGCGTTTGCTAACGTATGTACACTTTATTTGATATTTTAGAAACTTAATTGCACTTATAATATCAGTATATAAACTTTAAAAAAATTGTCTCAGGCGGGACTCGAACCCGCATCTCCTCGCATGCCGGGCGGGCGCCATACCATTAGGAATTTTTCAAGCATATTCTTACGCTGTAAGCCAGCGTTGTTTCATCAAACGCTGGCTTACAGCATAAGAATATGCTTGAAAAATTCGCGCCATGTCGCAGTGTCTCGGTGGCCTAATGGTATGGCACCCGCGATATGCGAGGAGATGCGGGTTCGAGTTCCACCTGAGACAATTTTTTTCAGGTTTTTATACTGATATTAACGTATGTATATAAAAACTATAATGAAGTCAAAAATGTATTAACATTTTTTTTTTAAATATTTTTATAGGTACATAAAAAAAGATTTTATCAAATTTCTGACTTCACTATAGGTACTATTTATATGCATATTATGTTAACATGGGCTAGTTTTTGCTCTCTATACCATTTATCTAATACCTTGTTTAAAAAACACAGTCGAGTTACTTAGGTACACCAATTATAATCCAAGAATAGCAGCAATGCAACTTGTAGTTTGAAGATTGCAAATTTGAAGTCCCGGAAAAGGACATAGGGTAGATTTTACCATGAAAAATCATTCATTGGAGGGGGGGAAGTGTGGAAGTTTGGACTTAAACCATTATGTTTCATAATGTCTTCCTATACAATCTATTTTCTTACTGGAACAAACGATATGACATTCCTGTTACAAACCTTATTTTAAGAGGTTTTGGTTTGTGTTCCTTTTTTATTTAATTTATAAAGTACATATTGATTTTGTTTTATAAGTTTTCCATTGTCGCTCGGTGTGTTGAATCCTGTAATCAAGCTGTGTACATTTCCATTAGTTTTCAATTGTATCCACTTATAATTTATTAATATTTAAATAATAGCCATTTACATTTACGCCTATCATTTTATTAAGTAGCATACAGTCCACCCTTTTCAATTCCTTTACTGTTAATGAATAGATTCAGCTCTTCAAATTTTTAAATTGGTTTTTTGTGCGTGTGTTTGTGTTATGAGTGTATAAATAAATATAAATATAAAATATATCAGACATGCCACACTGGGCCACACAAAGCCATCTAGTCCCAAATTAAGCTACTATTAAGTACCCTGTCGTATGGGGTACTAGACAACCGTTAAACTTACTTATATACTTTTTTTTTTGTAAATATGTATATACTTATAATACATAGAAAACACCCAGACCAGTACAAACAGACATGTTCATGCACACAAATATTTGTACTGTGCGGGGATCGAACCCGCGACCCATGGCTCAGATGTAGTGTTTACTACCGCTGATCCAAATGGTCGTCTAAATAAATGTGTTTGAATGTGCACGTGTGTAATAAGCATGACAATGAAACAAAAACTTCGCATTTATAAGATAAGTACAGACTTATAAAATATACCCAGCACGATAATTAAAAAATATATCTCATCTACCGATACATCCACTTTCAGGCTGTAATGCCTTACTCTGCAACGAAATATCCGTATATTCGTCTCTATCTTGACGACCATTTGGACGGTAGTAAACGCTGCTTCTGAGCCATGGGTCGCGGGTTCGATCCCCGCACAGTACAAATATTTGTGTGCATGAACATGTCTGTTTGTACTGGTCTGGGTGTTCTCTATATATTATAAGCATATATTTACAAAAAAAAGTATATAAGTAAGTTTATTGTTTGTCTAGTACTCCATATGACAGGGTACTTAATAGTAGCTTAATTTGGGACTAGATGGTTCTGTGTGGCCCAGTGAGACATGTCCTAAATATTTATTTATTTATTATTATTATTATTACTTATCTGACTCGCTCACTCATTCCAATGTGTCAGAGTTACTAAAAGAGACAGCCAGATCTAACGGATTTACGGGCTTCGTGCTGCGTAGTAGGGCATCTGATCACAGCGATTGGCCGTGTGAAACACCACAACCCTGTATAGAATACGTACACATATATCAAACGAGGAATTTATTATGACAGCTACGCAAATAGCTTTAGGGAATGATTGTGAGCCTCATGAATAGGCATTTGAGAATTAAGCCCGAACCCGCTCAAGGATATCCCGGACTGTCTGCCACGTACATCGAGCGATGTTGTTTTTGTAAATCCTACAATACGAATAAGTTTCTACAAAATTGAGCATCAAAAAATGAAAGCTTCGATTTTTGTTCATGACCAAAGTCATTAAAGTAAAGTAAAGTAACGGTAATAACCATTGAATTCAAGTTACCACAGCAATGATGGGTTCAGGCAACCACTCTTTCCAAATGCAGGTTAGTGACAAGCCCTTGCAATATTTGAAAATTCGAACCTCTTGTGACCCGATTAGGGGATCAAACCGGGGACCCCGAGATCATAATCTACAAAGCATTATTTGACTGTCACTGCTAAAAGAGCTAGATGCACAGCTATACACATACGGGAATGTCATTTCGAACTGTCCGCGTTTTTTTTTTTATAAATAATGGGCTTGCTCTTGACTACATACTTAAATATACGGTTAAGAAGAAGCCTAAGATGGAGCGAGCTTACCCAGAGGTACTGTGTGTCTAGCACAAAAAACTATCAAAATCGAATCGTTTGCGTGTTCGTATCGCCACCGAAATATTTAGTATGAAAACTTAAACAGCGCTCGCGCGGTCAAAACGAGAACTACAAAACAAAGCACGAACTTTGTGTCGTTTGCTTTCGATACGCAAACGATTCGAAGTCGATAGTTTTTTGTGCTAGAGGTAGTGATTCTCCCACACACCAGCGGAACACAAAAAAACTTTTTGGCGCTGGACTCCGGCAGGAGGGTGGTAGCATCCAGGCGGCCTCTTACGAAGCCTACCACCGCGGAGGGATCTGTTAGCCGTCATCATTGGTTAGAAAACCAAAGATGCCGTTGCCCAGGGTGGACCACTAGGAGGTAAATGCCACCACTGTTTAAATAAAAACAGCTAACATGACCAAATGTTCATTGAGTGCTCATATTCTGACACTAATCTACACCAATATTATAAAGAAGAAAGATTTGATTGTTTGTTTGTATTGCGTAGGCTCTGAAATGGACCGATTTGAAAAAATAATTTCCAGTAGAAGCCGACATCATCCCTGATAAACATAGGATACTTTTTACCGCGGGACCCGGTAGGTGGCGCCGCTGTCGGTATGTCAACTACTAAATGGCTTGACCGATTGCGTTCAAATTATGTATGTGTATTTCCATGGTTTCACAGACACGAATCAGTGGGATACTATGTAGCCTATGTTACTTCTAATACCTCCAAGAATATGTGCACAAAGTTACGTGATGATCGGTTAAGTAGTATTCGCGTGAAAGCGTAACAAACAAACATACATTCACATTTATAATATAATAAAGCAACAGCCTATAATCATCCCACTGCAGGGAAGAGGCCTCAAGAAAATTCAAGTTACCACAGCGATGATGGGTGTACTGGCATAAACACCACGCTTGCCAAATGCAGGGTTAATGATCACAAACCCGGCCAACGTTCGAAAATTCGAAAGTTTTTGTTGCCCGACCCGGAGATCGAACCTGGGACCCCGAGATCTTGACCCGGTATTTAATCCACTACACCAAACGGGGCGTTTAATATAAGTAAGGATTATAAATATAGTGCGAATATGAACCTTAATAATACTCTAATTAATAAAAATACCTCCTAGTTAAGCAACAGAAGGATAATGCTCGACCTAATTCCTACCGCTCGTTTCAAAGCGGGCCGCCCTTTGAAGTCGCCGCTACCGCTGTTAAGTGTTCACGGTCAAGTTACGATTTTGATCGTTATTTTTGGGGTTAAGGGGCTCACGTATTGGTTGGTTAAATGTTGGATCATTGAGTATTACTTATACCTTACTTGTGATATTTTAAGGTTTTGACTGCCTATAAACTAGATGTGATAGAAAATATATTGTATGCGGCTCATTGTTAACTCTTAAGGCGTTCAATGTGGTAATATCCTCTTAAAGTAAAACAACAGCCTATAATCATACCACTGCAGGAAAAAGGCCTCTATCATTGAGTAAAATAGAACAAATAAACAATAAATCACCGACAATCATTGCACCGTCTCAAAATTGGTGGCTTAATAAGTACATCGTTTAACATTTTTTTTACAAAAAACATTTTTTGCCTTTTTTTTGTCATACCATAAAAACTGATTTCATTTGGCTCTTCCTATATCCGTAAACGAAGAAGGATAGTGGTATTTAATAGAAAAATTGCTTTGCTTTTAATATGTTTAGCCAATTATTTATTTATCGAACACAGACAATTTTCCCACATGTTATTGATCGAGATACGATACAAGTGTTAACATTCGCAAGCAATCGTGCAGTTGGGAATAATAAAAGCTTATTTGCTATTGCCCGTGGCTAAAAACCAGTGTAGATTTATTCTACATAGAAATTTGTAATATCGTCATAATCATCGCAGCAATACGACGTCCACTGATGCACATAAGCCTCCTCGTAAGAGGACTACTAGAGCTAAGTATATGTGCCCCCAATTGATTTAATTTTATTACTTCTAAACAAAACCAATTCTCAAAAAACTAAAACAGTATCATTTTAGCAAATTACCCCTAGTATTTATCGAATTACAGTATACTTTTTAATTTGTTGTTCATAAAGTCGAAATTGTCACTAACGCCAAAAGCGGCCGCTTTTAGCAATGAATTGCAATACGAAAGTATGCCAGAATCAAAAGCTGTTAACAGTAATTCAATAAATACTAGAGGTAATTTGCTATAAGTAATAAAATCGAATCAATTTTATTGGGGGCAGCACTCAGCTCCAATGGTCGAATTAAGAAACTTTACACCAATAGTTTCCATGCCAGGCAATGATATTTAAAAAGCATAGATAGGTTATGCCCTAACAAAACTATCGAAATATCTGTGCCGCTTGCGAACAACTGCACACATGCGTAATTCTCATTTTGTCCTTGTCATACTCGTGAAAAGAACAATTACTTTCTCATTCGCCTTGGCATCCATATTGTATCAAGACGTCACAATTGTGACGTTTTAGGGACGCATATTAAGAGCGCTTATCATATCTATAACTTTTTAAATATCATTGATGCCAGGTCATCAAACCTAATAGACGGACAGACCAGCCAGTTTGGCCTGACCATTTGGGTAGAAACACCGGACACCCTACATTATTAAGGATTGTGTGTCTCAGTATTAAGTACGAAAAAATGGTGTGTAAAACCAAGCTTTTATGACTATTCTCCTAAAGTTTTGTAAATTTTTTGTAAATGCTAGAGAAAGAAAGAAAGAAAGAAAGAAAAAAGGTTTATTTGGTACACACATGAAACAATTATTACAAGTATTACAATAATAATCTATATAAAAGAGGGTGCAAGTACCAAAATGGTATCCGCTCAGTATATGGTCATTACGACTAGAGTCGTCATGACCACTGGTATTCTGCGGATGCCAATTAAGAAAAGAGGGGACGCAGCCCACACATGGACATACAGTCTATAAGTTAAAACAATTTATATAAAACAAGAACATAATACCTACAATTTGCAGTGAAGGTATATAATATAAATATAGATGTGAATATTGAAATAAATGATGTAAATGGTTGCGTAGGGCTTAAAATCTATACTGTAGAGAGCGACCGACAGTTGTCTCGGCGCCGCTCGACTCGCTTGTTTGCGAAATGTAAAAAGCCTAAATAAAGCCGGACATGCCGGACACCGTTTATAATGGCCGGACACGATATCAAAAAGCCTACCTACCAATGTCCAGCTTAATCCGGACGCCTGGCAACGCTATTCCCACGCCACCCCGCTTTCAGTGGCTTCTCGTGATCTTGGCCAGATTGTCGGTCTACCTGGGGTAGAGAACTACCTGCAGATCGCCTCCATCTTATTTTCTAACATCTCCACTAATATTATAAAGAGGAAAGATTTGTATTTTCGCGTGTGTGTATGTTTGTAATTAATAAACTCAAAAACTACTGTGTCGATTTTAAAACTTCCTTCATAATGGGGACTACCGTTTCTTTGCTCACCAGTTGGCGCCACTGTAGACTGAGGTCCGGAGGTATAGCTGTCAAGGGCGATCGGCGCCGAAACGAAGTGTTAAATCTTGAATCTAATTAAGGTTTAATAATTGTAAATAACTATCTTCATATCAACAAACTATTACTATATAACTCTGAAATAGTTGCTCTTTGAGGCCGCCTATTTTTGCGCTTTTTCTTAATTCCGCTTTAAAAGCGTTCACATTAATAATTAATAGCCAAATAATCTATATTTGCGATATTATAGATTATTTGGCTATTAATTATTACATAGAAAATCACTTTCCAGCAGGTAAATTAAAGAAATTATGATTTATGTAACGAAGCCCGCTAAAACCAGTGAAAAGTAAATGATATTGGACCTCACGCGACACAAGAGCCTCTAGTGGCAAATTCACTAGCGATACAATTGGAAAGCTACATTCACTATGAGTGATATGAGCTATATTTATTGCTAGAAAAGATAAGGGATCCTTATTATTATGTCCACCAGTGCGAGGCCGGGACGGGCCGCTAGTCTATGATTTATATAAAAGAAAGTCGTGTTAGTTAAACCACTTATAACTAGAGAACGGCTGGACCGATTTACATGAAATTTCTGTTCTTTAGGTTTGTCTTCGCCGGGAATAGGATAATAAGCACCTACTAAAAACATTGGAAAGTTAACGTCAAACATAGATCGATAAAATGTATTTCTTTTAAATTTTTACCGAAATCAAAAACTATTCTGAGGCGCTTCGAAGTTCGCGTGGTCCGCTAGTACTTCCTAAATTCTATTTTTGATTCTCGTTATATAATGAGATAACCCGTTAACTTCAGTGTTAAACATAATAAAAACATATCCCATTCAAGCCATCGCCCCTTCCCCCTCGATAGTTGCGGACGATCCCAAAGCTAAAACCAACCTTTGATCTCGCCGCTTTTGTCCTTTGAAGGCGAAGTTCTAGTCAAAGTTATTTAAGTAAAGTGTTTATATTTGTATAGAGCCTTGCCAGAAAGAGAGGGGTGATCAAATTGCGTGAACTTAGCTGTAAAGGAATTTCGTTTCCGACGCATCATCTAGACATGTATAAAACCATATAACTCTACATTTACACTCATATTATAAAGAGGAAAGATTATGTATTTGTGTGTGTGTGTTTGTAATTAATAAACTCAAACACAACTGTGCCAATTTCAAAAATTCTTACACCATTGGAAAGCTACGTTCACCCTGAGTGACATAGGCTATATTTATTGCTAGAAAAGATTAGGGATCCTTATAAAAAAAGTCTTATGTCCACCCGTGCGAAGCCGAGGCGGGCCGGTAGTCTATTATAAACTGACATAAAAAACCTCTTAATCCCTCAACACCTAGGAGGCACTCCGGTGCCGCGATAACAATTGATTTCAATTGTGTCTGGAATAACTCACGATCGAGGGATGCCTAATAGAAAAAAAACATTAATAAAATTCATTAATTACAAAGTCAGTTTAATTTCGGCAAAGAGTTTCAAATTTTTGAACATCACTCGGGCTTGTGATCACCAACCCGCATTATGCAACCGTGGTGATTACGCCTGTACCTATCATTGCTGTAACTTGAATTCAATGATGAAGGCCTGCAGTGAGGTGGTGGGATCTACCTCCTAGTGGTCCACCCTGGGCAACGGCACCTTTGGTTTTCTAACCAATGATGACGGCTAACAGATCCCTCTGCGGTGGTAAGTTTCGTAAGAGGCTGCCTAAATTCTACCACCCTCCTGACGGAGTCCAGCGCCAAACAGGCCCCCAATTCCGCTATTTACAAATGGCTCATTAGAATCGCAATTGGATTTCAATTGTATATTTTGACACATTTATTAAGGTAGTAATGTCAAAATATGCGATTGCGATGCAATTACGATTCTATTGAGACATTTGTAAATTAGCGGAATTGGGGCCCAGTTGTTCTGTGTTCCACTGGTGTGTGGGAGAACCAGTGCCACTTTCTGGGTATGATCGCTCTATCTTAGGCTTCTTCTTAACCGTAGGGTATCTAAGTATGTAGTCAAGACTGATTATGAAAAAAAAGATGGATGATTATAGATCGTTACTTTTTACCGCTTTAGACTTCTAATTTTTTGATTCAATAACCGTAAAGAACATAAAATCCCAGCTTTATCCGAACGGATAATTAATATCCGTACCCGAACAGTTGATTTATGTATCCGATTGTAACAGAAACCAAAGTCCGGGAGTCGAAACCCGAACCTAATATATTGAGGCAGCTATTTGTTAGAGGATGGCATTTGAGGCTTTTTATTTCAATTTGCTTTTAAGCGAAATACTTTATGCTATGATAGATAAAATCTTATATTTTTGATAAGTAAATACATATAGATATGTAGGAAAACCGAATTATTAACATGTAAAAAAGGAGGTTCCGTTAACGATACGATTTGTTATTTTTTTTATATGAACATGGTCAACTTTTTAATACAGTCGACTTATTTTAATATTTTTTTATGTTTCAAGGTTTAACTCAAAGTTGGACTCATTTCAATTTGAAAAAAGGATTCATTCAGAGAATAGTCAAATAGGATGGTTAACCTTAAAAAATAAAAATAAAACAACATAAAGCGCATTATAAGCTACTAAAAATTTAAAGATGTGAGGAATTTCTTGGGTTTTAATTGCGTATTTCATAATTTTTGTCGATCGATTTTTTACTTTTAAACTATTTAAACGTCAGGAAAATAAATTATATTTATACTAGCTGTTGCCCGCGACTTCGTCCGCGTCAATTTCTGTTATTATGAACGCGATTATTTTTGCAACATTTTTCACCGATGCTTCGCTCCTATTGGTCGCAGCGTGATGTTATATAGCCTAAAGCCTTCCTCGATAAATGGACTATCTAACACAAAAAGAATTTTTCAAATCGAACCAGTACTTTCGGAGATTAGCGCGTTCAAACAAACAAACAAACAAACTCTTCAGCTTTATAATATTAGTATAGATTAGTATAGATGCGCTTGTAAATCCTTTTAAACGTTTTTGAATGATTGATCATTAAATAGTGAATTTTATATTTGGTAGCCCGCAAGCCATTTCTTGAGATTTTGATATATATATAATATAGAAAAATTTAATAGGACTATTTGTGTATCGAAAAAAAACAATACTGACCTCTCTCGATGTTTTGTGTTGCTGCAAGAGAAAAACTAAACAAATCTCTTAAAGATCATATGAGTACAAAATAATGGCAAGTATAAAAGTGTGTCCATTTTAAGAATAGGTACTTTAATTTTTTTTATTCGGTTTTTTTTTTCTAGTTCTATGAAATAAAACGGAATACATTATTTTTTATGTAATATATACCCATCATTGCTGTGGTAACTAGAATACAACGATGGAGGCCTTTGCCCTGCAGTGGAATGATTATAGGCAATCACATAGGTAATTTGAAAATATATTTCAAACACCCGCCTCTAAATTATCGTAACTTATATTCTTAGCCACACATTAGACCCCTGAAGTTTTTAATTCGATGTTTTCCTCAACAAAAATACTAAGTAAATCCAACATCGACAATTGCCCATACGTGAAAGTTGTTACTCACGATAAATATATCTTAAAAACGAGAAATGGACCCTTGCTCGGTCGAGTAAGCTTTACCGTTTACGATATATAAAAGGACATTCGATATTTCTTAAATATACCCCAAAAAGACCAACTCAAACTGGAAATACGGTAAATTGAATCCTTTCTTATAAGCTCGTAAGATGTTTGGATATTCGGATAGAAAGCTATATTAACAATGTATGTGCACATTGTTAACGCCCCGTCGGGTCAGTGGTTTAGGATTAGAAGGCCTTACTCCACAACACTGAGTCCGCATATTCGAATCCATCTGTCCTTATCACTCATACCGATGTCTTTAAGTATCTGAAAGAGATATACAGGGAGTAACAAAAGGCTTAACGAAGTCGAACATATGCTAACCATTTGTACAAAATTTTTTTTCTTAGAAACCATACCTGGTAAATTAATCGTTACTGAGATATTGAGGGTCATTTTTTTTCAAGATTTTTGCATGAAAATCATCTGTTTGTTGTTATTAATTTTATTCCTTTAGAAACATATAGACATTTTTTAGGACTTTTTAATAAAAAAACGCTTTAAAGAGAGCAACCGCGCGCACGCACACCTATTGTATGAAGTTAGGTCACAATCCTCGTCTGTAGCGCTTCGTGCGCTGTACATTGCGGGCAATAAATACCTGATTTATTTTAATGCCTAAAAAAAGTCGTTTGCCCGCGATTATTTTTGTTACATACGATTTGGTTTGATGAACCGAATGCGAGGTTTAAGGCTTCGTTAAGCTTTTTGTTACACCCTGTATATCCGTAGATACGAGCTTCGTGTTGCAAAGTAAGGCATCACATCGAGATCTGGGGGTCCTGCACCAATCATCCCATTGCAGAGCAAAGGCCTGAATTTGAAATTTGAAATTTCGTCGTTGAATTTAAGTTACCACAGCAATGATGGGTACAGGCATAAACACCGCGCTTGCCGAATGCGGGTTGGTGATCACAAACCCGAGTAGTTCTCGATAATTCTTAACTCTTGCTCTCTGACCCGTGAATCAAACTCAGGACCCCAGGATTCTGAATGGGGGGTAGATCTTTGAATATGATTTAAATTTATATTACATAATACCTCTACGCAATTACGAGATAAATGATATTAAGGCTTGGTAGTCCTTAGAGGCAGCGTTTTTGAGTTTTTAAAACCCATCTGAGAAGTGACTTTTCAAAAGGGCTTATTTCTTCATTAACCTAATTTTCAGAAAATGAAAATGCTTCGAACAATGATTTAGATTCAATGGACGAAAACGATATGGATATAAGTACTTTTGACGCGGAGTGCTCTTTTTCTAGTCGATTTTAGAGAGGAAAAAAGCCGTTTTGGACCAAACAATAATTGAAAAATATTAAGAATATGGTATTAGAATTGAATTGTATTAAAAAAAGTTTTTTTCAAAATGAGAAATAAGTCCTTTTAAAAAGTCACTCCTCATCTGAGACTTAAAAAACAGCGTTATAAAGTCTGGAAAAAATATATGTATGTATTACTTAAGAATCTAGTCTAGTCACACTCGTTATCGTTTACATGATTTAATTAACTTCGCTCGATAGAAAAAAATCAAAACCTACATCTGTTTGTAATGTTTTTTCAATATTACGACTAAACTACGGACATTTGATGTAACATTTTTATGCAAATAAAATAAATAAATAAAATAAATAAATATTTAAGACATGCCACACTGGGCCACACAGAGCCATCTAGTCCCAAATTAAGGTACTATTATGTACCCTGTCGTATGGGGTACTAGACAACCGATAAACTTACTTATATACTTTTTTTTTTTTTGTAAATACATACTTATAATACATAGAAAACACCCAGACCAGTACAAACAGACATGTTCATGCACACAAATATTTGTACTGTGCGGGGATCGAACCCGCGACCCATGGCTCAGAAGCAGCGTTAACTACCGCTGATCCAAATGGTCGTCTAAATAAAAAAAAGCTGCTATATATTTATAGACAAAGTCGCTGAGTTTAATATCAATAATTTATACGATACTTAATTACTATTTTTATTAACTACAAAATACTATTGCCCGTACTATGGCGGGCTGGCGCCTACGGATTGCATAGGCGCTCCGTAATAGGCGTTCGATGGATATCGATCCATAAATGCCGAACTACCGGGCCTTAACTAACACACGGACGAACTGACATCAAAGTGGTCCTAAAAGAATACTGTTTTTTCTTTCTGAGATATAGAACCCTGATATATTCCACCATAATTAAATCAGAGCTAAAAATCTCCAATAAACTTCATGAATTGATTTAAAATTGACTTACATCTTATGATTCAACTTTCTGTCAAAAAAACTTTCATTTGCAAATTTATGTCCATAGCTTTACGACAAGAAAATGTACATGTGACGCAAAGTGCTTCGGCAAACCATAAAATACTCGAATAATATCAGAAGTACACCCAAGGGATATATTTTGTATCATTGTAGCTTCCTTCTTTATACAGCTAAGTGAATGATAAAATACGCGAAAGCACTATACGTAATACATTGATATGGGAAAAACTATCATTCGTAGAGAGAATTCGGATAACTTGACTTAGTTACAGAGGTGAGCAAATTCATTATATTTGTTTGCGTAATATAAACAAATATATAATAATTTGGCGCACATATGACGAATGAATGAATGAGTGAATGAATGAATGGATGAATGGGTGAATAAATAACTGAATAAGTTAATGGTTTCATTAACTTGTAAGTTATTGAATTGATGAATGAACGGACAAATCATTTCGTTGCTTTAAAATAAATTAAATAAATGCGGACAACATCACATACATTTTCCTGACCCCAATTTGAATTACTATTTAAAGCACTTGTATCTTTTAAATCAGAAACAACGAAGGTACCACAATCACCCAAACCCGCAAAAATGTATAAAACTACTTTTCGACATTGGAAATCGAGCCCAGGACCTCGGAGCAGGAGTAACCTTAGAAACCGGCGTGTACGCCACAAGACTAACGGAGCAATTGATATGCATCAAACGGTCCAAACACACCAAGCAAACAGTCCATAGCATAATCCACTAATAATATGAGTTGCAATTTCCCCGAATACAATTTACTGTATATATCCAGGTGGACCGTCTGGCAGCATTCCAGCAGCCAGGTGTTCTTGAATTACAATTTGTAATTCAGAAAAGGTAATATTGAGTCGGAAAGTTGTGAATTAAAATCAAAAGTTTACCTTGGGAGGGGACGGTAAGTTGTTTTTAAGGGTTTGTCATGGTTTCGAATACCGTCTGACGGTGGGAAAAACTTTTTTGTGTTTTTTTTATGTGATTGAGCTGTCTGTCGCGACTTTGAAAGGACTGATCAATGAAGATTATGCAAGTAAATGGTCAGTTTTTGACCATTACCCTTTACGCGCTATTCATGTAAATTTTTATAAAATCGTTTCTCTTTTGTATAATACTCGTATCTTCCATACTAATCTTCTCCTGATCATATAAAAATATAACCAGAAAATTTATCCTATTGGGTTAAGTCAATCGAAAGTTATGCGCGTACATACTTCTGTTCATTTATTATTATTTACATACTAGCTGTCCGTCCCGGCTTCCCACGGGTTTAGCCATGAAGATAATCCAAGCAAAATTCAAAGGTTTTTACACACTTTTCATGTAAATATTTCTAAAACTGTTTTTTTTCACACCATTATCAAACATAGGTACTATTTTATACAAGCCTTCTCCTGACCGTAAAAAATATAATAAAAGAAAATTATCCATTTTGGTGCAGTCAATCGGAAGTTATGCGCGTACATACATTTTGGTGATCCAAATTTATTGTAATAGGTTTTCAAACCGCTCCCAATAAAATTAGATGTGAAAAACTGTCGTACACCGAAATAACTTTTATCAATTAAAAACATTTTCAACTTTTTGCTTAAGGTACCTAAATGGTCAATGTTCTTTATTTTGTTTGGTAAAGTTATATAATTATTTTGTTTGGGATTAGAGAAGACAATTTTTAATCAAGTTTATTTTGATTTCTTATCAGTGAATATAAATTGCGCTGTTTACGTACAGTCAACGGCAGATCAACCTATCCAAAAAGTTAAAGGTCATTGAATTGATTTTCAACTTTATGTGCAATAAGTAGAAATCAATATCGATTGCGAAAATTTGACGTTTTTGGTAGGTTAATGTGCTGTTGTTGACATGAGAGACTTGAGATTTAATAGGTGTTTGGATAAGTAAGGTCTACCAGCTTTGATATTCCATTAGTTCGATTGCTAAAACGAAACTTAACGTAAGCAGAAAATAGAACTCGCAAAACTAATTTTGATTTCAATCCGAATCCAACTTTAGAATATTAACAATCAAGAACTGCGCTCGCCATCTTGGTTTCTGATATTCAATCGTAGTTTAACGATCAATCCAGATGAGAACTGGGTTTTACAATCGACTAGTATAACTTAGTCAACCGACAAAAAACGAGAGGATTGTTAATTTGACGAATAGGTAGGCATTTTTTTATGAATGTCCGCTTAATCACTTAAATACGTCATGTTGGACAAATTTTGCTGTTTTTTTTTGTTCGGAAGGATACTGTCCAAAAATGGTCCAATTAAATTTACCAAAAAAAACCTGACCGTTAAAAAAAAAGGGTTGACAGTCTTTTAAAATTAAAATTACCATAAAAAACTTTTTAATTGTACTGACAACACCCTGATAAGCCACCACTTTAAAATTAAATAAATAAATAAAAACCTTTAAGTCCGACCCAAACAAGAAGTAACTGATAATCATTTTACATCGACTCACAATCGGTGGCTTTTCGCTTTTCTTCGGTGTTAACTTTTGAAAGCTTCAGACAGCATGTGTCACACCGTAGCCAAACGATCAATCGTAGCGTGCTACGATTTCTCGTAGTGCGTGTAGCTTGCTACGTCTCGTAGTAATGTCTAATTGTTCGTAGGCAGCTGCACTACGGACCGGAATACGCTACGGAAAGATTGTAACACCCATTGAATACTAATGGAAGCGCTACGAAATATTCGTAAAGTGCGTAACTAACAAGGTTATAAAAAAAAAGAGTTTCCTAATTCGACACGAACGTATGTTGTTTAATTGGTTTTTTTTTTGTACGAAAAATAAAACTAACTAAAATAAAAATAAAACAAGAGGAAAAGAATAAAACACGTGAACTTATATTTGTCATTCAGATTTCATAATACATATTCTGATATTCAGGGCGAACTTTAAATACAAGAAAACCTAGCACATAAAAATCAGTTCAGCCATCTGTAAGAATAAATTGAGAAATATAGGTGTAAGATCAGCGCTGAGTATATTTACCCAAGAAAATGAAACTTTGCTTGCATTCACTTTGAAAGGTATTCTGATAACCTTCTACAAGTATTAGCTTGAAGTTCATAGTGTCTCACTCACAATTTAAGGTACTTCGCCAGCTTCCTTTTCACGTGGATATTTCGTGTATGTATGATATTTGATTTATACAATCATGTCTATCTCTGTATAAAACAAATCTATCCCACTATTATAATTAGTATGAAGTCTGATATCTGGTTCTCCAAGTTATTATCATCAGCCCAAATATATCAACAGCTGCCCTTGCATTCTCATTCGTCTGTGATCAAGGATGTGTCAGCCGTCACATCAACCGCTGTTGCCACGGCTTTATGACTTTTGTTTGGTAGCCATGCGGCGCTAGTGTCGATCAGCGTAAATATAGTAGTGTGGTGGAGGTACCTAAGTCAATGTAAGCAGGAAATTAACAAAATAATTTTCTAAATTCATAGTTAAACAAAATGTTGCCAGATTTATCATAGCTTTCACTAATACAAACTCCACTGGCAGATAATTAAAAGAGGTTTGAGGTTAGAATTGTAAAAATATTTTTATAATTTTATCCTATCCTGTTGTTTTATAACTTGGAAAAATAAATACACCTTTACGTTGGTCCTATAAAAATACTTTCCAGAAACAATAATAGTAGAATTTATTTTCTGAAATCACATTTCAAATGAAATTAGCCGAAACGAAAACATATCAAAATTATAAAGATATTATTTTTTAACTGTTTAGCAATAATATTGCGAGTGTAATTGAAAACACAATTACTAGAACATTAAAAAGCTTTTACGTCGTAATTGATTGTTAAATATTTGCAAAAATATTTCTTTCGGATGTTGGAAGTAGTAAAGACATTGAAGAAACTCCGCTGGCTTACAGCGTATAGCCTTTAATGTGTTCGTCTACACAAGCAATGTCTTGGTAGTTTAATAAGTAGTACACGCTCGGCGAGCGGTGATTCGAAACCACAACGGGTTCGGGTCCCACCTAAGGCAGTCGAAATTTTCATTCATGGAATTGGTAACAAAATACTTTTTCAAATTTAGATTTTACAAATACATACAAAGTTTTACATTGAATTGAAAAAGTACTTGTTGGATATTTGGTTTTAATATAAACATATTTTTTACCATAAAAAATAAAGTAACTGCCTAATCTTAATATATATAAATTACGTGTCACGTTGTTTGTCCGCGATGAACTAAACTACTTAACCAATTTCAATCAAATAACCAGTTTGATCCAACTTGAAAGTTAAGATTGCTTACATCTCAATTTATAGTCGCAATATTATTTTATTAATATAATTACTTTTGATAGTGTTTTGTGATGGGTATCATGAATATTGTTGTTTTTTTTAATTGAGTACCTACCTATCTACCTGAAACCCAGCTTTTAATTTTAATTTATACAGTAAATTTATTTATTATAGGTACACACTAGTTGACCTTATACTATATTTTTATTTTATTTTTTAATTTGGTATTCTTTATTTTGTGTATAAAACTCTTCAAGGGTGTAAAAACAGTTAGAAACTAGTTTTTTTTTTTTGTAAATGAGATCAAATTTGTTTCTGTTTTTTTATGTTGTGAGGGTGAGGTATTCTATTGTATATTTTTATTGCCATGTAATAAGGACTACAGTTGAGCATTTTTATTCTTGAGTATGGCAAGTAAAGTCTGTCTTTGTAGCGAGTGTTCACATGTGTGAATTTGATTAATGTCTTACCTAATTCCATAAAAGTTTTTTTTTTTAGCCTTTGCTATACCTTTATACGTCCATGTTACTGGACTATGTATTTTATTAGATGATATTTTAAATACTATGACTATAATTATGACTAAGTAGGATCTCTATTTCTATGTCTTCTTCCCGAGACGATTAATCAAGATCTTAGATCAAGATTCTACAGTTCAAGTGATTTCCAGGAGCTTCTATATAGCCTTTAACACAGCCTGACTAGTCAAAACAACTAGACAGACAGCACTATGAAGTAACTATCTTCCCCAAATAAAAATTATTCACTTGTCGCTCGTGGTTTGAAGCCTGTACAATCCAGAACACATACAACTCCCAACAATACAGTTTTAAAATAACCAGGACAAAATACAATACGAACTACGCATTCCAATATCGGAAAACAGGCACCAAATTGAAATTGTCTGTCAGCAATTTGACAGCCCGTCCGGCCGCCATCTTGTGCCGTTTCCCGCGCAAATTCACGTCACGTACGCACAGGAATGTCGGCCGTGCGGCCCGCAAATGCTTATTAGTTGGGTGTACTTTATCTGTATTTTTTGAATTTATGTTTTACGGTGGGAAACGTATTGTCGTAAAAATATGGAATAAATTCAGACCGTTTTTATGGTTGATGAGAAACTGAATCTTGATGGAATGGGACTGAATGGATAATAAGTTTATTAGATTTTTTTATCAAACATTTTTTTTACCACAGCACAGATCAGTAAATTTTATTTGTGTTTTGTAATAGCACATGTCTGCTGCCATAGCAATAATCTTTACAAAATACATCTGTTCCTTGATGTGCAATTTTATGGTCATTGTCTCATTGTCGTCCATGTTAGGCATAGAGAGTTAGACATATAAATATGGCTTTAAGTAATTGATATTTCTCGTCATGTAGACTCCATTTATATTTGAGAAAAGGTTCCATTTTTAAATATGAGTTGTGAGATGCTAAAATATTAGAAGTAATGTTTTCATAAAAACATTTTGTGATTTTTTTTACAAAATTAACAAAAGATTGTCATGCTCTAAGTTAACATTTGTTATTCATTTCGTAATTTGAACATTACATCAAATAGATTTTATTAACTACCTATTATGTATTATTTATTTTATTTATACAGTATTTATGACTTATTTTTGAAACAGTTTTAAGCATCGCTATGTAATAAAAATTGGTTGTTTGTAAAGTAGGATTACAATCGAGATGTTTACGTGATAACGTCTTATTGGTGATATAAGTTTTTGGGAAGTAAGGAATTAATGAAGATAACAATTTTTTCAAATTTTAAATTACATCTTAAACATTCAACGAAAACTTAACCGCACGAGAAAATCTCCATTCGTTTGTATGCCGCTAGAGTGAGAGAGACGGAAGATCGGTCCACTCACTCGAACGCTATGCCAGCCTCCTCTCGTGAAGATTCCGCGTGACAAGTTTCACGGAATGACTGGCAGCGCTAGAGATGAGACGGGAGATCGGTCCGTCTCTCTCTCTCGTTATACCTGCGATCGCGCTCGTGAGGTTTTGGTGTGACACAAGTTTCTGAACATGTCACCCGACTAAAACGATTTTAAAGACGTTATCACGTCAAAAACTAAACACAATTAAAATTTTATAATTTTTAGGTCCATGGCGTTAATATCTAACGCTTATATTAGCATAATGGTACTATTAGCTTGTAATACTTCATATCTTATCCCTGTTTATTTAAATTAAAAGCCATTGCTTCTGTGCTCATTAAAAACTTAAAGCTTTAATTAAAATACCAAAAATATACTGAATAATGTATGATATTTCAGAGTAAACACACCTAGCCTAACTCTATGAATAAATTGGTACATACCTACTTTATATAATTACGCTATGCAAATACGGACTTTATGTTAACCGAGAAAAATCTATATTCGAATAGCCGGCGAGCCTTAATACATTTGTAAAGTTATTCTCAACGGTCGAAATTCGTTTTTTACATTCGAAATTCAAACAAGAACAATTCAGATTTGCTTCTGGTTGGAGTTAGTTCGCCAAGTGAGGTTTCAGGAGTTCGGATCGGGTGACAGTTTGCTTTTAAAACCGACGGTAAAAATAGGAGGTTCTCTGTTTTACGCGTTTATTTATTAACTTTTGTGCCTTAAAGCTATACAGGTTAGGTACCTAAATGGTATAAAAGGCCGTAACTAGCTTATGTTAATATACCTATGCATACATATAAATGGTATACTGAAGTCAGAAATTTGTTATTATCATCATTTGAATTTTTTATTGTCATACAAAGTAAAATTTTCAGATTCTAATTTAATAAATAAATAAATAAATAAATAAATAAATATTTTAAGACATGCCTCACTGGGCCACACAAAGCCATCTAGTCCCAAATTAAGCTGCTATTAAGTACCCTGTCGTATGGGGTACTAGACAACCGATAAACTTACTTATATACTTTTATTTTTTGTAAATACATACTTATAATACATAGAAAACACCCAGACCAGTACAAACAGACATGTTCATGCACACAAATATTTGTACTGTGCGGGGATCGAACCCGCGACCCATGGGGAATTTGTACTTATAACGTTTTTTTTTCTGTACAGCTACGTTTTTCTTAAATAAAAACTAGGATTCCTAAACACCGCAATATACGAACGGCGTAATAGGCACATCAAAAACGAAAATCAAAAAGGTTTTCAGACGATCACTCACTCATCCGCTTTGAGATACCATACGTTCCGGGCTAGTACCAGATGCATGTTTGGGTTAGGGACGTGGGAGTTAACTTGTCGATTGTCAGATCGTAATAGGTGACCAAATAATTAGGCTCATATCTAAGACGTCATTTCAAATAGGCTGGTCTAGGAGCATCAGGAGAGTTGTTTGTTTTTGAATTGATGCGAACACTATACATCAAAATGAAGATACAAGTGTGGGCTCTTTTACATTTTAGAAGGAAAGAAGGAAAGAAATAAACATTTTTGTTTGACATACATTTGAAAAACAATTAAATAGAAACATTACAAATAAGAAAAATTACATAAGGGACTCCCGCTCAGCATATATCGTGGCAGTTTAAGGCGTGCCACGACGCTGGTATTCTGAAATAGCCCAGAATTTAAATAATTTAGATAAAAAATTGATTAAAACAATGATAATAATACATATAACAGACAATAATTTAAATTCACAAGAAACCCATACAAATAACTAACCAAAAAAAAAACAGAAACAAGAGAATAAAAATTGATAGCTTTAAAAGAACATTTTGTGCCGGAGCGAATACAACTATGCTATGCTCAAAAGTATTTAATATGAGAAACATGGCATTGCAAGGCAAGGCAAGGTTTTGTTGCCCGACCCGGTTTCGAACCTGGGACCCCGAGATCTTGGCCCGGTATTTAAACCACTAGACCAATGCAGTATTTACCTGTAATCGATATCGACAGATACCCACCTCTACGACGCAGCGTGTGTGCTCAAATCAACTCTTAATGGATGTACCGGTTTGACCCAATTACTTAATGTGGGGGAGAGGGGGGGGATGCGATCAAAAACGCAAATGTGAGTGGGTGGTGTGTTCCGCGGTGACGCACAATCACGTTCGTTATTGAAGAAATGCATTTGGTTTCGTAATTAGGCATTTCTGAGGTCAGAAGTAGTTGATTTCCGAACTTTAAAATGAGGTTTCTTCGTCCTCTTTAGATACAGACTTTGGAGATACATAATTATACTAATTTACAGGATTAAAAAAAAAGTTAAGAAGTGCCATCTTTAAAAGTGACTTAATACAGAAAACTAATATTAGGTTAGCTTTACCTATGAAATTGCTATTTTGTATGAAAAAATTTAAACGAACTTTTTTCATGTAATTTTTATTTGTATTAATCGCAGTAGCATTTTAGATGCATTTCTTAAAGATATCAGCTGGAGGCAACAAATTCTTCAAAGGCATTTTGTACTGCCTCTTGGGTATTGAATTTTTTTCCCGCCAAGAAGTTATCTAAATTCTGGAAAAAGTAGTAGTCTGTAGGCGCAAGGTCTGGTGAGTAGGGCGGATGAGCTTCCAACCCCAGTTCTTGCAACTTGGAGACCGTCTGCTGTGCAGTATGAGGTCGCGCGTTGTCGTGCAGGAACAACGGAGACGAGCGATGGACCAATGCTGGTTGGCGATGTGCCAGCTTCTCCAAATTGTGTTCAGTTCTTCACAGTACATATCTGCAGTAATGCTCACCCCGTTTGGTAAGAAGCTGGGATGAATTACACCGGTGCTAGACCACCAAACAGTGACCATCACTTTTCTAGGGGTAAGTTTTCGTTTAGGGCATTGTTTAGGTGCTGAACCAGGATCCAACCAACTTGCTGAGCGCTTGCGGTCATCAAACAGAATCCATTTTTCATTTGTGTGTCTGTTGAGCAGTGCAAGGCACGTCTCGACGCGTACTTCGCGCTGGCGATCATTGAGTTCGTGGGGCACCCATTTGTCAAGCTTTTTTACCTTGCAAATTTGACGTAAATGGACCAATATTATTTTGACGCTAACGTCGAAAGCTGCTGCTAATTCAGCCGTAGATTGTGTATCATCAGCTTCCACAATCGCCTTTAGTTCATCATTGTCGACCAAAGTCTTCGGACGACCGCGAGGTTCATTTTTCAGGTCGAAACTTCCAGAACGGAAGCGATCAAACCAAATAACAGGTGGTGCGTTAGTTTGTGGTGTTAGCTCCGTATACGTCGTTGATATTGCGTGCCGCTTGTGCCACGTTGCTGCCATGACGGTACTCATATTCCATAATTACTCGAATTTTTAACGTATCCATGATGACGAAAAAGATTGAAATGCGATGAAAATGTAACATTAATCAATAAACAAATGACTACTTTTGGATAAAGAATTCTACGTTTTTAAAATAATATTAATTTGAAATTAGAATTCTTAGCCAAACAAAAATTATTTTGATCTGAAATGGCCAGTACTGCAGAATGGCAATTTCATAGGTAAAGACCTATTATTTAAAAATCTGCTTTGATACAACTGTTTTTAGGGTTCCGTACCCAAAGGGTAAAAACGGGACCCTATTACTAAGACTTCGCTGTCTGTCCGTCTGTCCGTCTGTCCGTCGCTCTGTCACCAGGTTGTATCTCAAGAGCCGCGATAGCTAGACAGTTGAAATTTTCACAAACTATGTATTTCTGTTACCGCAATAACAACAAATACTAAAAACAAAATAAAATTAATATTTAAGGGGGCCTCCCATACAACAATCCCGTTTTTTTTGGCCTTTTTGGTACGGAACCCTTCGTGCGCGACTCCGACTCGCACTTGGCCGGTTTTATTTACACTACTACGGCAAAACCAACAGGAAGGGTTGTGATTTTAGCAGTATAATATGTATATGTGTATGTAGGCATTTATTTGGGTTCCATATTTGCGGCTAAACTACTGAGCCGATTTCAGTGAATGAGATATCAATCGATTTCTGGAACTGGAACCATTGAACCAGCCATCAAACGAAAATCAATCTTAATGGAACACAATCAGAGTCTGTCTTCCAAAACCACATTACCAAATACTCACACGACCGATCGGGGCTAAATAAACAAAACACCAATTTACTATTTCGATAACAAAAAGTAATCTTAGCCGATCCGCCAAATGACCGATTCGGTAAACTCGCTGCGACGCTGATTGATTATTGGCGAGCCACGATTGATGGAAGACATGGCGTGCGTTGACCTGTTGTGTTTAGATATATAATCATATCGCATTAGATATCTTTAGTGTACTAGGTATCTTAATTACCAACAAAACTTGCCTTACTAATGACCTGATTATTTTATCTGATTACTTTTCCTCATCTTATTTTCAAGAGTAGGTTTCTCTATCTCTCTGTCTATGTATGTGTGTGTGTGTGTGTGTGCTTTAGAAGTACCTTTCGTTCTTCTCTAGTTCGGGCACAATCCATAAGCAAATGTGGACATGCAACATTTCAATTGCATTACTCTGTTGACAATTTGTTTACCGCAGCGATTCGATTTGGTGGTAGTCAATGATTTTTCCTCCACGATTCCAGATATATGAAGACCAAGAAAATTGCCATGTTTTGAATGTTGGAGATAACCAAAATCATTAATTAAACCGTCGACACGCTAATTACCAATAAACTCACTTTATACCATTTTCCTGACAGTCCTAGTCTGAAAGCCTGCAGGCACTGCCCACCCCAGAAGACCACTGAACTTGCAAGACCAAAAACCAGAGTAACCCAGTATTGTAAGTGGTATAATTATAATCTTCTTCATCTTTTTCTATCTCTTTATTTTGATACGAGGTGTCAGCCTTCCCAATCATGCGAAGGCATTTGCTATTCTCTTGAACTTCTTGTTCGTGAAGTCTCAAACACTTCATGTCCTTTTGGATATTTGTCTGCCAAGATGTTTGAGCATTTACTCTACCACTTTTTTTTTACCGATGGAAAGGCACTTTTAACTAACGTAACTGTCCGGTCTTAACCGTACGATCTTAGCCTCAGAAATTTTGTGGGTAACAGGAGTCACTCTGGAAGTCCCCCTTAAATTGTTTCTAGCTCACGAATACGCATCTCTGTTGCGTGAACTTCTTGTTCATAAGACCTAGTTGTCAGCCACTCGTTGTCAAAATGAAAACAAGTATTAATAATAGGGGTTAAAGTATGAAATTGCCGATTATTTTCCCACTTTTTATTTTGTTAATAGCTCTTAAGTATAGTCACATTATTGCGTAATTCTTTTTGTATTGTATCAAAAACTAAATAAAGTAACTTTTGACTAAAAAAAATGCAATACTAGTGCCTATTACTTCAAAGGAAGTCGTTGAAAAGACCCCTTATAATGTGTCAGCTGACCTTCTTGCTTCAATTAAGTATATTTGTATTATATATTTTGATTTTCAGAAATTGAAATACTATAATGCGTAGCTTTATAACCATCTAACTTTCACCTTTAATTGCATCGAAAACGGTTCAGGCATTTTTTTAAAAAAACTAAAAAAATTTTAGTATGGTAAAATGACTTTTCTCGATTTCGTCCATACAAAACGGCAATTTCATACTTTAACCCCTAATATATAGTAAAGCTGGTCTCATTACTGTTTTATATATTTTTTCCTTAGCATAATACGAGTCACTGTGTACATTAATATATCTTAGGATCTAGCTACACATTCCGAAAGAAAAATGATATCAAAAACTATCCCCGATTGAACGATTGACTTTGATTGTATGTCAAACTCAACTTTAAAATACAATAGAATAGAATAGAATTCTTTATTTGGCACTTAAAAAATTAATATAATAAATAAAAAGAAAATAAGTTAATAATTAATGTGCCAAAAAGGCCTCAGCATTGGTCGAAACAGCCAAAGGCATGCTGCGACGCTGATTTTCACCAAACCACGGAACTCTCAAAAGGTGGTGTGGTCCAACTATTTTTAAAGTTGGACAACTGCCACTAGTAAAGACCCATGGTCCAACTAGTTGGACAGAGCAGTTGGACCACTGCCCCGCACTGAAATTATGTCGACATGCAATAGGAAATTATTATATACTAAATATGCACCCATAAGTTAAATGGATAAACTAGGACACACGCAGCTTAAGACGCTGACATGAGCCAAATTCAGCTTAATGAAGATTGTTTTGCTTTAAGCCTATGGCTCGTATTGTTGCGAAATTCTATGTAGTTGTAATTGATCATATTTTTGACCAGGTGGTTGTTTCCAAAACACGATTCTAAAAACTTTTCTCGATAGAAAATAATCTCAAAGTAGCCTCTGAAAATACATAAATTACCATTTTTCTCAGCAGTCCGTATAACAATGATAATACAATTTTGCTATATTGTATATTACATGTTGCTTAAGCAAATGGCTGATTTAGATTTTTAATATAATGGCAATTTTAAATTGCACAACGAATTTTGTTGTTTGGCACTTAGGCCCTTCTATTCCATGCGCTTTTTCTCTGTCACTCCTACGGGAATCGACAGTGACAGCTGCGGCGCGTTCCATAGAAATTCAAAGACGAATAAATTTGTAGGCGTGTTTATTGCTCAAGGTCATCGGCTGCAGTCAGCGTCTTAAACAGGAATTGTGCAGCCGCATAAGAGTGGTTCAAGAGATATACAACTTTCCATATATAGGCAATAGCACGTCAACCTACCACAAAACTTTTTTGAAGTGAAAACTTCTTTAGCGGCGCTGAGCACTTTTTGTTGGATGGGTAAAAACTTCCAAACTCGCGTCAGGGTCACGTGATGCTGATCGAAAAAGCGTAAGATCGAGGGGAAGGGAGAGGAACTAGTATCTCCCACTCTTTCTACCGTGCCTGAGTGTGCTGTTTTCTATTATTTTTGAAGTGAAACTTCTTTATCGGCGTTGGAAAAAATTTACCGTCACGTTTTGAGTCAAATTTTCGTCACTTTTTTCGGTTACGCGCCATCTTTTTCTTGCCCCTACCACGGTTGGTTCAGACGATAGCAAAAAGGTAAAGTGAAATAATATTTAACCAATTTAACCAATTTACCCAACTTAACCAACTTAACCAACTTAACCAACTTAACCAACTTAACCAATTTAACCAATTTAACCAATTTAACCAATTTAACCAATGTAACCAATGTAACCAATTTAACCAACTTAACCAACTTAACCAACTTAACCAACTTAACCAACTTTACCAACTTTACCAACTTAACCAACTTAACCAATTTAACCAATTCAACCAATTTAACCAATTTAACCAATTTAACTAATTTAACCAATTTCTGGAAAGTTGCATGTAGATCATTTTTCGAAAAATAAGGCCATAAAGAAGTTTCACTTCTTACGTGTGTACACTAGTACACGCACAACTTTTTTTTTATTTGATATTTTAGCAACTTAATTGCACTTATAATATCAGTATATAAACTTGAAAAATTTTGTCTCAGGCGGGACTCGAACCCGCATCTCCTCGCATGCCGGGTGGGCGCCATACCATTAGGCCACCGAGACACTGCGACACGGCGCGAATTTTTCAAGCATATTCTTACGCTGTGAGCCAGCGTTGCTTCATCAAATGTTAGGAGCTTGCACCCCCAACACCCGAAAGAAACATCTTTGCAGATGTTTGACAGTCAGTTAAGATGAAACAGCCATTTATATACTTTTTTTATTTGATATTTTAGCAACTTAATTGCACTTATAATATCAGTATATAAACTTGATGCCCGGCATGCGAGGAGATGCGGGTTCGAGTCCCGCCTGAGACAAAAATTTTCAAGTTTATATACTGATACTACCACAAAACGTTAAATTTTCTGATTATGGATTTAGAAAATTATTTTGCTAATGATTTCCGCTTGTTAATACCGACCTAGATACCTTCACCACACTACCCGCACTAACACTGATTTGAGGAAGCACCTGCACCACACTAACACTAATGGGGGCTATCGCTAGTGAATTTGCCACTAGAGGCGCTAGTGTCGCGTGAGGTCCAATATCATTCACTTTGTACTGGTTTTAGCGGAATTTGTTGCATAAATTATAATTTCTTTAATTTACCTGCTGGAAAGTGATCTCCTTCGTAAAATATCGCAAATATGGATTATTTGGCGATTAATGTGAACGCTTTAAAAGCGGAATTAAGAAAAAGCGCAAAAATAGGCGGCCTCAAGAGCTACTATTTCAGAAGTTAGTTTGTTGATATCAAGATAGTTTACTGTTTTAAACTTTCATGGTCACTATCGTAAGAGTTAGTTATTTCGAGATTTCTACCATGTACTTTGTTTTTTATGAGTTTCCGATATTTCGGCACTGTTGCAAGCGCCATGATCGCGGAAGAACTGATGTCACTGCGGGTGGGTGGTTGTTACGAGTAGATATATCGATCTACCCTCCGTCGTAGTCTTTTATTGCACTCGACACTGGTACTATTGTTTTCAAACTCACTATTCACTCGAACCTGTTCTCGACACACAACACTCACAGTATCCGATCGCGAAACATTAGTTTTTGGATTTTTCTGGTTATTACAAATTTTAACCACTGGATTCCAGACACACGACAATTTAAAGCCATCTTCATGATTAAAGTTTTTATGTTTGGTGATTTCGATCGCTTCTCTAACCATTCTTGGTGTGTAATGGCGTTCAGTGGAAATTATCTGTGTGTTGTGAAACTCAATCCAGTGGTTAGGACCCGAATGTATGCGGCACGCTAACAGTAGCGTGCCGCGTAAAGGAACACATAAAAGCGGTTAAAAACAACGATACGCAGAAATCGGCCATCGCGGAACATTTAATACATTCGGGTCCTAACCACTGGATTGAGTTTCACAACACACAGATAATTTCCACTGAACGCCATTACACACCAAGAATGGTTAGAGAAGCGATCGAAATCACCAAACATAAAAACTTTAATCGTGAAGATGGCTTTAAATTGTCGTGTGTCTGGAATCCAGTGGTTAAAATTTGTAATAACCAGAAAAATCCAAAAACTAATGTTTCGCGATCGGATACTGTGAGTGTTGTGTGTCGAGAACAGGTTCGAGTGAATAGTGAGTTTGAAAACAATAGTACCAGTGTCGAGTGCAATAAAAGACTACGACGGAGGGTAGATCGATATATCTACTCGTAACAACCACCCACCCGCAGTGACATCAGTTCTTCCGCGATCATGGCGCTTGCAACAGTGCCGAAATATCGGAAACTCATAAAAAACAAGGTACATGGTAGAAATCTCGAAATAACTAACTCTTATCAAGATAGTTATTTATAAACAATATAACCTTCATTAGATTCAAGATATAACACTTTGTTTCGGCGCCAATCGCCTTTGAAAGCTATAACTCCGGACCTCAGTCTACAGTGGCGCCAACTGGTGAGCAAAGAAACGGTAGTCCCCATTGAGCAAGCACTATTTCATGGAGGAAAACCGCCCGCCCTTCCCTCAAAAATGCATGCAGTACAGTTAATGCAATTATTAGTACCCAACACCGATACAATAAAAACCTCAAATTTTCTAATATTGATATCTACTCGTTGGACTTAAAGTTGAAAATCAATTCAATGACCTTTAGCTTTTTGGGTAGGTTGACTTGCCGTTGACGCTATTTGACGCTAATTATTATTTTGACGCTAATTGTGTATGTAGTTTTTTAGAGTTTCGTACCCAAAGGGTCAAAACGGGACCCTATTACTAAGACTTCGCTGTCTGTCCGTCTGTCCGTCTGCCTGTCACCAGGCTGTATCTCAATGCCACGATAGCTAGACGGTTGAAATTTTCACAAATTATGTATTTCTGTAATACACAACAAACCCGTTTTTTTGGCCTTTTTGGTACGGAACCCTTCGTGCGCGACTCCGACTCGCACTTGGCCGGTTTTTTTAATAACATCATATAATTAGAGTAATAAGAAAATAGTATGAAGAACTTTTCCTGGTAGCCCAAATCTAATAGCCTTCAGACACCGCACCAGAAGACCACTGACTTCTCTGGACCAGAAAACCTCAGTAACCCAGTTATTAACGAGGCCCAGTCATACTCTCGTTCATGATTTGCTAAACTAACAGAGCAAAACTGGGTCGCAGCTAAAGTGATTTTCCGAGACAATGTTGCGGGCTTCCGCTAAACCTGACAAAAGAAGAAATGCCCGCTCGAGTGTTAAGTGAGCGTTTTGGTTATTATTCCTTTTCGCTTTGTCGGCGTTAGGGAAATAAGAGGAATTGTATCTAAGCTTCAGAAAGCTGTGCCAGTTTTATGTGGATGTGATTTTCAAATAGATACGTCTACATTTACGTACAAATGATTTTCTTCGCTACGTCTATTATTTACGGAAGTAGTACAAATGATTTTCAGTTTAAATGATAAAAGATCAATGCTACGAGTATTTAAAAATAAAAAGTTTCCATAAAAAAAACCTGCACTTTGATCAGTTAGAAAAGAGAAGGCTGAATTAGCGTTTTTTTTTTGTTCTATAACTTATTGTTATTGTATTTGCATGATATCGTTATCATTATTAACTAGAAAGGCTGATGCTTGAAATCAATAAGCACTTAATGTAACCTTTTTCACAAGCAAAATATTCTTTCATACTTTAAAAAAAAAACGTAATATTATCTGTTGGTAATTTTTTAGTTAGAATACTTTTGCATGTCCTCTTTTTGATTTAAATAAAAGTTTCACGCTTAGACGTATCCATACAGCCAATTTCATTATTTACGTCCAATAGCGGGGAAATCAGTCGGCCATTTTGAGTAGCAGTCACCGCGCCGGATCGGTCACTTGCCAAATCATCCATATAATCAGATCAGAGACATGTCTAACCTTATTAGTTTATTGATTTCGCGTCCGTTTTGGTTATGATACAGTTATGCAAGCTGCCATCTTTGTTTATGCGATTAATATGACTAGCAACACTAATGTCATAATACAGATATACAGGTCATCATCATCATGATCAGCCTATTGCAGTCCACTGCTGGACAAAAGCCTCTCCAAATGCACGGCAGGTCAACCTACCCAAAAAGTTAAAGGTCATTGAATTAATTTTCAACTTTAAGTCCAACAAGTAGAGATCAATATCAATTGAGAAAATTTGGCGTTTTGTCGTACGTTGACGTGCTTGTACGTATCACCGGCCTAGAATGGCGCTACATTTTCTCATCCTATGGGTGTCGAAATAGGCGACTAAAGGGTACGTAGCAGCGTCTCCAATAAATAATACTTTTTGGACGGAACACTGTCCATTTGAAAAAATATTTATTTACGCTAGATGTCACAAATAGCCACATAAGCAGAGGATGCATGAAGGCTGAAGAAAATAGCATTTGCTTATAAAGATTATAAGACGGTTCGCCTTTTTAAAGTATAAAGTCAAAAACTTATGAATAGTATCGTAATGAATGAATGAGATGCGCATTGCGTAAAAAAATTGTTGCTAGGCAGCCGTATCAAAAATTTTAGATTTTTAGGGGACATTTTCTAAGTGCTTTATCTTGACATTTATGTACTGGTCTATACCAAAAGAAAAAATACGTCGTTTGTTTTTTGTCTCGTAGATTAATATATGAAAATTTGGAAGGTGGTAAAAATTTCATCCTGTATATAACCCTAGCTTTTGCCCGCGGCTTCGCTCGCGCTAAATTCGGGGTATCAATCAAATTTCACCTCCTTTTTTAAGTGGTTGGGGCCGGATTATAATAAAAAATTAAGCACGATTTTTTTGTTACTCACAATACCAACTTTTAGCTTTCTACCTTGAAAATTGCGGAATGCTCCATACAAAGTTCCACACCGCATTTTAGGGAAGTGGGGGTTACGAAAGAGACAAAAAGTAGCCTATATCACACTCTCCATCCCTTCAACTATCTCCACTTACAAAATCGCGTCAACAAAGACGGACAAACAAACAGACATACACACTTTCCTATTTATAATATTAGTATGGATGTGTTTAGTTTATACAATCGGCGAAGCACACTTGTACAGGTTTTTTTAAAATTAAAACCGTAATATTGATTCTAGAAACAGTTCGGCATCATCAAAAGGCTTGTGGAAGGCGACAAGTGACACTTTACCTCACTCTGAGATCGTCGGCTCACTCTTAGACGCAGCTTTGAACTGGGAGGGCACTTAAATTTGTTGAGGCTAGTCAGTGTCGGAGACTGTGTTTCAGTTTTGAAATACATGGAATCCACAGAAATTTACTTAAGAAAAATTGGACTTTTTTTACGTACAATGAACCTTAGTTTCACCTAGTTATGCCGGCTGGGGTCAATATCAAAGACTTATTACTAGAAAACTGAACACCCAACGGGGCTGTGGCGCGGATCTCCTTTTATGTATACTGTTCCATATCTAAGTTTTTACTTGTCTATCTTTTATTTAAATGTGCTTAAATATATGTAAATTACGTGTCACGTTATTTGTCCGCGATGGACTCCTAAACTACTTTACCGATTTCATCAAATTTGCACACCGTGTGCAGTTTGATCCAACTTGAAAGATAGGATAGCTTACATCTCAATTTATAGTCGCAATATTATTTATTGCAAATATTCTGTGTAACATAGTAAGGTAAACGCCATATTTGATGCCAATGACATTGTGTGACGTCTTACGTCAAAATCCAATTATATCATTCTGAGGCGATAAGTTCACGGCATAGATTTAATATACTCATCTATATTAAATCTATGGTTCACGGGGTCAGCTAGTTGTTTTATAAATTGTTTGATTAGTTGTCATTGTTCTCTTACTTACACGTTCCTAGTAAAATATCAATATATATATTTTAATTTATTTCATTTATTTTATTTTAAATTTATTTTCAATTCTCCCTCTCCCTCTCTCTCTCTCTCTCTCTCACTTTCTTGCCGCACGGCTTACAACTACCTATAGCAAAAAGTGTCGTTCAAAAAGTGTCATTACAATTTTTTCCGTCTAGCCCCTTCTAGGAACTTCGATCCAACAATGGGTAGTTCACTAGCTAATGGTGTGAGTACCTACTTGGCCAAGATCGCGTGGTACTGCATCGAGCAGCAAAGGTTTAGCACTTTCGAACGATGCTCGGGTTTGTGATCACCAACCCGCATTTGGCAAGCGTGGTGATTGTGCCTGTACCCATCATTGCTGTGGTAACTTGAATTCAATGATGGAGGCCTTTTCCCTGCAGTGGGGTGATCACAGGCTGTGACTCACCAGAGCTATTTAACAAGAGAAAATAAAATACTAGTAGTTTGGGAACTTTCAGTTCGAATCTTTGCTTTTGTATTATGACTCTTATAAACTGTTAGACTTAAGTCTCTGTTAGATATACAACTAAACAAATGTAAAGCTGAATCATCGTCATCATCATCATAATCTTAGACAAACTATAGCTGAACGTAGTCCTCAAAATTCATCTTAAACTGATCAGTTCTATCGTGAATGTTTATCAAAAGATAAAAACGATCTCCGTAACGATCGGTCCCACGCCATCCACATCCAGCTGCGAACCCGCGGCCATCACCAAATCGTCGGTCCACCTGGCGGAGGCCTACCCACAGACCATAGCCTGATGTGTAGTCGCCAGTCCAGATCCTTTCCTCCCCAACAGCCATTGGTTCTTTTTGCTGTGTGTCCCGTCATTTTAACTACGCAATTTTCCGGGCGATGTCAGTTATCTTAATTTTCCTACGGATTTCCTTATTTCTGTTTCCAAAAGATTGCCCTCTCCATTGCCCGCTGTGAAAGAAGATATTGTCACACGGATTGAGAAAGGGATGCTTAGATGGTTTGGGCATGTAGAGAGGATGAATGAGAGAAGAATGACTAGACAGATCTACAAGACGAGTGTGAAAGGGAACGTTGGAAGAGGAAGGCCTAGACGAACTTATCACGATCAAATCGGGGATGTTCTGAAGAAAAGTCAGGTCAAGAGTACTCTAAACCGACGAGCATGCATAAAAAGATTGATGAATGTGGAAGAAGCGAAAGATGTAGGTATGCCAGGATCGTAGTAAGTGGAAGGCCTTGGTCTCTGCCTACCCCGTTAGAAAGGAGGCGTGATAATATGTATGTATGTATGTATTGCCCGCTGTGCGACCTTGACCCTCCTTATGAGACCCATATTAAGCGACCACGTTTCAGTTCCATAAGTCGTCACTGGCAACACGCACTGGGCAAAGACTTTCATCAGACGACCATTTGGATCAGCGGTAGTAAACGCTGCTTCTGAGCCATGGGTTGCGGGTACAGTAAAAATATTTGTGTACATGAACATGTCTGTTTGTATTGGTCTGGGTGTTTTCTATGTATTATAACTATGTATTTACAAAAAAAAAGTATACAGGATGAAATTTTAATCACTTTCCAAAATTTTTATAGGCGTTCAGTATCGTATTTAGAGCCCATTTATGAAGTAAAAAATGTTAATCAAGTTTTCACCCTAAAATATTTTTTGCAGCATACTTTTCAATTTTTACGGTCCTAAGCCTGTTAAGGTATAAAAGGAAAACCAATAACTTATGAATAGTACCGTAATGAACGTATGAAATGCGCATATCGCAAAAAAAGTGTTGCTAGGAGGCCGTATCAAAAATTTTAGATTTTTGGCGGGCATTTTCTAAGTGCTTTATCTTGTCATTTTTGTACTGGGCTATACCAAAAGAAAAAATACGTCATTTGTTTTTTGTCTCGTAGATTGTCATATTAAAATTTGGAAAGTGGTTAAAATTTCATCCTGTATAAGTAAGTTTATCGGTTGTCTAGTACCCCATACTACAGGGTACTTAATAGTAGCTCAATTTGGGACTAGATGGCTTTGTGTGGCCCAGTGAGGCATGTCTTAAATATTATCTTGAGACACTGAGGTAATTTGGACGTCAAGATTTTCATGTCTCCTCAAAAACTAGCCATCCGAGTATATTATTAAATAAAAAACCGGCCAAGTGCAAGTCGGACTCGCGCACGAAGGGTTCCGTACCATTAACTAGGTAAACAATGTTTTTTTGTATGGGAGATAGAGATATCTCGCTTGCCAAATGCGAGGTGGTGATCACAATGCTGAGCAATGTTTGACAGTTGGTAACTCTTGTTGCTTGTTGGGATCGATACAATAACCCTGAGAACTTAGTTCGGTACTTCAATCCTAGACCAACAAGACGTTTGGCTCAGCTACAAAAATAAAACCGGCCAAGTGCGAGTAGGACTCGCGCACGAAGGGTTCCTTACCATAAAGGCGAAAAAAACTGGTTTGTTGTATGGTATTTATTTATTTTTTATTGTTTTTAGTATTTGTTGTTGTTGCAGCAACAGAAATAGAAAATGAAAATTTCAACTGTCTAGCTATAGCGGCTCTTGAGATACAGCCTGATGACAGAGCGACGGACAGACGGACAGACGGACAGACAGCGAAGTCTTAGTAATAGGGTCCCGTTTTTACCCTTGGAGTACGGAACCCTAAAAATGACATGAATTGCAGACTAAGTCATTATTTATTTCTCTGAATATTACCATTAATGGCGGCATCCTCTGGAATTTCCTGTTCCTGACAAAAAGCCGGAATCAACGAGGAAACTTGTAAAGAAATAAAATATCAAAGAGGATTTTAATGGTGAATAATAAGGGAAGATACAATGACTTACGAAGTTACGAATTTCTTTAACAGTTTTTTGTGGAGTTTATTTTTTAGATGTTGGATACATTGCATTGTTAGGTTTATGTTTGTCTGATGCAAGCACGTTTTATGTAACATTGTGTGATTAAATATATGATTCCAACTGTTTATCGCATAGCAATAAATATAAAATACAATTTATTTTTTCAGACATGCCACACTAGCTTGGGTTATGGATACTAGAGAACCGATAAACTTACTCAAATCTTTATTTTTTAAAGTAACATAGAAAACACCCGGACCAGTAGAGTCAGACATGTTCATGTATTGTGTGGGGATCAAACTCGCGACCCATGGCTCAGAAGCAGCGTTTACTACCACTGATCCAACTGGTCGTCAAATTCATAAATGTAAATAAAAAAAATGTGTAAATGCATGTTCATTTTAATATATTAGGGGTTAAAGTATGAAATTGCCGTTTTGTATGGACGAGATCGAGAAAAGTCATTTTTCCATACTAACAATTTTTTAGTTTTTTTAAAAACGCCTGAACCGTTTTCGATGCAATTAAAGGTGAAAGTTAGATGGTTATAAAGCTACGCATTATAGTATTTAAATTTCTGAAAATCAAAGTATATAATACAAATTTACTTAATTGAAGCAAGAAGGTCAGCTGACACATTGTAAGGGGTCTTTTCAACGACTTCCTTTGAAGTAATAGGCACTAGTATTGCTTTTTTTTTTTAGTCAAAAGTTACTATATTTAGTTTTTGATACAATACAAAAAGAATTACGCAATAATACGACTATACTTAAGAGCTATAAACAAAATAAAAAGTTGGAAAATAATTGGCAATTTCATACTTTAACCCCTATTATATACAAGACAAGTCTGATATAAAACCTTCTTAAGTTTCGGTTTAAAATACGAAAAATCCTTACTCAAACTTATGCGTATGGAGTATCTATAGATAGGTCTTTTAAAATGACATACAGGTTTCTAGAACCATTTTTTCCAAAAGTCTAACATTTGGAAGATAGACGCTTCCAAAGTGGTAAAATGGGTAACCCCTAACTTTTAAACTGAGCAAGTAAAAATTTTGAAAAAAATAAATTATGAAGATCTTAACAAATACTTTCAACGAAAATCAGTTTGAACAAGATCAAACGGGTAGTTTATGATAAATAGTACAAACACTATGAAAAACAAAGTTATTTTTGCAGTCAATTAAATATTGTGGTATTTTGGCTAAACGGAAGTAAGTGGACCCCTAATTCAGTTAAAGTTGGTACGGAACCCTCAAGGTGCGAGTCCGACTCGCATTTGGCTGGTTTTTTATGTATATAAACATTTTTTCTTAAAATCCTGCTTTATGTTTAATTTGACAAGCATAACATAGCCTAGACATGTGTCTCAGACAGCCGAATCTACACATAATAACCGGCCAAGTGCGAGTCGGACTCGCGCACGAAGGGTTCCGTACCAAAAAGGCCAAAAAAACGGGTTTGTTGTATGGGAGCCCCCCTTAATTATTTATTTTATTTTGTTTTTAGTATTTGTTGTTATTGCGGCAACAGAAATACACAATTTGTGAAAATTTCAACTGTCTAGCTATTGCGGCTCTTGAGATACAGCCTGGTGACAGAGCGACGGACAGACGGACAGACGGACAGACAGCGAAGTCTTAGTAATAGGGTCCCGTTTTTACCCTTTGGGTACGGAACCCTAAAAAGTGAAAACAGTAATATAGGTATAGGTAAGTCGTTTTGCGCATAGGTTAAAATCAGTGCTGCGTATTTAGCAAATGCGACGTTTTAACATTTAAGGTAACTGCGTACTACGCTAATGAAGGCCTTTTACATTCACATTATTTGTTCGTCATAATCATCATGGTTATATTTGTGAACAGCCTGTAATCATCCCACTGCAGGGAAAAGGCCTCCATCATTGAATTCAAGTTACAGCAAGCAATCATGGGTACTAGCAAAATCACCACGCTTGCCAAATGCGGATTGGTGATCACAAACCCGAGCAACGTTCGAAAATTCGAAACTTTTTGTTGCTCGACCCGGAGATCGAACCTGGGACCCCGAGATCTTGGCCCGGTATTTAAACCACTAGACCAACGGGGCGTTAGTTATATTTATAAAAACATTACATACGTATGTAATATTTCCATTTATTTCTTAAGAAAAGTAACGTACCTACACTATTGCTGTTCCAGGTTTCAGACTGCGAAATATGGGAAATTCATTCATGGGAAATTGTATTCGCATTTTTAACAAATTACCATTGTTTATTGCTGAACTCTCTGTTTAAAAGCTTAATATGTCAAAGAAGTTCTGAAGAAAAAGGATAGCATAGGATAGGATAGGATAGGATAGGATAGGATAGGAAGGAAGTTCTGAAGAAGAAGATACTAATAATGATCATACAAATGAAAGGAATGTATGGTTTTAAGTTGTCTCAGCTCGCACTGGCATGTATCTTTTGTAAGCATAATTATTTTAAAAGAGGGTGTCATAGTGACTGAGTTCCTTACGCTGCTTTTCCGCACTAGGCCACACTTCCGAAGCAGTGGTAGGTTACAGTATTAGGACGTGTAAAAATTACTCCTGGGAAATATTTGCAGAAATAAAACTGATCTAATGGGGACTACCGTTTCTTTGCTCACCAGTTGGCGTCACTGTAGACTGAGGTCCGGAGGTATAGCTGTCAAAGGCGATTGGCGCCGAAACAAAGTGTTATATTATCTTGAATCTAATTAAGGTTATATTGTTTATAAAGAACTATCTTGATATCAACAAACTAACTTCTGAAATAGTTGGTCTTGAGGCCGCCTATTTTTGCGCTTTTTCTTAATTCCGCTTTGAAAACGTTCACATTAATCGCCAAATAATCCATATTTGCGATATTCTACGAAGGAAATCACTTTCCAGCAGGTAAATTAAAGAAATTATAATTTATGCAACAAATTCCGCTAAAACCAGTACAAAGTGAATGATATGGACCTCACGCGACACAAGCGCCTCTAGTGGCAAATTCACTAGCGATAGCCCCCATTAAACTAACATCATCTCACTCAGCACGACGCACGACGCACACCAGATGGACCACCATAGGCCTCTCCTAGGGAACCCCACAACTATCGGTCTCGCTCCACAAGCAGCCAGCGACTTCCCGCGATCATCTCTAGGGTATCGGTCCACCTGGTGGAGCCTACCCAAAGATCGTCGTCCGGTGTACGGTCGCCATTAAACCTTGCCGCCCAAACGGCCTTCTTACTACCAACATCATAAAACAAACTGTCAAAACGGATAAGTACGGCTAATTTGTGCTAATGTATGATGTTTGACTGTAATGACCTGTTGGGAACCAATTAAAATTTATTTCGTAGGAACATGTTTAATAAGGAAAGTTTTTTTTTTGCGAACTTTATATTGTAACCTTGTTGAATGAGTAAAGCTCAGTGTTATAAAAGTGTTGTAACAGTCAGAGAAAATAATTTGTATTTTTTTTTTCACAAAAATGTTTTCCTCGAAAATTACAGAATATAAAGAGCGGAAAATAAGCTACAATTAATTCTTGTTTAGTAGCGACTCAAAGTTTGTGGCTTATTTCACGTTTTTCGTAAATTTTATTTTTAGTGCGTAAAGTTTTTTGTTTTTCATTGCCGTCACTTTTTTACCCCTTTGCTTAGATTTATTTTTCCAATTCAAATCGTACCTGGGATAGATTTTAGGGCTATCAGGATATCGGTCTTTCCCTAGGGTAAAACATTTTGCGTCGTTATACTTAAAAAACCGCCTCCAATTAGAACCACTTATTTTTTTTAGTTAATGATATTTTTTTGTCACTTACGTGTCTTTTGACACAGTTGAATTCAGTAAAAGTTTTTTTTGGTAAACTTTAAATAATTACCTACCAGTTATAACCGGAAATAACGCGATAGTCGGATTCTTCCTTTCTTCACTATCAGCCCATAGTTGTCCACCGCTGGACTTAGGGGCTGGGAATTTTACAATCGCCACGCTAGCCAGTCGATTTGGAGATCGCCGTAGTGGAGATAGGTACTCTGTTGCCTGTTTTCTATTAACGGTATTCCTTCTTCGTTTCATATGCTTAGATTTCTTTATTACGTTTTTATGTACATGAATTAAAAAAAAACATGGATAGGTACCACAAGTACATTTTGAAAAGCACCTACTTAAGTATTTATCATTATACTTAGTTAGGTACAAAAATGTTATAAGTAATCTTATGAATATGTTACGAACGAATAAAAAAATATACATTTTTTATTATGTACCAATCTGAAATATTTAATATTTAAAACTAAAAGACAAAAACACTGGCGCTGCTGCAAAAGAAAATAAAACATTAATTAAAAAAATAAACCAGTTTTAACTGCGTCAATAAAAACAGGCCAGCATTAAATAAACAAAGCCATTAAAGTCTGCCCCACACTACTCCTTTGCTACGCAACCGAAAAAAGAAAGCACAGCAAAAGAAAATGGCTGAAAAACGGTCAACAGAAAAACGGACTTACTGCCTTTCGGAACTGCGCACTGCCTCCATGATACAAGCAATGCAGCTGGGAACAAAGGATCTCAGAGTGCACCCCCCACCCTCGCACAGGAAAAAACGGCAACGGAAACATTATAACCGGTATAAAATCACTTATCCAGAAAATAACCTCAAAAAAACAACACAGTTATTTGTAAGTAGAAATTATGCGACACGCTTTTTTTTTCGCAATTCGAAAAGGGCCACAATTCTGCGCGGTCTTTTGTTAAGGACGCCGCGAGCGGACGTTCGATTTTCAAATTTGGACTTGAATTTCGAGCGCTGGAAAGCGCGGCTCGTTTTTATTTCATTTTAATCGTAAACTGGGCATTTTTTTGTTTTGCCAGCGGGTTTTTTTGAAATTTAAATGTTTTTAGGAGGTAAAACACACACCACCTTCACCGAGGGAACGCGACATACTGAAGTGTCTGCAGGTTTCACGAAGGCTGTATGCATTGATTAGGCGTAGCTCGCACTGTATATTCGTCCTTTTCGCTCGCGGTGTGTCCGTCCCGCTCGCTCGACCATCGTTAGCACGACGAATTTTGGCTTGGCAAAGCGCTGTGGTTCTCAAAGGTTCGGTAAATTTAATTACTGTTGTTTTATTTTTGCATGATCGATCTGAAATCGCTTGCAGCTCTTGCATGTAAATAAAACCTTTATAGGGGGTGGGGGGCTGCGTTTTTTCTTGTTTTATTACACTGGTAATGGAGAGTAACAAGATATTGTATAAAGTGCTGATTTGCATACAAATGCAATCTTGATGGAGTATTTTGAGTACTTTGTATAAGTGAATGTTACGTTTAAAGTAGCACCTAATATTAAGTAATAGTCTAAATACATTTTGGAAGCCGGAACTTTTGTCCGCAGCTATCCAAAGTTTTTTGAACAAAAAATTGTCGTCGACTCAAGACTGCGACAGAGACACACCACTCGTCTTCTGACTCAGTCTAGCTCTAGCGCATTTTTCAGAAAAAAATGTTTTGAAATGTGTATTAGGATTTAAAATAATATTCCAATAAACATAAGACAGCTCCCTCCTGCCCAATTTATTAAATGTCTAACGCAACTGGCTTATTGATCATTGTTATTATTCTTTAAGTGAGTTTTTTGACATGAAATGAATCTTTATATAAATTGGACATTCTAATTTAGGTGACATTTAATAATTTATTTAGGACATTTATATAGGTGACATTCTATTAGTATCTATGACATGTATAAATTTTATAAATAATTGTGACTAATTTTGTAATTATGTTATTTCATTATTTTCTTTTGCATGCCACCAAGTTGGCGAAACATGTGATTCTTTTTAAACAGTTTTTTTGCGAAATAAATTGATTGAATGATTTGATTTAAAAAAAAAAATCACCAAAATTATCATGATCTCAGCCAAACTATATCCACAGCTAAACTTAAACTTCCGATAAAAATCTTGACGCCGATCGGTTCAGCCTATAATAAATTACTGCGCCAAACTTCACTCAGCTTAGCCGTTCTGACGTTATTTAGTAACAAACATGCTTCCAAGGTTTTGTATTAATAATATTAGTAAGAGTAAGCTAATATAAAAACCTTAAGAGGGATTTCCTCTACGTTTTTAACACCCTGCTTAAAAAAGAGAAGTTCTTAAATAGACGGAAGTATTGTTGTATATTTATTACAATACTATTTTATCGAAGAGCTTAAGCTATGATGGTTGGAAAAAAGCTGTCGTGTCTAAAGTATAACGTTTTTTTTATCTTTACATTTCAGATCTTATTGAAACTTTTACGTATTGTTTAATACACTCGGCTCCAATGGGGACTATCGCTAGTGAATTTGCCACTAGAGGCGCTAGTGTCGCGTGAGGTCCAATATAATTCACTTTGTACTGGTTTTAGCGGAATTTGTTGCATAAATTATAATTTCTTTAATTTACCTGCTGGAAAGTGATTTCCTTCGTAGAATATCGCAAATATGGATTATTTGGCGATTAATGTGAACGTTTTCAAAGCGGAATTAAGAAAAAGCGCAAAAATAGGCGGCCTCAAGACCAACTATTTCAGAAGTTAGTTTGTTGATATCAAGACAACAATATAACCTTAATTAGATTCAAGATATAACACTTTGTTTCGGCGCCAATCGCCTTTGACAGCTATAACTCCGGACCTCAGTCTACAGTGGCGCCAACTGGTGAGCAAAGAAACGGTAGTCCCCATTGGAACTGTGTAAAATTGAGGATTAAAAAAATTAGTTTTAGGTTAATGGTACAGATTGCAATCACTAAGTTTATTTTGAAATACAATAAAGAACATACGAACACAATGAAATATTTCACATATTAAACGTAAAATAAGCAAGTGGCACACTAAAAACTAAATAAAAGCCATTCAATCGAGGACAGTTGTAGGCATCATTTCTGTGTCTGACTGTGTATTTAGTTTTTAGGGTTCCGTAGCCAAAGGGTAAAAACGGGACCCTATTACTAAGACTTCGCCGTATGTCCGTCTGTCCGTCGCTCTGTCACCAGGCTGTATCTCAAAAGCCGCGATAGCTAGACAGTTGAAATTTCCACAAATGATGTATTTCTGTTACCGCAATAACAAAAAATACTAAAAACAAAATAAAATAAATATTTAAGGGGGGCTCCCATACAACAAACTCGTTTTTTTGGCCTATTTGGTACGGAAACCTTCGTGCGCGAGTCCGACTCGCACTTGGCCGGTTTTATTATCATCTTATCTATTTCCAGAAGCAATTGAGCAGTTTTAATTATGTTTACATAGGCGGGGGTCGCGATGCACAGTGATTCATCCATAGGCCAAAAATCCAAAAATGTCACTGTCTAATCCCAGTCCGATGATGTCCCTAGGTTATTCACTAGTAACCAAGCTATCAAAAACTATAAATAGTTATGTAATTAGGTCAAGGTTTCATTCACTTTTGTGCATCGGAGGTGAGCGCATCTCGAGTCTAATTACCGCGACGTATGAGTCATCGAAAGTTAATCACTGTGTTATTGAGTGTTACTGTGCCAAATCAAGTGTCTAAGTGTGGTGATAATATGGAGGTTCAAGAACAAGGTATGTACTTTTATTATCAACCATTTTTATTTTTTATAATGCTAGGTTTATTTTTATTTAAATTTTTTAGAGACCCTCTTTTTACGAAAAAAGAAAATCCTAAACTTCTATTTCAATTAGACTTGTAACTTTTGAAATGCCTTGTAATGCCATGAATTATTTTTTTTAAATAGAAGAGACTGTTCCTAATAAGGGCATATACGTTTCATTTGCCGCTTCTTGCCTCTTTTTAAGTTGTAGGGGTATCAAAGTATGCTATTCGATAGTATTGAAAATAAAACATTTTTTAAATATTTTTTTTATGTTGTTTCAGGTAAAATTTTCAAATGTTCCGTTTCAAAGATGATGATATTTGACCTTTGGCACTCTATAAAGGGTAGTTCAAAGGAAAAAAATGATCATGTTCTTAACAATTTGATCGAAACTTCGTGCCTAGCGGATAACGTCGAAAATATTGATTTAGAGACTTTAAGTGGTAAAATTAAGAATGTATGTACACGAATTTCCTTTTTATGGGCAAAAGCAAATCGAACTAAATCTAAATTAATAGAAAAGCACTCTGATTGGTTGAATTTAGACGCAATTACACACGAAAAATGAGCCGCATCTTGACCAATACAGATTTGGTCAACAGGCTTCTTCTTCATTCAGACCCTCTCATATCAAGTCTACGTAAGTTAAGAGTTGAAAAAAAAGATGCCCAATCAAAATGTGCACTGGATTTGTTATGTATTTAAAATATTATTTTTTGTGTTTAAAATTGGAATTGTTATGTATAAAAAATTAATTCTATGTTTTCTTGCAATTTTATTTTATACCTTTATGGTTATTATTAATATAAATAACCATTATCACAACCTTTTAACATTAAAAGTCGCAGTATAAAATGTTTTAGATTTTTTGTCTAAAACAAAATTACTATGAGACATTTTTTTCAGCTGAAAGTTGACATTTGTGTTGCGAAATGTCTTATTTACGAGTATGTTGAAATTTCAATTATTTGTGTTTATTTTAACATATTTTAACGTATAAAATAAAGAAAACCACTTTATTTTGAAGTTAAGTATTTATAGCCTTAGTACGGAGCGTGAATCACCGTGCGATGGCTCATTCACTACAGGCTTAACGCCCCCCGTCCTATGGGGTGTTCATCCAACAGTTTGGGAACCATCGCCGCTCGTGCTACACCCCAGCGGAACTGAGCAAACAATACATGTAGTATTTTCATTTAAAATAATGAACGTAGCTTAAATCAATTAGAAAAATAACACAACATCTGTAGTAAAAGTATTGCGGAACTCAGAGCGAAAAATGTTGTTTTGAGGTCCTAGTAATAATATTACTAATCCCTACTCTGTCTATGTACCTACTGATATTATATATACATGAAAGTTTGTAAGTATGAATGTCATCTGATCAGATCTGAATGAAATATGGCACGGTGTTAGTTTATCGACTGGAACAACATATAGGCTGTTTTTTATATTGGATAGTTTTAATACATAGTTTTAATATCAGTATATAAACTTGAAAAATTTCGCCCGGTATGCGAGGAGATGCGGGTTCGAGTCCCGCCTGAGACAAAATTTTTCAAGTTTATATACTGATATTATAAGTGCAATTAAGTTGCTAAAATATCAAATAAAGTACATAGTTTTAAATTATATATTCTACGTATTCGAAGTTGCGACTAGCCATAGTATAACAGCCAGTATATTATACTTAATACACTACTTCATAGGTACCTTTGTAATATATTACGCGATAATGACCCGTTTTGTACTTGGTAATAATATTATGTGTTCAAATCGCGATAGTTTAAAATCATTTAATAATGAGTCAATATTTAAGTATTTTGGATACGACCATGATTCGTTAAAACGGAATAAAACAAAAACGACTTATACTTTGCCTTTTGATAATCCATTCGGAAACGCCCCGTTGGTCTAGTGGTTTAGTATATTGGGGTCTTGGGTTCGAACCACGGGCCGGGCAACAACAGAATCGAACTTTCGAACGTCACTCGGATTTGTGATCGCCCGCATTTGGCAAGCGTGGTGACCATGCCTGGACCCATCATTGCTGTGCTACCTCGAATCCAATGATGGAGACCTTTGCCCTGCAGTGGTACAATTAATGGTCGTTACTTATTCATTCGGTTGCAGTAAATCCCGTGGTATTAAAGAGGTAGGCAGGGCGATTGCAAATATGAAAAAGGGAAAATCTCCCGGGCATGATTGGCTCAGCATAGAACATTTAAAACATGCAGACCCTCACATTAGTAGGGTGTTGTCCTTATTGTACACTTTTTGTTTGAGACATTCGTATTAGGGGTTAAAGTATGAAATTGCCGTTTTGTATGGACGAAATCGAGAAAAGTCATGTTTCCATACTAACAATTTTTTAGTTTTTTTAAAAACGCCTGAACCGTTTTCGATGCAATTAAAGGTGAAAGTTAGATGGTTATAAAGCTATGCATTATAGTATTTAAATTTCTGAAAATCAAAGTATATAATACAAATATACTTAATTGAAGCAAGAAGGTCAGCTGACACATTGTAAGGGGTCTTTTCAACGACTTCCTTTGAAGTAATAGGCACTAGTATTGCATTTTTTTTTTTAGTCAAAAGTTACTTTATTTAGTTTTTGATACAATACAAAAAGAATTTCGCAATAATATGACTATACTTGAGCTATAAACAAAATAAAAAGTGGGAAAATAATCGGCAATTTCATACTTTAACCCCTATTATTTGCCGCCTGATCTTATGAAGACTATTGTGGTGTTACTAATTAAAAACCTAACAGGTGACATCGCTGACAAATCTAGTCATCGCCAAAGTGTTAGATAGAATATTGGATGATCACATTATCCAAATACATACAACATCACGATGCCCAGTTTGGTTTTCGGGAAGGTCTGTCCACTGAAAGTGCAATACCTTGAAACATACTGTTACCTATTATACCAACAGACAAACACCTGTTTATGCATGCCTTTTAGATTTATCGAAAGCTTTCGATTTGGTATCATACGATATTCTTTGGAATAAATTGAAAGATGTAGGTATGTCACCGGAAGTAATAATAATATTTTCCTTTTCCTATTTTTTATTTATTTTCCTATCAGAAAAATGTTGTTAAATGGTCAAATGTTCATTCAGACGAATATACACTAAACTGTGAAGTGAGACAGGGTGGGCTCATTTCCCCAAGATTGTTTAATTTATGTGAATCAGCTGATCGAAGGGCTGAGCAGCATGCAGGTCGGTTGCCGTATTGATAACGTAAGCGTGAACAACTTGAGCTACGCGGACGATATGGTCCTGCTGAGCCCTTCAATCGGGGGCTTGAGGCAAGTACTAAGGGTATGTGAAACTTACGCTGAGCGGCACGGCTTAGAATACAATGGAAAAAAGAGTGAATTTATGTTTTTTTTTAGGAAAAAATAAATTACCGAAGCAAATACCACCGATGTCACTAAACGGGACCATTTTGGACCGTGTATCTCAGTTTAAGTACCTTGGTTACATAGTGACAGAGGATTTAAAAGACGATAAGGATATAGAGAGAGAACGTAGGGCATTGGCGATCCGTGGTGGTGTGCTGGCCCACAAGGTTCGCTCGTTGTACAGCAGAGGTGAAACTTACTTTATTCAAAGCCTACTGTCAAAGCTTTTACACGAGGGGTCTATGGACTGGTTTTACGCAGCGGTCACTCAGTGCCCTGCGAGTACAATACAATAACATTTTCAGGGCTCTGTTTAGGCTTCCTCGGTACTGTAGTGCATCTGGAATTTTTGCAGATGCACATATAGACCATTTTTACGCGTTAATGCGAAAAACATCTGCGGCTGTGATTGCGAGAATAAAGGCGAGCAGAAATGGTGTCCTGAAGTTGATAGCTGAGAGACTGGACTCTGCCATATACCGTCGTTTCATTGATTTACATGTCAAACATGTGAATCAATGAAATTACTATACATTTCCCGCCGTGCACTATTATAACTAACATAGTTTTAAGTTAATTGATACTAACAGTAACATAGTATAACCCACCAACATACGATATATGACCAAATTGTTACTAACAAACTATGGACTGTGTTGTCTGAGAATAAATGATTTTTTTTTTATTTTTTATTTTTTTTTATTAAGTTTTGAGTGTTGCAAATTTAATTAAATCTGTTTTTTAAACATTTAAGACTGAACGGTCCGGGATAAATTTTGGCATAAAGATAAATACGAGTAATACCCTTGAATAGAACATTGGCAAATGTTTTTTTCTTCAGAAACCATACGGTTGCCATTTGTTTTTAGATTTTCGTTAAAACATTATTTTTGAAGAGAATATATCTTACTTTTTTATGATGTATGACAACGCATAACTTATTTCCTGTTTTTTGTTTTTTTACAAGAAAACCGTGAAATGGACCCTCGAAAATCTGACGTCATTGTTCATACACCAACTAGAATTGATAGCTTGGCTTATTTTGTATTTTAAGCTATTGCATAGCTTCTATCGCGGGCCTTGAGCGCGGGGACCGAATCCAGAAATTCCGTAACGAAAAAACCTCACGCTCCCCACTTCGACCGGCACAGCGGTGATACGGCTGTTCGACGAGGTGCGTGCGGTTTGACGAGGCGTTTGCTATTCGACGAAGTGGGTGCCGTTTAACTAAGTGGGTGCCGTTCGACAAAGTGGGTGCCGTTCGACGAGGCAGGTGCCGTTCGACAAGTTGGGTGCTGTTTGACGAGTGGGGTGCTGTTTGATGAGGTGGGTGCTGTTCGACGAGGTGGGTGCCGTTTGATGAGGTGGGTGCCGTTCGACGAGGTGGATGCCGTTTGACGGGTGGGGTGCTGTTTAACGAGGTGGGTACTGTTTGACGAGCGGGTGCTGTTTTACGAGGTGGGTGCTGTTTGACGAGCGGGGTGCTGTTTAACTAGGTGGATGCTGTTTGACGAGCGGGGTGCTGTTTAACTAGGTGGGTGCTGTTTGACGGGTGGGGTGCTGTTTGACGGGTGGGGTGCTGTTTGACGGGTGGGGTGCTGTTTGACGAGGTAGGTGCTGTTCGACGAGCGGGGTACTGTTTAACGAGGTGGGTGCTGTTTGACGCACGCAACCTATGCATTAGCTTTACCGCGGCAGTCTCCGAGTGCCACACGTCTTTTTTTTTTATTATTATTATTTTCTCTTCTTTTTTTATGACTTCTGTCGGCATCTGAAGTGTCACCAATTTGGACCCAATTGGCCTACTAGAGCTACGTGCTGCCACCAATTGATTTAATTTTATTACTTCGGAACTAAATCAATCCTCAAAAAACTACAACAGGATAACATTATTTGATATTTTAGCAATTAAATTACAATTATAATATCAGTATATAAACTTGAAAAATTATGTCTCAGGCGGGACTCGAACCCGCATCTCCTCCCGGTTCGAGTCCCGCCTGAGACATAATTTTTCAAGTTTATATACTGATATTACAACAGTAAGCAAATTATACCTCTAATACTTATTGAATCACAGTAAACTTTTCATTTAGTTGTTTATAAAGTCGAATTTGTCGCTAACTCCAATAGCGGCCGCTTTTAGCAATAATGTACAATACGAAAAAAATTCAGAATAGAAAGCAGTTAACAGTGATTCAACAAATACTAGAGGTAATTTGCTAAAATTATACTGTTCTAGTTTTTTGAGAATTGATTTTGTTTAAAAGTAATAAAATTAAATCAATTGGGGACAGCACATAGCTCTAGAAGTCCCCTTAAATTTGTTGTAAAATTTGTTTTTTGTGTCTTTTGTTCAAATGTATTGTTCTGTAATTTTGTATATGCCTTTTGTAAGCTCGTGGTCAATTAAATGTTTTATTCCCTTTCGTTGGCTCATTTTTTTAATACTTCATATTCGCCACGCTTGGCAGGAGGGTTGGCGATCGCTGTTTGGCCAAATAAAGAAGACGCTGATCGTCTTCTTCTCGGAGAAATCTTTTATTATAAAAACTATACCCTTAGGAAAGGAAAGTGCTATTCTCTTTTCATAATTACCAAAAAGCAGTTGCTTAATAGCTAGAATTAATAGTTCAGCTAAAAGCTCTCAGTATTATTTATTATTTGATAAAGAATCAAAATTTATTTTTTATCAAATAATAAATAATACTGCCAAGATGGTATAAATTTACATACATACATACATTATTATCCATGATGGTCTAATTACGTGGGCTTCATTTTCCAGGTGGTTCAAAAAGCACGGTGTAGTTATACGAGTATGACATTTTTTCCTGTAATTTTTTTCTTTCAAATTTAAATGTGACTCCTTTTAGGCCATGGCTACCTACCTCATCATACAAAAAAATCAGCAAAATCGGTCCACCTATTAAAAAGTAGTACGTGTTCATACAAAATAAAACCGGCCAAGTGCGAGTCGGACTCGCTCACGAAGGGTTCCGTACCAAAAAGGCCAAAAAAAACGGGTTTATTGTACGAGTATAGGAGCCCCCCTTAAATATTTATTTTATTTTGTTTTTAGTATTTGTTGTTATTGCGGTAACAGAATTACATAATTTGTTAAAATTTTCAACTGTCTAGCTATCGCCGCTCTTGAGATACAGGTGACAGAGCGACGGACAGACGGACAGAGAGCGAAGTTTCAGTAATAGGGTCCCATTTTTACCCTTTTGGTACGGAACCCTAAAAATGCAGGCGTCAAATTAGGAATGCTTTTTCGTCGGTTGAAAAATGGATGCGAACCAACTTCACCAACTTAAGGGAAAGTAATTTTCATACGAAACACCTGTTCCTCACAGTATATGCTTGCTCATATTAAATTTAAGATGTTTAAGAATTTCCCCGACAGAGGGCGTCGCAAACAACCACAAGTTGTTTTGTTTATTAGCAGGTAGCTTGCTTATTTAAGGGGACTGCCAAAGCTAAGTGCTGCCACCAATTGATTTAATTTTATTACTTCTGATCAAAATAAATTCTCAAAAAACTAGAACAGTACCATTTTAGCAAATTACCTCTAGTATTTATTGAATCACAGTAAACTTTTCATTTAGTTGTTTATAAAGTCTAATTTGTTGATGACACTAAAAGCAAGAAATGAATGCCAGAATGAAAAGCAGTTTACAGTCCTAGCCGTCCACCAACTCGTATTAGGCCAGCGTGGTGGAACTAACCTTAACCCCTCTCCTTATAAAAGGACAAAGGAAGTGAGCATAAATGGGTTGTTAATTTATATTTTCAAATTATTTTTAACTACACATAGATAACATGCAAATATTATATTTGAACAAAGTACCTAATCATTTAATGTCAAATTTCAAAATTCGGAATTAATTATAGAAATAAATTTCAAAATCACACTAGTGGGTAAAATTTCACCCTGTACACACAATATACAAAACTTTGTACCACTTTGCAAAATTTTTATAGGCGTTCAGTACCTATCGTATTTAGAGCCTACGAGTATTTAAGAAGTAAAAAATGTAAATCAAGTTGTCAGACGAAAAAATTTTTCGCTACAGTATTCAATTTTTATGGGCTAGACCTGTTAAGGTATAAAGGGAAAATCAAAAACTTATGAATAGTATCGTAATGAATGAATGAGATGCGCAACGCGTAAAAAAAGTGTTGCTAGGGGGCAGTATCAAAAATTTTAGATTTTTGGCGGACATTTTCTAAATGCTTTATCTTGACATATTTGTCCTGGGCTATACCAAAAGAAAAATACGTCATTTGTTTTTTGACTTGTAGATTGATATATTAAAATTTGTAAGGTGGTTAAAATTTTACCATTGTATTAATTTGAAAAATAATTTCAATGTTCAATTAATTGAATTATGCTCATATTATCATTTTTAAATTTTTAGTAAACCAATGGTAGGTGGGTATTTAGTTTTTTATCTGTTCAGGTTTTTATTTATAATGTTTTATAGTACGAGTATAAATATTTTTGTGAAGTATGTACCTAATAATCCTTTAGTGGGTACTAAGTAAAAGTTCGACACTACGCCCCTGAGAGAAATAAAGGGAATTGGCCCAATTCAGTTTATTGTATCAAAATTGATATTAGGTCCTTACGTATGAAATTGGCGTTTGGTATGGGAGGAACATAAAGTCAAATATTTTTTAATATAACAAATTTATTAAGCTATTGCATAGCTTCTATCGCGGGCCTTGAGCGTGGAGACCGAATCCAGAAATTCCGTAACGAAAATAACCTAACACCCCCCACTCCGACCGGCACAGCGGTGATTAAGCTATTGCATATAGCTTCTATCGCGGGCCTTGAGCGTGGAGACCGAATCCAGAAATTCCGTAACGAAAATAACCTAACACCCCCCACTCCGACCGGCACAGCGGTGATACTTTTTAGTTTTATAATTGCATGTTGATAAAAAATACTATGCAATAGCTTTACCGCGGCAGTCTCCGAGTGCCACACGTCTTTTTTTGATCAAAGTATGTACCCTTGTTATCTATGCACTTTTGCCATCTCATGGGTAGTTTATTGATCTCTTAACTAAAAGGGACATTCGGACGGCAATCAATAAAATCTTTGAAGGCGGCTTATAAATTATCCAAATTTCGAAAAAAATGGTAATCAGGTGGTGCAAGGTCCGGGGAGTACGGTGGATGTCTTAGGCATTCTAATTTAACCTCCTCTAATTTGGTAGCCGTCTGTTGTGCAGTGTGTGTTCTAGCGTTGTCGTGAAGCAATAGTGGCGTAGAACGATTGACATGCCTCGGTTGTTTACCAGTGTAGCGTCCAAACCCGCTTATGCTTTCGCTACCGACTATGAGCTTGAGCCATATACAAACATCGTACGATGATCAGGTGATTTTTGCATCTACGCATAGCTATACATGCGCACCCGACTTCGCTCCACCCGCTCGCAGTATGGCTGCGCGTGCGCTTTTGTTCTATGCTCCGCCCCCGGCGGTCGGACACAACATGGAGGCGCGCGCGCCTTTGTTTCTATCCTGCGTGACGTCACATTGGACAGCACTTGCAAGATGGCCACCTAGTTGCGAGCTCCCACTACGACCGAAGATCGAAGTGGATAAAACGACGGCGGACCACAGCAAGAGGACTCACTCTGCATTCGCCTTCGTGTTTAACTTTACTTAAATATTTATTGTTCTTAAATAATAACTTTTACTGAGTGAGACGTATTTCATTTAATAATTCCTGTTAGGCTTTTTACTTTCACAATTAAAGTAAATTAACCTATACCATTAAATTTAACAATATAAGCATTTAATATAAATAAAAATAGAAATCCTGGGAAAAACATAATAAAATACTTAGGATACCTATACTGGTGACCCCGACGTTCGAATAAGCAAGTTCAGATCGGAGTTCAAGATTTGGGGAGCTTCAGCTGCAGTTAGAAGACTCAAGATGTTCGAAAACGGCAAAGCCTCGTTAGGCGGTGGTCCAAGTGAAACTGGAGCAAGTGGTGAAGCGGGTAGTGAAAGTGCAAGATATTCATCTCAAGACATCTGCCGCGTCGGAGTTCGAGTTCCACCGTTCTGGCCTGAGGAGCCGGAGGTTTGGTTCGCGCAGATGGAGAGTCAGTTTGTATTATCCAATATTAGTGCTGATCTTACTAAATTTCATTTTGTGACTGGCCAACTTGATCAAGAATATGCCCGTATTGTCAAAGATATAATAGTTGCCACCCCAGTAAATAACAAATATGATAAACTGAAAGCCGAATTAATTAAACGTATATCACTGTCGCATGAAAAGAAAACTTTGCAATTGATGCAGCATGAAGAGTTAGGCGATAGAAAACCCAGCCAATTTTTGCGACATTTACGCAACCTAGCAGGACCCCAAGTACCCGACGACTTTTTACGCACGGTGTGGACAAATAGGCTACCACCTAATGTACAAACAATTGTTGCTTCACAGCCAAAGAGTGACTTGGATGACGTAGCAGACCTGGCAGATCGGGTCAATGACATCGTCCCAAGCACCTCACATGTCGCCAGCATCGCACCCAACACACACGCATCCGCGCTGGAGAACAAGGTAGCAGAGCTAACTCGGCAAGTTGAGATTCTGAGTATGCAGGTAATGAAAACAAACAATTTTAACAATAGAAATAGGCAGCGCTCCAGATCCAACTCACGACATCGCTCGCATGACCGCTCGCAAGAGCGCTCAAATCCAGATTACTGCTGGTATCATGACAATTTTGGCAACAAGGCGAAGAAGTGTGTCCAACCGTGCAAGTTCAAGTCGGGAAACCAGAAAGGCAGTCAGTAGCGGCCGTTGACGTCTGCCAAACCTCTCAAGGCCGCTTGTTCATAACGGACCGGAAGACAAAGGTACAATACTTGGTCGATACTGGCTCTGATGTATGCGTCTTTCCACGGTCAGCTGTTCGGGCCCCTCAACAATCTAAATCCAAATTCGAATTAGTGGCAGCAAATGGAACAATTATCTCAACTTATGGCTTCATCAACCTCACCTTGGACTTAGGCCTCCGTCGAGCTTTTGCTTGGCGCTTCATCATCGCTGAAGTTACAAAGCCAATAATCGGCGTAGACCTACTCAGTCATTACAACCTGTTGGTGGATTGCCGTCAAAAACGCCTGGTAGATGCTATCACTCATCTTGCAGTCCGCTCAGCACACTACGAACCATCAAAAGTCATACCTTCGGTACGTACCATAACTAGCGACTCCCCATACCAAGCACTACTTCAGGAATATCCAGATATCACTCACCCAGCTGGTAAGCCCATCGAACCCAAGCACAATACCGTACATTACATCAGGACGACTAAAGGACCGCCGGTCGCTAGCCGTCCACGACGCCTTGATCCAGCAAGACTACAAATTGCCAAAGCAGAATTCAACGAAATGTTGAAAATCGGTACGGTTCGTAGATCAGAAAGCGCTTGGTCTTCTCCTCTTCATCTAGCTCACAAAAAAGACGACGGCTGGCGACCGTGTGGCGACTACCGAGCACTGAATGCACGTACGATACCAGACAGATATCCAGTACCTCATATCCAGGACTTTGCTTACCAGCTGGCAGGTAAAAGAATATTTAGTACCCTCGATTTGGTAAAGGCGTATAACCAAATACCAGTCTTTCACGAGGATATACCCAAGACAGCGATCACAACTCCATTCGGAATGTTTGAATTTCCATTTATGGCCTTCGGGCTACGCAACGCAGCTCAAACGTTCCAAAGGTTCATAGACAAGGCACTCAAGGACTTCGACTTCTGCTATGGGTATATCGACGATATATTGGTATACTCCAGCTCGGAAACCCAGCATCGTCAGCACCTATCACAGATTTTCCAGCGACTTAAGGACTACGGCATACTCATCAACGTCAATAAATGCATTTTCGGCCAAGAAGAGGTAACTTTTTTGGGATATACGGTCTCCGTCGATGGCATACGTCCACTTGATGAGAAGGTCCAGGCTATCCGAGAGTACCCACCACCGAAAACCATCAAGGAACTCAGGAGATTCTTAGGTATGATGAACTTTAATAGACGTTTCATACCTAAGGCTGCATCAATACAAGCGCCACTCAACTCAATTTTAGCTGGTCCTAAAGTTAAGAATTCACACCCAATAGACTGGACTCCAGAGCTACAAAAGGCTTTCAACAACTGCAAATCCAGCATAGTCCAAGCAGCACTTCTTGCACACCCAGACTCTACGGCAGAGCTAGCTATACAAACTGACGCCTCTGATGTCGCAATTGGAGCAGTGCTGCAACAACGTAAAGGTGATGACTGGCAACCACTTTCTTACTTCTCTAGAAAACTTAACAACCCACAAAGAAAGTATAGTCCCTATGACAGGGAGCTGTTAAGTATTTACGAGGCTATACGCTACTTCAGATACATGGTCGAAGCTAGGACTTTCTGCGTCTATACCGACCACAAGCCAATAACTTTTGCCTTCAGCACACGTCGCGACAAATGCTCCCCTCGCCAGTTCAGATACCTAGATTATATCGGCCAGTTCACAACGGACATTAGGTACGTGCCTGGAAAAGAAAATACAGTCGCTGACGCACTCTCTAGGATCGAGGAGATAACTATGCCAAGCCCCTTGGATTACCAATCCCTCGCTTGTGACCAGGCAACAGATCTCGAATTGCAAGACTTACTGCGGAACAGCACTAGCCTGCAACTTCGACAAATGCAAAGGGACAACACCTCCATCTACTGCGACACATCAACCAATAATTACAGGCCCTACATCACACCAACCTTCAGACGTCAAGTTTTCCAACTGGTTCATAATCTCAGTCACCCAGGAGTAAAAGCGTCAGCTCGCTTAGTCGCTGAGAGGTTCGTATGGCCAAACATGCGTAGGGATTGTCGACAATGGGCTAGAGCATGTCAGCAGTGTCAGCGCAGCAAAGTCACAAGGCACACCACATCACCAACTGGTAACTTTAAACTACCTTCAGCTCGCTTCAGACACATACACATGGACTTGGTCGGTCCTTTACCTATCTCCAACAACTTTAGGTACTGTCTAACTGTAGTCGACCGGTATACCCGTTGGCCTGAGGCCTACCCCATATCTGATATGACAGCAGACACTTGCGCAACAGCATTCATCTCAGGGTGGGTGGCCCGTTATGGATGCCCGGAGCACATCACCACAGACCGTGGCCGTCAATTCGAGTCCCAATTGTTTAAATCCATGGCTGCTATACTCGGAGCTTCACACCACACCACAACAGCATATCACCCAGCCGCTAATGGTCTCGTCGAGCGCCTACATCGACAATTGAAGGCCGCAATCACCTGCCATATGACAACTCAATGGACCGAGGTACTACCTTTGGTACTTTTAGGAATCCGCAGCGCATGGAAGGAGGACATACAATCTTCAGCAGCAGAACTGGTATTTGGCGAACCACTACGTCTACCAGGCCAGTTCTTCTCACCATCATCTCCATCATCAGAAGGCGTAATCACTGAAGCCGATTTCGCCACCAGATTACGTGAGCACATTTCAAAGCTCACCCCTCAGACTACTTCAAGACACTCAAATAGACCGTTTTATGTTCCCAGGGACCTAAACGCCACCACACACGTCTTCCTCCGCCAGGGTCCACTCCACAGACCACTTCAACCAGCATACTTGGGTCCATACAAGGTGCTACGTCGAGGAACCAAGACTTTCGACATTGAGGCACAGGGCAAAACACTGACGGTGACAGTTGACCGGCTGAAGCCCGCCTACATAGAAAACACAGAGGAGAAAACAGCGTCTTCAATATCACCATCACCGTCGACATCACCACCATCGTTGCCACAACAGCCGAGCACCAACCCTGACGAAGCTACCAAAAAGACAAGAAGTGGAAGAATGGTCAGATTCCCTAACTACTATCGACCGTAGTAACGGTCTCGGTGGGGGAGTGTTGTAGCGTCCAAACCCGCTTATGCTTTCGCTACCGACTATGAGCTTGAGCCATATACAAACATCGTACGATGATCAGGTGATTTTTGCATCTACGCATAGCTATACATGCGCACCCGACTTCGCTCCACCCGCTCGCAGTATGGCTGCGCGTGCGCTTTTGTTCTATGCTCCGCCCCCGGCGGTCGGACACAACATGGAGGCGCGCGCGCCTTTGTTTCTATCCTGCGTGACGTCACATTGGACAGCACTTGCAAGATGGCCACCTAGTTGCGAGCTCCCACTACGACCGAAGATCGAAGTGGATAAAACGACGGCGGACCACAGCAAGAGGACTCACTCTGCATTCGCCTTCGTGTTTAACTTTACTTAAATATTTATTGTTCTTAAATAATAACTTTTACTGAGTGAGACGTATTTCATTTAATAATTCCTGTTAGGCTTTTTACTTTCACAATTAAAGTAAATTAACCTATACCAATAAATTTTACAATATAAGCATTTAATATAAATAAAAATAGGAATCCTGGGAAAAACATAATAAAATACTTAGGATACCTATACCAGCTAGCTTTTTCATCATGGTTTGCAATTGCTGACAATAGATATCTGCCGTAATCGTCTGGCCAGATTTGAGAAAGCTGTAATGAACGACACCGGTCATAGTCCTCCAAACGCTCACAAGTTACTTTTTTGGGTCAATTTTCGTTTGGGGCAGGATTTTTTTGGCTCGCCAGGGTTCAGCTATTGCGATAAGCGCTTTCGATTGTCGTACAGGATCCACTTTTCATTACAGGTAATGATTCGATTTAAAATCCCTTTATTATTGTGCCGGTTAAGTAATGTAACGCAGCAGTCGACGCGCGTTTGGCGGTTTGCTTTGCTCAATTTGTGAGGTACCCACCTTTCAAGCTTTTTAATCTTCCCGATTTGCTTTAATCCCTCAACCCCCAGGAGGCACTCGGGTGCCACGATAACAATTGATTTCAATTGTGTCTGGAATAAGTCACGACCGAGGGATTATATGGATTAAAACAGTTCTATCACTAACACCGCAGCAGCCTGCAGCCAACTCTGACGAAGTTTGTGATGTATCCGCTTCCACGATAGCCTTAAATTCTTCATTATCAACTAGGGTTACCGGCCGTCCACGGGGCTTGATCTGCAGGTCGAAAGAACAATGGCAAGATCCCATACAATTTTGCAGACCTGCATTAAATTTTTTGTATTTTGAGGTTATATTGAAATAATCAGCAATTTTAATTTCCTGAAATACATACCTACAAAAATAACATTCCTAAGAACTAGGTAGTCAAAAATATAACACAACTGAAAAAAAATCTGACTTTGTATAATAATCTGTTGATATATAGGTACTTACTTATTTAGGTACAGACAAATAAACTTTTATCTCGATACTTTTATGAGTTCGATACATTTTTATATACTACATAAGATTACAGTATCGATACGATACTTTCTATGCGATACCGTGTCCCTACTGTCGTATCCTCTTAGTAGTCTGTGCTAATGTCAAAATAACGTTTAGTTTTTTTTATGTTCACGGGTTTTTGTTACGTTTATCAGTGTTGCCATTGTATTTCATAGTTTCTGCTAAGGGTCGATTTTTTTATATAATCTTTTTGCATTCTTATATGTTTCAGATAGATAGATATATAATAGATTTGAGGATATATTTACATCTTTCTGCATAAAAATGCAATAATAATTAGTATTTTGTATTTTATTTAAATTAGAATCGAATTGAATTTCTTTAGATCAAAGTGGCCAGTACTACAATACGCCAATTTCATATGTTAGGACCTAATATATTGGTGTTGATAGAGTTCCGTAACTGACTGGGAATCTATAATTTCGCTAGTTGTATCAGTAGTTATACAGGGTGTTCGGAAGAAGGTTAAACATACGAAAATGGGGGGCAGGTTGGGTGGTCTGTTAACTAACTAGCCCAAAAGATTTTACCTAGGTCTCCAGATTAGTAATATTACTAATTAGTTTTTTTTCTGTAATTTTTCGCTATATACAGGGTGAAATTTTAACCACTTTCCAAATTTTAATATAGCAATCTACGAGGCAAAAATCAAATGACGAAATTTTCTTTTGGTATTGCCCAGTACAAAAATGTCAAGATAAAGCATTTAGAGCATGTCCGCCAAAAATCTAAAATTTTTGATATGGCATCCTAATAACACTTTTATTACGCGATGTGTATCGCATTCATTCATTACAATACTATTCATAAGTTTTTGATTATCCCTTTATACCTTAACAGGTCTAGGACCGTAAAAATTTAAAACTATAACGCGAGAAATATTTTCGGGTGATAACTTGATTTACATTTTTTACTTCATTAATAGGCTCTAAATACGATACTGAATACATATAAAAATTTTGGAAAGTGGTTTAAATTTCATCCTGTATATACACGGTGCAATTTCAACCACCTGTAAAATGAAGTCCACGTTATGTTACCATTATGTATAACATCTTGGCAGTTTTATTTTAATTTTTCTATCAAAAATTTTGTTTTACAAAAATCTATACTAATATTATAAAGCTGAAGAGTTTGTTTGTTTGTTTGTTTGTTTGTTTGAACGCGCTAATCTCAGGAAGTACTGGTCCGATTTGAAAATTATTTTTGTGTTCGATAGTCCATTTATCGAGGAAGGCTTTAGGCTATATAACATTACGCTGCGACCAATAGGAGCGAAGCATCAGTAGAAAATGTTGCAAAAATAATAGAATTCTTATCAACAGAAATTGACGCGGACGACGTCGCGGGAAACAGCTATATAAAATTTGGTTATGCTATTTCTTTTGAAACACACTATGACGCACACGGATGGAGCTGTATAAGGTTCTTTCATCCGGGACCCCACTGCAGCAAAATAATACGCCTGTGCGCGTCTAGGCGTGTTACAAAAATGTAAGTCCGAATCAAAATTTAATATTTTTCAAAAATTATTTTTAATCAAAAAATTAATAACATTGCCTTGATGTTGCACATAATGGTCCAATAACGTAGATTTCGTTTTCCAGGTGGTTCAAATAGCACGGTGTATATATATAAAGCACTTTGGAAATCAGTAACAACGAAGGTATTACAAACACCCAGAAAGGAGACAGTGTTGAATTTTTTTCTCCGTTGACACGTCTGGGCATCGAACTCAGCACCTAGGAGCAGGCGACACCTTAATAACCGAAGTGTACGCCAATCTACTCGAACTTTTGGTCCTTTTCATTCAGAGATAAAGAGCCTATTTTTTTCTATAATAAAGAGATGTTTTGCCTCCATATGAGAAGCGGCAATATGGTATAATATTTCACATTTGTCTACTCGCTCATTCGCAGCGAGTTAGAGGGAGATGCAAGAGTTAAAGTAATAGAATGCCATATGGTGCGAATGTCGGTCATTCCGGATGACATAAGCTGAGTGAACACAATTATTTTTGTTGAATAGTGACACATTTACACATATCCTGCGGCTTTACTTGTCGGAAAAAAAGACAAATTCAAATGTTTATGTATTACCACGCATATCGTTTCAGCTTCTATGTGATAAGGTATGTGTTTTTTACATTATTTATGTGGTATCATGATATTGGATATTTATTTTAAAAACACTGGTATAATGGTTATAATTGTACAGGGGCCTTATTTAGCTATTTCAATCGCAGTTCGATCGTGATTGAATTGGACGATTTGACATTTAGCCCCCATACTAGAACTGTCAAAAACCTGCTATTCAATTACGATTGTGATACGATTCGGTTACGCGAATTATGTGCCAGACAACAGCACGTCAACCTACCACAAAAAGTCAAATTTTCTCAATTGATATTGATCTGTACTAGTTGGACTTATAGTTGAAAATCAATTCAATGACCTTTAACTATTTGGGAAGGTTGACCTACCGTTGTCTGGACCAGGCCAAGATCTCGGGTTCTTGTTCGATTCCCAGATTGGACCACAAGAGTTTTCAATTATCAAACACTCCTCAGGTTCCTGACCGCAATGGGCAAACGTGGCCTATGCCTGAACCGGTCAGGTAACTTGAATTCAATGATGGAGGCCTTTCCCTACAGTGGGATGATAACAGGCTGTTAAAAGGACTTTAGAAGGAGGAAAGACTGTATAGTTTAAAATACAAGTGCCTTGCAATTTTATTTTGCATGCTAACATGGCAGTATACTGCTTCTTTATATGGAGCCCAAAAGTCATTTCATACTCTAAGTGACTCCTAACCAACGCGTAACCTAACACCCTCAGAGTGCCAATATTGGTAAACTGGGTAAATAATAATAAATAATAAATTTATTTATCTTCCACACTTAGACACAAAAGTACAGAATATTAAGAGACATTTTTACAGTATTACATCTAAGTTGTGGGAGACTGGAGCCTGACACTGAGCTTATTTAATAAGCTTGTTGTTTCCAGGTCACCAGGCCCCCCTTCTAAACTAACACTAGTCTCTAAAATTTGATGATGTGTGTGTGTGTGCGTGTGTGTGTGTGTGTGTGTGTCTGTGTTTGTGTGTGAGTGTGCGCGCGCGTGTTTGAGTAGGTCTGTGCGAGAGTGGGTCCGTGCGTGCGTAGGAGCGAGCAAGCGTGCGTATGTGTGTGCGTTAATTAATTTGTCATTCATTTAACTATCCTCATTACCTATCCTAATAAATTTTCAGTATCATCATAATTTAGAGTACGAGTATTAAGCCATTGCGTTACTGCCCTTTTACAGTCGTTCTTACTCTTAGTAAGAATTGATAATCTTTTGTTTATTTTATCATACAGACGCCCTCCTTGATAAAAAAAAGAATTTTTTTGCGAAGTTTGATTTAGTATGTTGGTACTTACATACATCAGGTTGTCTTCTGCGATTTTGTTTTACTGCGTCGTTATTTTCAGGGTTAGTTAAATCTTTGTTTACCTTAAAACGATACCTAGGGTTAGTACGCCTTTTTTTTAGTCTCAAATTTGCTACACTCATTTCTATTTAACGTCAAACCACTCGATAAAAGCACATCTATACTAATATTATAAAGCTGAAGAGTTTGTTTGTTTGTTTGTTTGAGCGCGCTAATCTCAGGAGGTACTGGTTCGATTTGAAAAATTATTTTTGCGTTGGATAATCCATTTGAAAGAAAGAAAGTAAAAAGGTTTATTTGGTACACACATGAAACAATTATTACAAGTACCTAATAATCTATATAAAAGAGGGTGCAAGTACCAAAATGGTATCCGCTCAGTATATGGTCACGACGACTAGAGTCAAGGAAGGCTTTAGGCTATATAACATCACGCTGCGATCAATAGGAGCGGAGCATGAGTGGAAAATGTTGCAAAAATAGTCGCGATCATAATAATAGAAATTGACGCGGACGAAGTCGCGGGCAACAGATAGTGAGTAGATAAACGGAACAGCCCTTACTCCACAACACAATGTCCGTATATTCGAATCCATCTGTCCATATCACTCATACCGATGTCTTAAAGTATCTGAAAGAGATAGATATATCCGTAAATACGAGCTTTTCAAGCTTCATATCGGTTGCACTACTACAAGCGCGCGGGGCATGTGTGCGTGACCACTGGCCGGTATCGCACACGCGTGAGACTGAAAAAAAAACTGTTCATGCTCGCACATCAAGTTGACAGTCTCATTGTTACAATTTGACGTTCATAAGACGACCTCCGTGGAGGAGTGGCGTACACACTGGTTTTCAAGGTAGGCTACACCTTAAAAACCGGTGTGTACGCCACTCCGAGGTCCCGGTTTCGGTTCCCGGACGGGTCAATGTAGAAAAAAGGGTTTTTCAAAATTTTCTTGGGTTTGGGTGTTTGTGGTACCTTCGTTGTTTCTGGTTTCCAAAATACGAGTGCTTTAAATAGATATTCTAATTGGGATCAGAACAATGTATGTGATGTTGTCCACATTTATTTATTTATTTATAAGAAGCTGAAACTCAGTTCCGTCTATCTGCTCATGTGATAAAAGTAAAGTTCTAGTACAACTAAGGCCATCAAAGGTAAGACCTAGAACAAAACTTAGTTCTAATTTCAAATTAAAATTTCTACGAAGTGCGAAAGGCGGTGGGGTAAGTCAGTGGGGAAATCACTGTTTACATATAACACTCGGGTGGTACGTGCCCTTATGGCTGTGGTGCAAGTGTAGGAGAGAGCGGGTAGTATTCCATATTAATGTCAACAAAAAAAAGAGTTTTCCCAAAATACCTACCATTTTGTTGCAAAGTTATGAAAGGTCAATGTTCCATAGATGAGAGAAAGTAAAGGTAAATTAAATATAATCTGTCATTAAACAAAAATATTTTGTAAAATACCATTCCGTTACTTACTGAGGGGCTATCTTACTAGGTAATATTATAAATGAGGTAGATTGAACTTAGATTTATTAAATTTTCTATATCTTTTAGATAGATAGATAGATAGATAACACTTTATTGCACAAAATAAAAGAAAACAAATAAATTACAAAGAAGAGAAAATGTACAAATAGGCGGCCTTATCGCTTTAAGCGATCTCTACCAGACAACCTTTGGGTAGAGGAAATTTAGTTTTAGTAGAGTAGGGGTAGCACTGTGCAAGACAAGCGATGTATAACAGATACAATAACATACATGTTACTAAAATACAATACACATATACCTACATACCAATACCTAATATACAATACACATAATACAAAATAATATACCTACTTAAAATACACACCTACCTAAAGAACAGTATAATATTTTAAATAATTTTATTTATAAAAACAACGAATATAATATCAATATCGAGCAAAAGAAGCTCGTTTTGAATGGAAATATTTGTTTAATTTTAATTTTATTATTTACTACCTAGCTGTTGCCCGCGACTTCATCCGCGTCAATTTCTGTTATTATGATGGTGATTAAGAAGTATTCAAAATAATATAGCCTAAAGCATTCCACGATAAATGGACTATGCAACACAAAAATAATTTTCCGATTCGAACCAGTAGTTCCAGAGATTAGCGCGTTCAAACAAACAAAGTCTACAGCTTTATAATACTCGTATTAGTACAGATTTTCATTGTTTCTGATTTACCTTAACCTACTTTTGCTCCCGCTCCTGTCTCGGACCACGCCCCAAACTCACACACCCCGCGGTCGCCTGCAAAATTCATGACTTACGAATTACTGAACTACGCTCTGGGACGCCGGACCCTAAGATGTGTGCCCTTTGTGTTTCAAATTAACAATGCGAATTTAAAATTCACTCTGAATGTTTGCGATTTATTTTTGGCAACAGTAACCTGGTTTTGGAGCCAATAATTGAGTTTTACAGTATAGCTATAGAAATCTATACTAATATTATAAAATTGAAGAGTTTGTTTGTTTGTTTGAACGCGCTAATCTCAGGAAGTACTGGTACGAATTGAAAAATTCTTTTTGTGTTGAATAGTCCATTTATCGAGGAAGGCTTTAGGCTATATAACATCACGCTGCGACCAATAGGAGCGAAGCATCAGTGACAAAAGTTTCATAAATAATCGCGATCATAATAACAGAAATTAACGCGGACGAAGAAGAAGAAGGCAACAGCTAGTTAATAGATAGTTTGAAAAACTGTTACCTGTATACGAAAATGCAATGATTTAAAAGTCACCTTAAGTACTCGTAATAATAAATAATAATAATAATAATAATAAAGTATTTATTCGGTCCAAATATTTTTTTTACAACAATTTAAGTGTGGACTTCCTCTATTAAGTACATAAGCACCTGTGTTGGAGGGAGTCACTCTTCCTTAACTAATTAGTATTAACTTAACCTACACCTTAATTATTACAGAAAAATTACAAAAATATGCAAGTGTGTGTTGTGTGTGTGTGTAAATGGTAAATGTGTGTGTGTGTGTGTGTGTGTGTGTGTGTGTGTGTGTGTGTGTGTGTAATTGGTGTGTATGTGTGTATGTGAAAGGGCATCTGTAAACAAACAGAAAATTCGTGCGTAAAATAACTTAATTAATCAAGATCAAGATCATGAACATGATGATAAGATTTTTTCCGTCTCATTATAGTCTAGATTCTTTAGCCATTTCATAACTTCTTTTTTGCATTCTTTTGTCGTCAGCGAGTAGATTTTTAGAATTTTATTAATTTTGTTGTAAATTTTCGATGATAAGTGTGTGAACTGATACTTAGCGAACTGAGTGTGAACATATGTTATTGGAGCTACTTTATCCTTTCTTCGTCTTGTTACATTATCAGAGCAGTATCCTATAGACTTGTGTTTTTTTAAAATAGTGTTCAGTATATAAAGCTTTCTAACCGTAAGTAAGTCTGCAATCAAATATAAAAGTTGAGTAGAAAAACGCCTTTTTTTAAAGAACATTACTTTTAGCAAAGTTCTCTGAGCACGCTCAACCTGAAGAAATTTGGTCTTAAGAGCACCTCCCCACAATGCAATGCAATATATAATGATTGACTGTGCTAATGCCACATATATTTCCTTTAATAATTGTTTATCAGTAATATGCCTGAGTTCCTTAAAAACCCAGATCAATTTTCGCAACCTATTGGAAACTAGATCAATGTGACCTCGCCAGTTAAGTCCCTGATCTAATATGACTCCGAGATATTTTGTAGATGTAACCTTACTTATAACAGGACATGTGCAATATGGGCCCAACGCATGGTCGCACCGATGAATTTTAATCTCAAAAGCTGCATCAGGCTGATACCTGTCACATATTGAGAAACACATGTAATTTGTTTTTGAGGTGTTAAGCGTAAGCAGGTTTGCAGTTAACCATTCAGCAATTTAGGTTAGTGCTTGCTCAGCATGACTCTTTACACAGTTCCATGTATCTCCAGTAAAGACCAGGGCAGTGTCATCTGCGTAGGAAAATATCTTGGTGTTTGGGATCTTCATATTGCAGAGGTCATTTATGTAGACCAAGAACAGTGTTGGTCCCAGCACGCTCCCTTGCGGGACGCCATAGCTTACACCGGCAATATTACTAACTGTTTGGTCGAGCTTAACTCTCTGGGACCTTCCATTCAGGTAACTCTTAAGAAGTTCAAGGGGAGTACCCCTAATTCCCACTTTTTCCAGCTTCTGTTGCAGGATGGGGAGGGACACCGTGTCGAATGCCTTTTTTAAGTCGAGGAATACGGCCAGACATTTATCTTTGTTATCAAGACTTTCAGCAACCACAGAGGTCAGCGCTGCCACAGCATCTTCGGTACACAGTATTGTTTAACCATTTTGGTACTCAGAATTTGACATCACACTCGTTAAGACTGTAAACTTTTTTTATGGTACCCTATATTGTTGTAATAACAAACCGTATGTATTCGGTACTAAGTAACGGATACTCCATGTAGTACCGAGTAACGAATCGTTACTCACGAATGCATTTCGTTACTTGCATTTTCCGTATTAGGGCGCGAAAGTATCGTTGATGCGTTTGTCGTATGTAACGTTTGCTGATCGTATGTTTTATGAATACGTGAAAATAAAGACAAAAATGTACCTTAATTTTGTAATTCAGAAGTATTTTTTCTGCATATTACGTTTGATGCGACTCCGTGATATCATAATTTATGTATGATACGAGTATCACATACGGAATACGACTCGATTTGTTGTTCTGCACTGTGTTATTAATGAGGTATCAAAAGTAACGAGTAACGTAACGATACGAAAGTAACGAGTACTCTTTGTCGAAGTAACGATTTCATAAGGGTACGCAATATTTCGTTACTTTTACACCTCTGTGTTGTAGCCTTCGCCATGTAGCTTGTTTTTAACAAAAGGTAGCATATGTTGCCCAGACTATACCCTTTCATCTGATTTTTTAGTATCATATCATCATCTTTAGCATGACGACCTCCGAGGCGGATTGGCGTAAACACCAGTTTTCAAGATATCGCCTGCTCCGAGGTCCCGGGTTCGATTCCTGGATGTGTCAATGTAAAATCAAAGTGTTTTACTACATTTACTCGGGTCTGGGTGTTTTTTTTTTTGTTGTTTCTGATTTCCACAATAAGAGTGCTTTAAATGGTTACTCACTTACTGCCGGTCCTAATAACCTGTCTATCTTCAGTTTTGGCATATCGGAGATAGAAAACAACTTCTGTCTTTGTTTCTCTGTACGGCAAAAACAGAGGCAAAAGATGTTTTCTATCTCCGATATGCCAAAACTGAAGATAGATAGGTTATTGGGACCGGCCGTTAGGGATCAGAACAATATATGTGATGTTGTCCACATTATTATTATTATTCAAAACATCATCATAATCAGCCTATCGCAGTCCACTGCTGGACATGGCCTCTCCAGTGTCACGCCACTCAGGTCGATCCTCGGCTTCTCGCATCCAGCCCCTGCCAGCCACCTTGCGCAACCTACACTACGTTTACCGAGACGCGGTCTCCACTCAAGAACTCGTTTTTCCCAGCGGTTGTCGGTTCTGCGGCTAATATGGCCAGCCCACTGCCACTTCAGCTTGCTAATCCGGTGGGCTATGTCGGTAACTTTAGTTCTCTGCCGGATCACCTTTCTGATTTTATCCCTAAGAGAAACTCCGAGCATAGCTCTTTCCATAGCCCGCTGAGCGATTTAGAACTTGAGGACTAGCCGTACTGTCAGTGTCCACGTTTCGGCTCCGTATGTCATGACAAAAATAATAATCCAATGTGACTTCTAATAATAATAATGATTCCAATGCAATTCTTAACATAACATCAATCTCAGATGAAATAATAGAACAAATTCACGAAGGGAAAGGTCTCGAGATCGATTCCCAGACGGTTTCTCAGCAAATGTCAATCGAACCTTTTTAAATTGACTCCATGTGTGATGTTAAGTACAAACAGTTTCTCATGTATTCAGCTGAATAAATATTCACAATCATTTCGAGTGGTGTGTGTAAGTCTACCTTGGTCTACCTATATGTAGGTACTTAGCTGTGAAATATCATCTTTCCAGGTTTCAGAGAGTATTGTTAAATATTATTCTGTAAAGATGAAATGGATAAGCGTCACATAGTTTAACAGTAGTTTTTTGACATAGGCAGATCTGAGTTAATCAATATTTTTTTAATTTTTGAAAGATTTTTTTTTGATGAAATAAAATTAACACTGCCAAGATGATATACATAATGGTAACATAACGTGGACTCCCTTTGTCAGACGGTTAAAAATTCACTATATGAACAGAAGTTATTAGCCGGTACTTGACTCTAAATAAAATTTTAGCTTACCTATACTAATATTATAAAACTGAAGAGTTTGTTTGTTTGTTTGTTTGAACGCGCTAATCTCAGGAAGTACTGGTTGGAATCGAAAAATTATTTTTGTGTTGGATAGTCCATTTATCGAGGAATGCTTTAGGCTAAATTATTTTAAATATTTCTTAATCACGATCATCTATAAAACATCACGCTGCAATCAATACGAGCGAAGCATGAGTGAAGAATGTTGCAAAAATAGTCGCGATCATAATAATAGGGGTTAAAGTATGAAATTAACGATTATTTTCCCACTTTTTATTTTGTTTATAGCTCTTAAGAATAGTATTATTGCGTAATTCTTTTTGTATTGTATCAATAACTAAATAAAGTAACTTTTGACTAAAAAAAAAATGCAGTACTAGTGCCTATTACTTCAAAGGAAGTCGTTGAAAAGACCCCTTACAATGTGTCAGCTGACCTTCTTGCTTCAATTAAGTATATTTGTATTATATACTTTGATTTACAGAAATTTAAATACTATAATGCATAGCTTTATAACCATCTAACTTTCACCTTTAATTGCATCGAAAACGGTTCAGGCGTTTTTAAAAAACCTAAAAAATTATTAGTATGGAAAAATGACTTTCTCGATTTCGTCCATACAAAACGGCAATTTCATACTTTAACCCCTAATAACAGAAATTGACGAGGACGAAGCCACGGGCAACAGCTAGTTTTTTCACACTATTTTATAGCGTTTGGTAGCTTATTGTACATCTGTGCTGCACCATTTGAGATATTATTATATTTAATACTAGCGGACCCCGAACTTCTTCTTCTTTTGGTATATAGCGACAGCATTCGCCTCAGAATAACAACCAACAAAGGCGTGGTTAGAAAAAATAACAAGACATTTTAAAATGTTCAAAATATTAATGTTTTTAATACTTATTAGCCTATTAGTAAAAACCCATGCGAAGCCGGGGCTCGTTATTATGCTATAAATGCAAAGTAGCTCTGTTTTTCTGTTACGCTTCCACTGTACTGATTTCGTTGAAATTTGCAACGGTTAAGCACTTGGAAAAGAGCATACGTTGCCTTATGTACCTACTTATTCAACGCCGCCAAAAGCCATACCAAACCGTGTTTTAAACAAGTAAAACACCAATAACTGGACCATTATAATTCGCAGCATCTTCTCGTTAAGAGGCGCACAAATTATTCACATCCAAGCAAGACAGAGCCTGAACTAATTGGGTAATCAAATATTCACTTTCCGGAGGCACTATCATCCTAATTAATAGTAGATGTGGGGTGGGTTCCACCGCGTGCTAACTACAGTTTATTTTTAGAAGATAGCTTTTTCAGCTGACGCAAAGAATGAGGTTTATTTCTTTTTAATTGTTAGGGTTCCGTACCCAAGGGTAAAAACGGGACCCTATTACTAAGACTTCGCTCTCTGTCCGTCTGTCCGTCGCTCTGTCACCAGGCTGTATCTCAAGAGCCGCGATAGCTAGACAGTCGAAATTTTCACAAATTATGTATTTCTGTTACCGCAATTACAACAAATACTAAAAACAAAATAAAATAAATATTTAAGGGGGGCTCCCATACAACAAACCCGTTTTTTTTGCCTTTTTGGTACGGAACCCTTTGTGCGCGAATCCGACTCGCACTTGGCCGGTTTTATTGTATGTACTAGCGGACCCCGCGTACTTCGTATCGCCCCAGAATAGTATTTGATTTTGACATCTTAAATGTCATTGTCATTAGACTATGGCGTGTTTGGAAAAAATATAATGAAATGCATAATTTTCTTAATTCTTTTTATCGATAACTTTCCAACGTTTTTCATACTTATTATCCTATTCCCGTCGAATACAAATTCAAAAACACAAAATACATAAAAATCGGTCGAGCCTTTTTTGAGTTATAATAAGTGGGGTAACTAGCACGACTTTAATTATACGAATTTTAAATACAAAAAATACGAATATTATCACTAGCAGTTCAATGGGGGCTATCGCTAGTGAATTTGCCACTAGAGGCGCTTGTGTCGCGTGAGGTCCAATAACATTCACTTTGTACTGGTTTTAGCGGAATTTGTTGCATAAATTATAATTTCTTTAATTTACCTGCTGGAAAGTGATCTCCATCGTAAAATATCGCAAATATGGATTATTTGGCGATTAATGTGAACGCTTTGAAAGCGGAATTAAGAAAAAGCGTAAAAATAGGCGGCCTCAAGAGCAACTATTTCAGAAGTTAGTTTGTTGATATCAAGATAGTTATTTATAAATAATAAACCTTAATTAGATTCAAGATATAACACTTTGTTTCGGCGCCAATCGCCTTTGTCAGCTATACCTCCGGACCTCAGTCTACAGTGGCGCCAACTGGTGAGCAAAGAAACGGTAGTCCCCATAATACGAATTTATTAAAAAAAAATACGAATATTAACACAAGCAGTTTATTAGCTTAAAGAAAAGAATGTAAAAAAGATGCTAAATCTTAACCGGTTCTGAAATATTAGTATTTCTTTGGATATTGGAGGTCTGGGTAGCTCGACAGCTTGAGCAGTCGCCCTGTAAACGAAAGGTTGTGGGTTTGGGTTCTGGTCATAATAAGCCCTTACTTTAACCCTCTGTAAGCGAGTCCGATTCACACTTGCACAGTTTTTTTTAAATTAAATCTTTGATTAAATATCACCGTTCGTTAACTGCTGATTATCTAAAATAAGGTAACGCTGTTCAGTGGAGCCGGCCCTGATCTTAATCCCACTAGAACTATTTAACTATATATAAATAACGATACGTTGCTTTATGGTTATCAACACTTAGAATAACGTTATACGAGATAAAGTCAACATTTAAGTGTAGAAATCGAAGTCTATGGAACACAGATAAGCCAACTCAGGAGTTTTTGGCGGGAGTTCGTGAGATACGTTTGGAGTCCATTTATTTTATCGAATTTTTATTGTTCATAGTGATTTTTAGGTCGTAAAAGTGGTGTTATTTTGCGAAACAAAGTGTCGTGCGAGTAAGCAATATACAGTTCGGTGAAATAACATGGTGTATGGGTCGTAACCAAGAAAAGTGGACCGTGAATTTTGCGCGGGAACGCGAACAGTTTACCCCTTTCTTGGGGACTTCTCTACATTCCTTCAATCTTACGACTGTCTCCAAAAACTCCATCGAAGCATTAAAACGTCTAACATCAACGTTTTAATGCAAAATAAAGACAATAATACTGAAGAATTGGCTGTATGGACAAGTATCCGAGGCCGTTAAACTTTAAAAAAAAAAATAAGCCAACTCATTCAGGGGCCTTATTCAGCTATTTCAATCGCAGTTCGATCGTGATTGAATTGGACGATTTTGACATTTAGCCCATACTAGAACTGTCAAAAACCTGCAATTCAATTACGATTGTGGTACGATTTGGTTAGCTGAATTAAGGGACTGGTCTGTAAAGAAAATTTGAAGATGGCTTGAAGTTCCTTTAATGTATATAAAAATGTTTTCCCTTGGTCACGGCATCACGAGTGTACGGCTGGACCGACTTCGCTTATATTAGGTGTTAAAATATGAAATTGCCGTTTCGTATAGACGAAATCGAGAAAAGTCATTTTTCCATACTAACAATTTTTTAGTTTTTTTAAAAACGCCTGAACATTTTCGATGCAATTAAAAGCTATGCATTATAGTATTTAAATTTCTGAAAATCAAAGTATATAATACAAATATACTTAATTGAAGCAAGAAGGTCAGTTGACACATTGTAAGGGGTCTTGTCAACGACTTCCTTTGAAGTAATAGGCACTAGTATTGCATTTTTTTTTTTAGTCAAAAGTTACTTTATTTAGTTTTTGATACAATACAAAAAGAATTACGCAATAATATGACTATACTTAGGAGCTATAAACAAAATAAAAAGTGGGAAAATAATCGGCAATTTCATACTTTAACCTCTATTATTAATTGACAAATGCTATTATAAAATAAATGACTTTATAAATGATAAATTTTAAATCGCTTTATAAGTTTGTGTTTTTTAAGTAAGATATAATAACACTTAAAATGTTAAACGCTGAATATCATAAGACATGTTACCTACTAATAATATGGACACCAAGAATATGTTTCTACAATGAAATGTATCTCACACATGTTTCTGTAAATAAATTAATCTTTATCTTTATCTAATCCTTTTAAGCTATTGCATAGCTTCTATCGCGGGCCTTGAGCGTGGAGACCGAATCCAGAAATTCCGTAACGAAAATAATCTAACACCCACACCCACACACTCGGGGCGAGGCACGATCGAACAATTTTGAATTTCCGAAATTTAAAAGAATTTAGAAGAAAATAAGGATTTTGACAGTATGGTTGCCTATGGTAACCATATCTGCCAAAATAACAGAAAAATTTAATTACAAAAGTCAAAATTAGAAAATACATAAAATTATAAAATTAAGCTATTGCATAGCTTCTATCGCGGGCCTTGAGCGTGGAGACCGAATCTAGAAATTCCGTACCGAAAGTAAACTTAAAATAACCCCCACACTCCGACCGGCACAGCGGTGATACTTTATAGTTTTATAATTGCATAAGTTGATAAAAAATGCTATGCAATAGCTTTACCGCGGCAGTCTCCGAGTGCCACACGTCTTTTTTGTTATGTTTGTTATTGATAAGAACAGGTTCTTAAAACACGCATGGAAACACATGGACGTAATACAAGGTACCCTAACAAGCTGATACTAAATACAGTAACGACTCGGATATATGGTCAAAATAGCTACCATTTATGACAGTCAAAATATATAACAGACTGAGCGATGATATGAAGTCTCTATCATTGGAAGTGTTTAAAAGAAACTAAAAACCTGATTGATACATAACTGTTTCTACTCAGTGGAGGAATATTTTTTTTTTTAACCCAATTGAAGTTAAAATTAGTAATTATTGTCTATAAAAACAATTTTTTTGGTAAAATGTGTGAAACACTATTAAAATTTAAGATCTGTATGTACCACATTTTGAGCAAAATAAAATATATTTGATTTGATTTGATATAAAAGAAAAAAAATTGAAAATGCGCGAAAAATTAGAAAATTTGAGGATATTTAACCACCATATTAAATTATTTCAATTCAATTCAACTCAATATTTTTATTGCGTTCTATAATGTTACAAGGATGTTATAAAATATGATATAAACAGTTCATTATAGACCCTGTTCGGGCACAACAATACATACATTATACAATATATACATTTCTAATGTCACCTTAGCGCTTTAGACAATTCAAACTTTTGCAATGTGACATGACGTTTGACATAACATTGACAGAATGCACGCTGCAAACATAGTCAATCAAAGGGTAAAAAAAAACTGAATACTTAGCTTTCAAAACAGATGCTACGACAAAGTACCTAATTATATCAATAAAATACTGTACGTTAAAATACTGGCGTTTGGTTTTTTTACAACCTATGTATTCGCCCACTGTACATGTTTTATAAGTATTTTATTTTTATTTTCTATGCATTATAAGTATATATTTACAAAAAAAAAAGTATATAAGTAAGTTTATCGGTTGTCTAGTACCCCATACGACAGGGTACTTAATAGTACCTTAATTTGGGACTAGATGGCTCAGTGTGGCCCATTGAGGCATGTCTTAAATATAAAAAAAAAAATGTAATTCTAACTCTACCAAAGAGCTTTAATTGTTCAGGATTAACAGTTTTCCGTTTCAAATTCAATCTTTTGTCGGACCATCATGTAATTGTGTTGTTTCAGGTGGGATCTGTGATGCCACAGTGTAGAAAAGTTGAGTAGAGCAACTCAAACAAATTGTACTTTAAAACCTACCTCTTTTATTTTATTTTTCGACCATCTTAGGTGAATGGTCTCTTCTAAGACAGTAGAAGTCGTTTTAAAGTACACCAATTACAATTTTCAATATACACCAGAAACTTATTTGCTGGTTGATCCTTGAGGGCGGCCATTTTATATTGACTGGGTGCTGGTTTACCTACACAATATGCAACGTGTAATTCACGCGTGTAGAGCCACAACTATAAGTTTAAGGCCTATTTAAAAAGCGAAAGTTACTTTATCTGTCTTTCTTACTTTCACGCCTGAACTACGGAATCGATTTTGATGAAAACATTTACGAAGCATATATTATACTCGTAGCTACTTTGTATCACAGGCTTGCTCAATAAGCACTGGTTTTTGCCCTCGCGATGTAACGTGTAATTCATGCATGAGAGCCGCGGGCAAAATGCTAGTGGCAAACAAATATAAACCTAAATCTGCAGTTTCGTCTCTGGCTACGGCTCGAGATACAGGCAGTGTATCTTTCGTGAGCATGGAATGCCCTGAAACTATTGAGTATTGAGTGACCCAGCGTCAGTATAGCTTACTGTACCAACTTGTACTGTGTTTCAATGTTTATATTTCATCTGGCCAGTCTAATTATTCCTGTCTCTTTTGTTCTTTTGTTTAACACATTTGCGATAATATTATAGTTGTTATTCTTATTAAGAATATAATTGCTTTAGAACGATTTTGTTGCTTATTTAGGTGCGTATTTAGATTTTATATTTAATTAGCTGTATACCGTGACTTTTTACGCTTTTTGGGAATAACCAGTAGCTTTTGTACTATTAATATTTTTTTTAGATGAATGTGGACAACATCACATGCTTCAAAAGCTTTTTGACGCTGTCCTGTTTGAAACTATGCATGTAAACCCTGAGCAAAATTGTAAGCATGAGCTACTTATTGCATGCCCGTTATTGGTACACTGTTGTTACCCCTAACCTGTATTTCCAACTGCACATTGTACACAGTTTGAGCAATAAATCATATCTATTCTATTCTATTCTATTCGAGGGAGAACTCCGGAGGCGTGGAGTAGGAGTGTGGTCGACTTTTTCTTTAAAAAAGGTGATAAGACCCTGCTGAAGAACTATCGACCCATTTCACACTGAAGGTACGGTTAGTCCACAAGTTCAAAGTCGCTCAGCGGGCTATAGAAAGAGCTATGCTCGGAGTTTCTATTAGGGATAAAAATAGAAATGAGGTGATCCGGCAGAGAACTAAAATTACCGACATAGCCCACCGGATTAGCAAGCTGAAGAGGCAGTGGGCTGGCCATATTAGCCGCAGAACCGACAAACGATGGGGTAAACGAGTTCTTGAGTGGAGACCGCGTCTGGGCAAACGTATTGTAGGATGCCCTCAGGCCAGGTGGAGTGATGATTTGCGCAAGGTGGCTGGCAGGAGCTGGATGCGAGAAGCCGAGGATCGACCTAAGTGGCGTGCATTTGGAGAGGCATATGTCCAGCAGTGGACTGCGATAGGCTGATGATGATGATGATGATGATGATGATTATGATCACATACATTGTTCTGATCCAAAGTAAGTAACTATTTAAAGCACTCGTATCGTAGATATCAGAAATGACAAAATTACGACTAACACTCGGGTCTAGGTCAAATAAACACTTTTTCTACGGGTCAATGTAGAGTTTTGAACCCGGGAATTGAACCCGGGACCTCGGAGAAGGCGACATCTTGGAAGCTGGTGTGTGTGCCACTCCGCCACGGAGGTTGTCAAAACAATTTATGTATAGGTATGCTAAATTTCATTCATTCGGGCGTGATTTCAGCGGCCATAGACAAGTGACTTTTTAGGGTTCCGTACCCAAAGGGTAAAAACGGGACCCTATTACTAAGACCTCGCTGTCTGTCCGTCTGTCCGTCTGTCCGTCGCTCTGTCACCAGGCTGTATCTCAAGAGCCGTGATAGCTAGACAGTTGATATTTTCACAAATTATGTATTTCTATTACCGCAATAACAACAAATACTAAAAACAACATAAAAAAAATATTTAAGGGGGGCTCCCATACAACAAACCCATTTTTTTGGCCTTTTTGGTACGGAACCCTTCGTGCGCGAGTTCGACTCGCACTTGGCCGGTTTTATTAATATCGATGATCGATTTATCGCTCCTGCAGCCTTAAATATGTGGCTTGTTGATATCGTGTACGCCAGACGAATAGAATAACAAATGTATGAAAATGACATTAACAAACGATCGAACGATCGTAAGCCTATGTCATTTTCATACGTTTGACATCTATTCGTCTAGCGTAAACGATATAAGCACGCCACTTGTTTAAGGTTGCAGGAGCGATAAATCGATCAAGCTAGATTTCATTTTTCGGAACCGTCAATTTATCCGTTTCAAAACCGGGCAAAGCACGATCATCCAGGTATAGTAATAACCCATTTCGCCCACTGTTGAACACGGGTCATTCTCCTTTATAAGGAGAGGGGGTTAAGGCCTTAGTACCACCACGCTGGCCTAGTGCGAGTTGATGGACGGCGAGGGCGACGCTGTGGCAACATTACCCCGCCGTTGGACGTTCCTCAAGCCGCCCGAAGGCCTCCAACAGGGCTTAACGACTGTTATCTCATGATAACAGCCGAGACTGACGGCTTAACGTGCCCTCCGAAGCACGGAAGCGCTCAAGGTATGATGCCACAAACGGTCACCCATCCAACTAGTGACCACTCCCAGCGTTACTTAATATTAATGACAGATACTGATCACTAAGAAGCATCGGGCTATGAGCGCTTCATCCAGGTACTGTAAAACAATAGCATTCTAAAATGAAGGTAGCTTATAAAACAAGTTAATATAACGTCTTATAGCTCAAATAAGCGATAAATTATTCACACCAGCTTCACACGATCCCCGCCGCTCGCTTCGCTCAGCTCAAACAGCTTAAAACAAGCCGAGCTGTAATTGGTTGTAATTCTAGCGAAATTTCAATGAGTACAACATAAACAACAGCTTTGTAGGTCCGCTCGCTGCCGTTTGCGCGTTTCCTGCTGCTAGTGATGTGCGAGTGTCGGTTTCATTTTATCGATAGGTTCTTTATTTTTTTGTAAAAAATCTGACGAATAATTTTGTCGTCGAGGATTCCCTTTAAAAATTTTACGCTGTTAATTCTATTTTTTTACTGTTGTAGGTGAAATTTTCTTTTAAATTTGAAATGGGGCCTAAATTAAGTTATACCCAACCAACAACATTGGCTAACTAGTCAAATATTTTTATTAGAGGTCTGGTTGTTTTCTATGTATGATGTGATTATACAATTGAAAATCTTCTTCTTTATTTATCGGTTGAAATCAGTCATTAAAATATCATTTTAAATACAACATTTCTGAAACTCCTGAAATTATCTATCTTTATATGGATTTTATTTATGCTGCTCGATTTTGTTAGCAGTATCGAAACTAATCAAAAATAATCATCGAATTGTGACTTAGCTGAAATGTAAAGTACTAAGTTAATAATTTATCAGGGGCCTAATTCGCGTAACCTAATCGCAGTTCGATCGTGATTGAATTGGACGATTTTGACATTTAGCCCATACTAGAAATGTCAAAAACCAGACGTTCAATTACGATTGTGATACGATTCGGTTACGCGAATTAGGGGCATGATATTTTAGCAACTTATTTGCAATCAAATTATCAGTTTTAAATCTTAAAAAATATGTCTCAGGTGGGACATAATTTTTCAAGTTTAAATACTGATAAACTTAAGTTAATGTATTAAGGCCCTAAAAAAATTTAATCAAATTAGGCCCTACGTACTACGACCACATGTCTATCACCACAATGATGAGACATTGTAGTACATTGTGGTATAGGGACAAATGTCAATCTAGCCTAATCTATTTGTAGGTGACTTGGAAAACTGACACCCGACTTTCCTTATCTGAAGAAGACTATTAAATCACCGTTCAATGGAAAAAAATAAATCACTATTTATGTTATCGATATATTATATATGTATAGTGTTATTTTATCGATTTAAGGAAAATACATCCCTAAAACTATTAATACATCGATTATGACTAACAATAAATTAACGAAATACATTAAAATCACAGTTGCAATCTACTACTATTTTATTATTTACTGGTAGTTTAAGATTAAAAATTAAAATATACTTTACTACCTTAATTACAAATTTTCGTTTTACGCATTTTACGAGTTTAATATACATGCTTTTATTTAAGAGCAACCTCCATGGATGATGATGAACCATAAATAACGGCTTTGTGACCGCTCGCTGCTATTTCCAGGTTTCCTGAGAGTAGTGATGTGAATTGGTCGCTAAAAAAATATCGTTTTTTTTAATTTCTAAACTTTATCTACAAAACTATAAATATATATATCAGTCAACTGCTGGAGCCTTTCTAAAAAGAGCATTTTGTCTTTATTGCATAGCTTGGCAGGTGAGTTAGAGGTCACAGTTTGGCCAGTCGTAGGCAAAAGACGCTACTGCTCGTCGTCTTCTAGTACTATAAGAATAGCACTATCCTTTCTCCTTCCATTTGTTGTCGTAAGGAGTGACCAATGGAGCACTACGAGTAGAAGACGGCCAGCAGCAACATCCTTCCACCATTGGCACACGATCATCAATCCGTCTGCCAAGCGTGGCCATATTGGCAAAATATTCTTTTTGGTGAGGCGTGTGTCTAGAATTACTTTTATACATGGTGCGATTTTAACCACCTGTATAACGAAGCTTAAGTTATGTTACCATTATGTGTATGACTTAACATCCTAGCAGTGCATTTTTTTTTTATTAAAATACTCTTAGAAAAATGTAAAAAACTAAGACTATTAATTTCGAATCATGCTGTGACACGGACGGACGTATTATTTTGCTTCGGCCGGATCCTGGATTAATGATCTTTTCACAGATACATCCGTGTGCGTCACAGCTTGTTTCAAAATGAACACCTGAATTAATATTTCATATTTTTCTAAGATTCTTTTTAATAAAAAAAATTAAAAAAAAAACACTGTCAAGATGGTATACATAGTGATTTCGTAACGTGGGCTTCGTTTTACAGGTGGTTCAAAATGTACGGTGTATAGAGTGGTAAAGACAATGAAAGTTTTTATTATAAGTTTTATTATAAGTTTGACGACCTCCGTGGCGGAGTGGCGTACACACCGGTTTTCAAGGTGTCGCCTGCTCCGAGGTCCCGGGTTCGATTCCCGGACGGGTCACTGTAGAAAAAATGAGTTTTTCTACATTTTCTCGGGTCTGGGTGTTGTGGTACCTTCGTTGTTTCTGGTTTCCAAAATACGAATGCTTTAAATAGTTATTCAAATTGGGATCAGAACAATGTATGTGATGTTGTCCACATTTATTTATTATTATTATTTATATTTATAAGTATTTGTTACTTTAACTAACTATTTGCTTGCTAATTGTAATGGCTGAATAGGTGTTCTAAAATATGTTATTATTGTACATCTTCTGTGTACCCTACTCAAATGCAAATAAATTATTTAAAAAAAACAATAGTAAACCAGTATTTAATTTTTTTCTAACGCGGGGCTCGAACCCGCATCTCCATGAATACCGGGCGCGGTGCTTTGTCCAATTAAGCTACCGAGACATAACATCGCAGCGCCAGTTTTTCGAGCATGTTTTTATCGCTGCAAGATATCGTAGTCTCATCAAATATTATAATTTATTAATTGTAATAACAATATCAGTATTTCAAATTGAAAAGTTTTTAATGTTAAATTCTGATATTATAATTGCAATTATATTGCTAAAATATCAAAGTCTAATCGCAAACGTCCATCGATATTTTATCGACGTCACCCCATCCCTAGTTGCCAGTGCAGGTGAACTTTGCGTTAACTATCTCTTCAGTACATCACTTACTGTGACAGCTTTCTAAACAGCACACGCGAAAATCAACCTTACGTTATACACTGAAAATTCAGAAACGCACGTAGCCAAAAGGGACTTATCACCTTCGTAAAATTCAATGTATTTATCTTTCATGAAAGATCTTCAGCGAGCGATTCTGCACATTATGCCAGTAAAGATAGAGTGGAGAACTGTTTAAACTAGTTAATTAGATAGTATAATGTATTATTTAAGAAAATTTACATCTTAACTCTACACAGTATATGGATACAAATGTTTTTTTAAGTAATTAGTGAATATTATAAGCCTTAATGAGATTATTTTCGTCTACACTATTATTATGAAGAGGAAAGACTTGTAGTTTTAGCCGACGAAAAAATAGCAGGATCTCAATTCGACACCATTTTTTTTCTTTCATCTTCTTTTGGCAGATCTCCAAATTGAAGTCACATCCTACTTAAAAGCATCCCACTGCAAGGCAAAGGCCTCCATCATTGAATTCAAGTTACAACAATGATGGGTACAGGCATTATCACCACGCTTGCCAAATGCGAGTTACTGATCACTTAGCTGTCATAATATTTTTGTATGGAAAATCAACCGTATTGTTCTATGACGCGCAAATGATTTTCAACCTAAGGGTCTAAAACATAGATCTAGTATACTGTATCTATGGATAAAAGATAATTACTTACCTTTTGATGTCGTGGTGATAGTCGGGCCGCTATGAACACCCACAGGAACCAATTGCGTCTGCATCTGTAACAAAATAAAAGAAGTTTATACTTAATACTTTGTAGAGCACAACACGCTTGTGTAGACAATGATAAAAAAAAAAAAATTTCGTTTGAAAATTTTTAAGTTAACAATTTGCACCGATTGAACATTAGTGGGTTTTAGTTTGTTGATATTTATTATTTCCTATTTACTAGCTGTTGCCCGCGACTTCGTACGAGTCAATTTCGGTTATTATGATCGCAATTATTGTTGCAACATTTTTCACTATTGCTTCGCTCCTATTGGTCGCAGCTTGATGTTATATAGCTCAAAGCCTTCCTCGATAAATGGACTATCCATCACAAAACGGATTTTTCAATTCGAACCAGTACTTCCTGAGATTAGCGCGTTCAAACAAACAAACTCTTCAGCTTTATAATATTAGTATGTATAACAAACAATTGCAAGTAATAAATCTTGAAGTTGCGCAAAATATTTAAAATGGAAATGATAGATACCTATTTTATTATTTTAGTCAGTATTAATTTTACACTATCAACGCTATATCGCCTGCTCCGAGGTCCTGGGTTCAATTCCCGGACGGGTCAATGTAAAAAAAAGTGTTTCATCCACACTTTCTCGGGTCTGGGTGTTTGTGGTACCTTCGTTGTGTCTGGTTTGCAAAATACGAATGCTTTAAATAGTTATTTAAATTGGGATCAGAACAATGTATGTGATGTTGTCCACATTTATGTATTCATTTACATTTTAAAGTATAGATTGTTACCTACAAAGTAATTCGCGAATTCAATTTGTTTCGAGCAACTGCCCACATTGACAAGATTCACTAATAAGCAGAACAAAAGATGCGATATAGCACGCCAATGAAAGAGATGGCTATAATTTTGCGCTCGACGCAGACTATTAAAACTCCCTAATTAGGACGTATTTGAGTCTTCACTACTGCTTTTATGCATTAATAATTATTTTAATAATTTGAAAGGCGAGTAATAGCCTAATAAAGTGTCCTTATTTTTTGTGTGTTAATGTATCTTAGGGTAAGTGCATTTTTGTTATTGTTTTTATAGTTAATAAAGTTATTTGAAAATGAAAAAAAAATGTATGAGTCTTCACAATGCACGTGCTTATAACACATCTGCTTCGTTTTAATATGTAATAATATTGCACTGTACAAAAATATCAATCAACAAGTTTTCCGACGGTTGAAAAAACAAACTACCTCTCGTATGATATTTTTGTGAGTACTCCCAAGCAACCAAACATTCTGAGCAATGATTTAACAAGAATAACGAAAAACATATAATATTTTCTGTTAAAACCGCCATTTCTACTGTCCTTGTCGCGTATTATTTTATCGTGAAACGTTCTCTCTAAAATAACATTGTTTTCGAATATTTATTCTCTGTTAGATTTTTTATTAAACATGAATAAAAGATACATACTGAATCACTGAAAACGAAAGGTTATCATGAATTATTTAAAATATTTTTTTGGTTGGCATCGTAACTGTTAGGCTTTTTACATGACGCGAAAAGAAGAGGTTCTGAATTAACAAGGTATTTTTATCATCTAACACCCCGTAGGTCTAGTAGCTTAACTACCGGGCAAAGATCCCGGGGTACCGGGTTCGATACCAAGTCGGGTAACAAAAAGTTGCGAATTTCCGAACATTGCTCGGGTTTCTGATCACTGACACGCATAGCATCCGTGGTGATGTGTGTGGCCATCATTGCTGTGGTAACTTGAATTCAATGATGGAGGCCTTTGCCCTGCATAGGCCTATACAACGTGTTCCTTTCGATATCCCATAACTCTAAGGTTATGTTCTATAGGTGAAAATAATATAAAACGCCCTAGAACATGTAGTTCAAAAATCAATAGTTTCGAATAAAACATCAATTTTAGTGAAATTTGTTAAAAACATGTAGGTATTCTGTATGGCGAATCCTTATTTTTGCGTGACGTTGGCAAACTTACACGAAAGTGTAGTAGTAAAGTAGCGGGAGAGCGTAACTTGTAAAAAACATTGACGTGTGTGGGTGTTTCATTGATAAGTAGGTACGTGTAAATCGTTTTCATTCAAAAGTTCATTTATAACAAGGTAAGGGTGTTTTACATAAACAGTCCTGACTTTTTAGATTTATTATGTATGAAAAAATTTAAAAAATAATAATAATAATTGAAAAATAATTCATATGCAATTTGATTCTTTACCATGGTCTGTTTAATACCCTAGGGTTATGGGATATCAAAAGGAAAACGTTGTATAGGCCGTTACTTTATTTCACTTTTCAAGAATCCCAAAACGAAGCAGACTTCAAATTCGCTTGATGACCTTTCAGCGCACATCACCACATCTACCTTAATCTTGTAAACACAATGGGGGGGAGGGAGGTAGGTGTACCTCCGTTAACAACTCGCCGGAGGGTAACAACCGGGCTAATTAAGGAGTAACGTAAGGTTACTGTGCGGGTTCGCGTTGTACGAACGAGAAATGGAGCTACGAGATATTGTCGGGTTATATCGCGACGACTTTTTTGGAAAATATATTAGAAAAAAAATAATTGAGCTTTTGGTTTGTATGGTCCACCGGTGGAGGCTTGGATGGTATGGTATTAGCCACCACTGAAGCCTATTTAACCAACAACAAAAGTGGAGGGTTTCAAATGACGTAGATTTTAAACCCACACTGCAAACCACATTTAAATGTAACTAGGTTATAATATTAAAGGTATAATTTTGACGACCTTCTTGGCGGAGTGGCGTACACACTGGTTTTTAAAGTTTCACCTGCACGAGGTCCCGGGTTCGATTCCCGGACGGCTCAAAGTAGAAAAAATGTGTTTTTCTACATTTTCTCGGGTCTGGGTGTTTGTGGTACCTTCGTTGTTTCTTGTTTCCAAAATACAGTGCTTTAAATAGTTATTCAAACTGGGATCTGAACAATGTATGTGATGTTGTCCACATGTTTATTTATTTATTCATTACAAGCTGTTCCCCGCGACTTCGTCCGCGTCAATTTCCGTTATCTAATCGCGATTATTTTTGCAACATTTTTCACTCATGCTTCGCTCCTATTGTTCGCAGCGTGATGTTATATAGCCTAAAGCCTTTCTCGATAAATGGACTATCCAACACAAAAATATTTTTTCAAATCGGGCCAATACTTCCTGAGATTAGCGCGTTCAAACAAACAAACTCTTCACCTTTATAATATTAGTATAGATAAGGGTTTGAAAGTAGATCTATCCCTGTTATTTTTCAACCAATATGGATAAACTTTACTACCACCGTACTAATTTCAAAATTACGTTTTTAAGTATGATAAAAAGGATGTCAATTGATTGAAGTATCATTTACCCAATGACAATAAGTGATCTGTACTAAAATCGTGATATCTCCAGCCGTCTAAAATGTCCAAACACACTGTCTTTTATCATTAGTTTAAAGTGTTTAACTTAATTTTACTAAGACCATTATTTAAAGAGAGGGCCAAACGTTTATCTGACGTCAGCGGTAACCCGAGCTGGCAGCGACCTCTTTTTTTATATAATTAATGGGTTTGCTCCTTACTACATACTTAAATCTACGGTTAAGAAGAAGCCTAAGAAGGAGCGAGCTTACCCAGACTTTCTGGTTCTAACACACACCAGCGGAACACAGAAAAACAGTTTTTCTGTCTGGACACCGCTGCACCGGCAGGAGGGGGGTAGCATCTAGGCAGCCTTTTACGAAGCCTACCACCGCAGAGGAATCTGTTAGCCGTCATCATTGGTTAGATGATGCCAAACCAAAGATGCCGTTGCCCAGGGTAGACCACTAGGAGGTAGATCCCACCTCGCACAGCGACTGAACTTCACAATTCAGCGCGGTAATGTTGTCAGTATTCTGGGTAAGCTAACTACATCTTAGGCATCTTCTTAACCGTTGAGTTAATTATGTAGTCAAAAGCAAGCCCATTGATTATTAAAAAAAAAGATGACCGACATCGCTTGAAGAATTGCCTAGCTGAAGTAGCTGTAGACGGGACACATAGTAAGAAAAACCGATGGCTATTGGGAAGAACGTAAAAACAATCTTAAGAAACTCGTGTTACCATGGAAACCGTTTTGCCTCCAGGGCAACAAGGCTCATAGCATTAGTTGTTATTGTTCAACCTAATAAGAAAATCTCACAGTTATTACAAAGAAATTATAAGATTTTATTACGGAAGAAAAACGTAGTCAAATTACTCCGCATAATTAATTAAAACATTGTCTTAATCAACTCCAATGGAAGGTTTTGTATTCCTTTGAGTAATTAAGTATGAAAACTAAATTAGATACTTACCTACGAAATTGCCGTGAAATATATATTAAAAATGTAATCTATTCTATAGAAATAAAAGAGAATAACTAGTCAAATGTTTCTAAGGGCAAAATTGCAAAACTGTTGATCATGTCGGCCATTTTGAATTTTATACTTTCGTTAAAGCACGAGGAAGATTCATATGGAGAGGAATTAAAATTAAAAACCTTTTTGAAAGCAAGTATTAATTGAATCACGCTAAATACTTAAAATTAATCGAAGCTTTTGCTTTAACACTCATACTCATAAACTTAATTTATACAGCAGAAAAGTTTTTAGTTATTTAATTTGATTGTTCATCTGCAAAGGTAAAACACATGACTTTGATATTTTGATCATAGATGGGTTATAGTTCCTTATCTATACTATAGGGAAAGAATGTCTATACCTAATCTAAAATCCATCTACCTCCGTGGCGGAGTGGCGTACACACCGGTTTTTAAGGTGTCGCCTGCTCCGAGGTCCCGGGTTCGATTCCCGGACGGGTCAATGTAGAAAAAATGTGTTTTTCTACATTTTCTCGGGTCTGGGTGTCTGTGGTACCTTCGTTGTTTCTGGTTTCCAAAATACGAATGCTTTAAATAGTTATTCAAATTGGGATCAGAACAATGTATGTGATGTTGTCCACATTTATTTATTTATTTATCTATCTATCTTACCCTCTAGTACTACATTGAAATATTTATTTTGTATTTGTAATTTGTTGTGTGTGTTAATTGTCATTGTAACACAAAAAAAAACAATTCGAACCAGTATTTCCAGAGACAAGCGCGTTCAAACGAACAAACAAGCAAACAAACTCTTCAGCTTTATAGATATAAATAGATTGATATATTAGTATAGCCAAGAGATGATAGTTTATAGAAGTAACGTCTTATTATACAGAATGAAATTTTAACCACCTTTCAAGCTACTACAGATAATTAAATAAATAGCAACCTTAAGAAACTGTGTAAGGTGCTATAAAAATAATATATTCTTAAGTGCTGAAGTATTATTATATGTATATCATCTTAATGTAATTATTACTATACTATTTATGTATATGTATCTTATATATCAAATAAGTTGAGATTGTTTGTGTTTCCATTTATCCCAGGCATATATAGGAAGAAAGATGTGGTTTTCTACAAAAGGAAGCAGAAGTTTACTGTGTAATATAGTATTAACATCGTTTACGATAAGGGATGAATAAATTTTGTTTTAATGTAAACTTTTAGATATTGCCATTTATCGTTAGTTAAAAATCCATTTATCATAGTTTATCAAGTCGGTGTATTGTGAATCAGATTTGCTGAATATTATTGCCTAGTATTACCTATAACCTTTATTTTAAATAAACGTTGTTAATTTAATTAAGATACATTAAGATACCTACTTATGATAGATACACTATAAAAACAAATTTAAAAATATAATTTTTAAAATAAACATGTGAAATGTCGTACGAAATGCGTTGTCTATATTTTTTGCTTATACTATGTGTTTACTAAAACTTGTTACTGGCTCGTTATCTATCGACATCCATTGTGTATCGAAACATGGCAATAGTAGTTAAGCTGTGGGCCGTAAGCCTTTTTATTTAAAGTTGTTTATTGTCGAGCGAGAATCTTACCTTGCCGTAACACAGTCTTGACTTATACGGGAGGTAAAGAATTCTTTATTTGTATACCGCCAATGAGTTATTAATGTAACTAGTACTGAACTAAGGTAATTTATGTCTACTGGAAGCTATTTTATTATATTCAGGATAAGCTACCGAACGTTAAGGTTAATAAGTAGATGTATGTTATAACTGGTGTACAAATGTCTGTATTTTTATATGAAATATGAAATATGAAAAAATATGAAATTTTAATCCAACAATCTACGAGACGAAAAACAAATGACGTATTGTTTATTTTTTGTATAAGAATCGTAAAGCGATCAAAAGGACACATACCTACCAAGTTTCAACTGTGTGATGCAAATGCTTTCAGAATAAAGTGGCTGTGACATACGGACAGACAGACAGACCGACAGACTTGACGAAACTATAAGGGTTCCGTTTTTTTGCCATTTGGCTACAGAACCCTAAATAGCTACATGGCGTATGCTACAACAATACCTATATTGGGGTACTTTGAAAAAAAAAGTTTGCAGTCTTAACGAGTGGGATACCAAACGACAAAATAAACACATTAGATCTTTGTGAGTACCCAAATGTAAACGCCCCGTTGGTCTAGTGGTTTAAATACCGGGCCACGATCTCGGGGTCCCAGGTTCGATTCCCGGGTCGGGCAACAAAAAAGTTTCGAATTTTCGAACGTTGCTCGGGTTTGTGATCACCCGTATTTGTCAAGCGTGGTGATTAAGCCAGTACCCATCATTGCTGTGGTAACTTGAATTCAATGATGGAGGCCTTTTCCCTGCAGTGGGATGATTATAGGCTGTTAAGTACTGTACTTTTTACTTTTTACCCAAATGTTATGTGAGCGTCCATTTAGTGTATTACGTAAATAGTTATTTATTTTACATCAATGGTTGCAAGTCGCATAAAGTAATACTGCAGGAAAAAAGCCTCCATCGTTGAATTCGAGTAGTTACTATAAGCATACCTAATCAATCACCACGTCCGCCTTGCGGGTTAGTGAACACAAACCGGAGCAATGTTCGGAAATTCAAATCTCTTATTGTCCGATCCGGGGATCGAACCCAGGTACTTAAACCAACTATCTATAACATATATAACTGACTGATTTAGCCGAATGAAAACAATTAATTTAACTTGGTACCTGTCACAAATAAGCCGTTGTACGTATCACGCCATCTTGTATTTACATAGTTACAGTTTTTCACACATGGCTAGAATCACATTGTTTCATCTACGAGTATTAATCACGTAGAATAAAGCTGAATGTTTTCTAAAGTAAATTCTTTACATTAAAATACGAAGACAAAAGTTTGTTGCGCTATTGGAATAGCGCAACAAACTTTTGTCATGTTTGCTGTGTATCGTCACCGCGGGTTCAGACAGTCTTTCTATCTATACAGACAGGGTGTTAGGTCAATGTTATAACTAAACTGCACAAAGAATTCACTTATTATTTTTAATCCAATAAATAATAATAATTAACTTTATCAATTTATGTAGATCATTCCCTATTAAAACATAACTTTTTACCTTCATCAGAAAATATCAAATATGTAAATAGCGCCATCTATACGTTTTACTAGGAATCGGGAAAACTCAAGAAAAGATGCTTGAGAAAAGCGCTTTTCCGACAGCATTTAGTGTTCGGCCACGACTAGAGATGGCGCTGGTTAAAAGAAAATACAAAAGGCCCACAAATAGAGTTGTCTTACAATAAAAAAATTAAGTAAACCACGACGCCATGCTTTTGTTTTTGAGCTATTGTTCGAAAAGTCATTTGAAAACTGCAGGTGTTCAATAAAAGTGTTTTAAAGGTTTCAAAAGAAGAATTTACTGAAATTATATTTTTTTTAAAGCTGTAAAACATTTATCAGCAGGTAAACAAAATGTTTGATTTTCTTGCTTCCTACAATATCAGTTTTGAATCAAAAATCTAATCACCATAATCATTACCTGATTTTAAACAGAGCCACTTTGTGCCTGTAATATACACTTTAAAGTACGTCGATTTTATAGTTATTGTGGTAGTCTACTATCGCAAAAGTTTGTACTATGCAAATTGAAATAAAAAAAGGTCTAAAAAAGACAGAAAAAAATTAAAATGAAAGATATGTTTACGGATTTAGTACGCGTTTATTTTTGATTTAACCCGACTTTTCGAACACTTTACAGCATTTGCCATAATCGCCACGCTTGGCACGCGGATTGGCCATCCCAATTTGGCCAATGATGGAGTGAAGACGCTGTCTTTTGTTTTACAGTACTTCTTTAGTACGTAGTAAGTTCTGCCCCTAATTGATTTAATTTTATTATTTCGAATATATTTTATGTAATAACAAGCGTATCTTTTCAGCACTTATAAAAAAAACCGCCAGTTTCATTACCAGTAATTCCGACAGTGTAAAATTATCGGTTCGCCCGACTTCAAAGCGACATTCAAATATGTGGTACAAAATAATTGCTTTCACACTTCTTTATATCCCAGCAAATACTCAGCATATAGCAAAAAACGATTCCGACGTTATAGTGACGTACGTAGGCCACGCCGAAGCGAACATCGAGCCGAAAATCGAGCCGAAAATATTACCGATTGAAACAACAGAACCGGTTAAGATATTAATACCGGAATCGTTAGCGAAGACAACTGTGTCGTATGAGGACGAAACTGATGGAGTCATTTTTGTGCCGAACGAAAAACCGGTTTTCAGGAATGAAGACTATGGTGATGGCAGGGTTAGTGTTGGTGATGTAGTTGTGAAGAACCGCATAGTCGATTTGTATGGTGACAAGAAAATTCAAATTGCTACTGGTAAGCAGGATTCTTTTTTACTTTCAAACAAACTATATTTTTAATTTGTATTTTTAAAGACTGAATACTCATTTTAATTTCTTGTTTAATCTATGTATTACTTGTTTGTGGTGATGAATAAATATACTCAATTATATTTTATTTATAAAATAAATAAAATAAATAAATGTGGACAACATCACTTAAATTGTTCTGATCCCAATTTGAATAACTATTTAAAGCATTCGTATTTTGGAAACCAGAAACAACGAAGGTACCACAAACACCCAGACCCGAGAAAATGTAGAAAAACGCATTTTTCCTACATTGACCCGTCCGGGAATCGAACCCAGGACCTCGGAGCAGGCGACACCTTGAAAACCGGTGTGTACGCCACTCCGCCACGGAGGTCGTAAAAGAAGAAGTGTGTACAAAAAAACTTAAGTATTTCTTTTAACTAAATGGATTTCGATGATTTTTTCAAGACTTTTCCTTACCTCTAAAGGAAGAAATGGAACCCTAATAGAATCATATTATTATCCGTCTTTTCGTCCGTCTGTCTGGTAAGACCTTTTGTGTCTGAAATGCGTTAAAAAATAAATTAAAAGCATATACCTACTGAAGTCAACATAACTTGAAACTGAAAAAAATCAAACTTACTAACGTAAAAAAAATTTTCCTGTTTTTCTACTACGAAATTTAGCAAGTAATACCGAGTTGTACTACGAGTATGGGGATTTTTTCAAATACCAAATACTTAAATTTTTCATAATAACAAAAAAAATACGGGTATAAACTCTACGGGCTTAAAAATAGGGTTGACATTGTTGAAAGCCTTTCTTTTTTAATAATTTACTTACAAAACGACGAAATTTGTGAGATAAGCCACCAAATTCCATACTAAACAAGAAATCACTGATACTTAATTATTAATATGCACCGATAATTTTTTTTGTTTTTTTTTTAGCTTTTATAAATAAACCTTTTTCCAGAATCACCAAACCAAGAAGTCCTTTTCATAACTGGGAAAAATAGTGAACACGCCGAAAAAACTATCAAGAAAGAGACGGCGTACGAGGACAGAAAGAGTGTGAAAGGGAAGAAAAAGGTCAAATTAGACTGTGCAGAAACAGAATGCAGTAATGTTCTGAAATCTGTGTGTGGAGGCAAAATAGAGCATAAAGTGTGGAGATACAGACTGTTTTTAAACGAATGCTATTTCAAGAAAGTTAACTGCGCTTTCAAATATGAAGAAAATAGTAAGTGTAAAATATTGACATCATCATTCATCAACGTCCACTGCTGGACATAGGCCTCCCTTTAGGATCTACACAACAATCGGTCCCATTCCGACCGCATCCAGCGGCTTCACCAGATCGTCGGTCAACCTGATGGGCGGCCTATTCACAGATGGTCGTGCGGTGCGCGGTCGCCATTACAGAACCTTTCCGCCCTAACGGCAATTCTTCATACTATGTGTCCCGCCCACTGCCACTTCAGCTCCGCAATTCTTCGAGGGATGCCGGTTACCTATCTTAGCTCTCCTACGGATTTCCTCATTCCTGATTCTACCACGCAGGGAAATACCAAACATTGTTTGCTCCATTGCCCGCTATTGCAACTTTGAGCCTTTTATTGTATTTAATTTATTTTATTTATAAAGATACACCAACAATATTATAAAAAGCCTTAATAAACTAATAATAATATTAATATGTATAGTTAGCAACCATTATAAGTTTGTTACTGTTTTGTTGAGAGTTTCTATTTTAATTTAAGTGGGGGCGATTTAACAGTCTTTATCAATCTACGAAAAAAGTAGAATCTCAGTTCGACGTGTGTATTTACGAGCATATATTATTTATTTTATATTATCACGCACATTTTTAGAACGGTTAACCGGTCCCGAGGTTTTTTTTAATAAAAAATAAAATAATATAAAAATAAAATAATAAAGATGGAAATTTCACCCATAAAAAAAAACGATTATTATTATGGATCGACTCCGTTTTATTTGTTGTCATCAACTTTTTTAAATTCTAGGATTCCTTGAAATGCCAATAGAGTTTTGCAAGCTAATAGGTTCGCATAATTCCGCACGTCCTATTGCGTACAAGCCATCGCCGCCGATTCTAACGAGAGAAACGCCAGCGCCACTCTTGATGAGACGAAGTTCTTCTAGAAGGTGGGTATTATTTAATACTAGCTTATGCCCGCGGTTTGGTCCGTACTACATTGTTGGGTTTAGAGAGAAACACACTAACCGGCAGCGCCATCTATTTTCTATGTCACGACACTTTACTAAAATACAACTGCTATAGTCCTTAAAATATAGCTTGATTAGAATGACAGGTGTCACTAAAACAGACGTAACTTTTTACCAGCGTCACACAAGTGAAACACATTTGCACACGATAAAAAATTGGTAACTGGCATGTTAATAATATTTTATTATACTTTGCTGTACATAATTAATCAATTAAATTATATAAAATAGAGATTTAAAATTAAAAACATTAAAATAATCCAGTCACAAAAATTACACTTAACTTTAAAAGACGTCTTTACAAGGTTACGTCATTTTTCATAATCACTAGTGATGACGTAAAATCGACAAATCAAAATCGACGGATTAACAATATTTCAAAATCGAAGTAAGACATGAATGTTACAAATGATTTGATGAGAATTGGTTGGTGCTAAGAACATCAAATTGCAATTATTAATAGTTTACGAAAAATTTTCAAATTATTTAGATTCTATATGCTATAAAAATTTTCTAATTGATTTTCATGATTGTTCCAATTATTTTTATTATGATCACGCTACTGACTCACTGCTAAATCTTAATATATCTGATTTTCGTTTTATTTCATTCGCCATTACTGTTTTTTTTCGTTTGATCAGTCGAGTCAGTCCCATCACTAGTCATCTCAGTTTGACAGGTGTCATTCTAATCAAGCTATATTTTATGGACTATAATCTGTGTTTCCGCGTCAACTGCATGGAATTTTGAGATAAATTATGGCCTTTATATTATTTTGATGTGTAAGCTACATTACTAAAATGTTTCATCGGTATCCGTGAAGCATTAAGTAGTTTTTGCGTGAAAGAGTAACAAAAATACCTTAACTTTACAAAATAGTAAACATAGTCAGAAACCGACCATTTGCTTGCATTATTTTCATTGTATTGGTAAACCTGGGCAGAACCGGGTGGTTCTAATGTGTCCAATGTGTTTGTTGCCGAACTCCTCCGAAACAGCTCAATCATTTCATAGGTCATTTTTATGTAGTAAAGTTGTAGTAGTAATTCTGATAATAATAGGCCGTTAAATATATTTCATCCCGGAAAAAGTGACAATTCCTGCAGGATAACAATAGATTCCACACGTAGGGGTGGTGGGATTTACCTCCTAGTGGTCCAGCCTGGGCAACGGCATCTTTGGTTTTCTAACCAATGATGACGGCTAACTGATCCCTCTGCGGTGGTAGGCTTCGTAAGAGGCTGCCTGGATGCTACCACCCTCCTGCCGGAGTCCAGCGCCAAATATCTTTTCTATGTTCCGCTAGTGTGGGAGAACCAGTACCTCTGGGTAAGCTCGCCCCATCTTAGGCTTCTTCTTAACCGTATAGTTAGTTAAGTATGTAGTCTACAGCAAGCCTATTATTTTAAAAAAAAAGTACGATGTCGCCTTCTTTAAGTGAAACTACTAGAAGATGTTTGATTGTTTCCTCATGACAATTTAAAATCGAGCAACAGCCCGTTAAACTATAAGAAGAAGAGTCTGCTTCTTTCCCATTTCAGATCGTTAAACCTCGAGGTCGACGGCAGCTTCTGCTCCCATCCCTGCCCCCCCTCGTGCCCTGAGGACTACGCGCCCGAGTGCGCCGTCACCACCAAGGGTCAGCGAAAGGTCTTCGTCAACCACTGCAAGCTGGACTACAACTCGTGTACTTACGGAACAGGTACTAGTCAGGGGAGAAATGTCTCACCAAGAGAATGGTTTGCACTATTATTTATTTATTTATTTAATTATAAAATTTATTTATTTATTTCATTATTTATTTATTTATTTATTTATTAGACAAACAGCGTTTTACAGTTAAATATACAGTTGTCCCACAAAACTATTTACATAGTTTGTTTGTGGGATCACGAGTCCCTAATATACCAAATTAAAACTTAAATACTAAGCTAAGTTAGCTAAAAAATATTTTTTAAGTTTTTTTTTAAAACATTTTTATCTTGTTCCCGGCGTATGTCCCCGGGCAAACTATTCAATAGGTATGGTAACCGTTTCTTTAATATTCTATCACCAATTAGGTACCTCAAATTTGCCCGCAGACACTGACCGGGTACAATGACTATGGTTGACCAATGTTGGGCTATTCTCCTGACTGTCATGGTTATTTGTTACTTATAGGTTATGTCTTAAACTGACCGGGAGAATTCTACAAATCTTCAATAATTTATGGTAATTACCTTTGCCGTTTGCTTTCGTTTTGTTATTTACTAGTAGTTTAAGAAATCTAATTTGCAATATTTCAAGCTCATCAATGTATGTTTTAAATGTTAGTCCGTAACTGTCAATTTTAGGCTCACTGTTTATGATTAATGTCTTTGTGCAATGTGTATATTTAGTGTGGAATTACCTATATCTATATATGTCACCGCAAAATTGTAAACTTCGACGTCGATGGATTACAATCTAGCCTTTTTTTTACGCGAGGAAAATACGTTATAATCTCACGCGTTGTTTTGTAAACTGACAGATCTCACAATTTTACGGTGACATATACATCATCAGGTCATAAGTTCTGTCACACAATAAAAACTTTTGAATTTAGAATGCTGGCCACAAAAAAGTTTATAGAATTCGTATTTCGAATTTTTCACAGAAAATAAAAATGTGTACTTTTTAGAATTTTCCTCATTTTTAAATATGAAGTGGACACTTATAAGCTTAAAGAAGACCGTGTTGCGGTTATTACGTTGCATCGTTGCGGTTACGCGCCAATTCAGATTTTCGACTTACTGAAAAATTTGAATATAACCAAAAGATTCATTTATCGTACCATAAAACGATACAATGAAGACTCTAGTGTAGATGACAGGTCAAGAAGTGGTCGCCCTCGCTCTGTTAGGACTCCAGCAGTGATAAAAACTGTGAAGGCGCGAATTCAAAGAAATCCCATACATAAGCAGAAACTGTTGGCCCTTCAGATGGGGTTAAGCAGGACCACGGTGAAAAGGGTGTTAAATGAAGACTTAGGGCTTAGGGCATGTTGAAGAAAAACAGGACATCGTTTGGACGCTCGTTTAATGGACCTGAGACTGAAGAGATGCCGCGCTTTGTTGAAGCGGTACGCGGGAAAAAAGCATCGGGAAATCCTTTTTTCGGATGAAAAAATTTTCACCGTTGAAGAGAGCTACAACAAACAAAATGATAAGGTGTACGTACACAGCAGTGAAGAAGCGAGCAACTGTATTCCGCCTGTCTAACGAGGTCATTTTCCATCCTCGCTCATGGTTTGGTTGGAAGTCTCTTATTGGGGCTTAACTGAGGTACATTTTTGTGTATGCAGTTGTATATCAAAATACAGTCCTCAAGAACCTTGTGGAACCTGTTTCTCATACCATGTTTAATAACAGGCACTGGGTATTCCAACAAGATTCTGCGCCAGCTCATAGAGCGAAAAGCACACGAGACTGGCTGGCGGCGCGTGAAATCGACTTCATCTGGCACGAAGACTAGCCCTCCAGTCCAGATTTGAGTCCGTTAGATTACAAGATATGGCAACACTTGGAGGAAAAGGCCTGCTCAAAGCCTCATCCTGATTTGGAGTCACTCAAGGCATCCTTGATTAAGGCAGCCACCTATGTTGACGTGGACCTCGTTCGTGCTGCGATAGACGACTAGCCGCGCAGATTGTATTCAAAATCTCGAGGGTCATTTTGAATAAACTTTATTACCATATGAATCTATGTTTTATTAAGTTCATTTAGCTATATAAATGGTTACATAAATAATTAACATGTCTAAATTATTTCATATTACACATGTGACAGAACTTATGACCTGACTAGGTATTTATAAGAAAGTCGGGTTAGTTACACCCCTTATAACTCGAGAAATGCTGGGCCGATTTTTATGATTTTTGTGTATTTTAATTTGTATTTGTTGGGATAGGATAATAACTATTAAAAACATTGGAAAGCTAAGGAACTGTTTTTCTTCATACCTACGTTTATGCAACCACGCCATAATTGTTGACAATGACTTTTAAGACGTCAAAATCAAATACTATTGGGGCGATACGAAGTACGCAGGGTCCGCTAGTACAATACTATAAAACCGGCCCAGTGCGAGTCGGACTCGCGCACGAAGGGTTCCGTACCAAAAAGGCCAAAAATACGGGTTAGTTGTAGTTTGTTTAAATATTTATTGTATTTTGTCTTTAGTATTTGTTGTTATTATGGCAACAGAAACACATAAGTAAAAAAAAAGAAATACGTAATTTGTGAAAATTTCAAATGGGTAGTTATCGCTGCTCTTGAGATACAGCCTGGTGACAGGCAGACGGACAGACAGCGAAGTTTTAGTATTAGAGTCCCGTTTTTACCCTTTGGGTACGGAACCCTAAAAATTAATCCCTATTTCCCTTAGTCGTGGCATCACGCGTGAACAGCTGGACCAATTTGGCAGTTCTTTTTTTTTGTTTTGTTCGTTGTTGTAAGGAGAAGGTTCTTATATACCTTATGCTGAGCGGGAGTCCTTTTTGACACCTTTTTCATTTGTAATGTTTCTGTGTTATTGTTTATCAAATGTTATTGTTTATCATTATCGTTATGCGCGATCGGAAGCGGACGTGTCCGTTGCATATTAGAATTATTTTAATTTGCGACTAGCGCAGCCAGCCAGCGCGCGCCGTCAGTTAACAATGGGTTCGCAACAACTCATTGCTAATGAATTGTTGGCGTTCGTACAACATGCTATCGATACCATGGACGAGGTCAGCATCATGCAGATCTGCAAATCCAACTTTAAAGAAGAAGAGATTTGCAGTGGCAAGGTTCCAGACGCTCGGGAAGAGTGCCCAGATGCCGTCTCGCCGGAGGGACGGGGGTGAAAAAAGTACCGCAAGGCACATCGCGCGTTGTGACGTCAACTCCGACGCGTGCATATGCTGCAGCTGCCGCTAGGAAAAGCAGCTCCCTGGTGGCTCCGAAGACGCTGGCATCACAGGCTGATAAGTGTGATGAGGAGGGTTTTACGAAGGTTGAGAAGAAGAAAAGGAAGCCCTCCACTCGCAACCAGTGCGGCAACGCACCGACTGGACCAAACCACCTGCTTCGGCCTGCAATTCCAGTGACGCTGCTATACGTGTCCCGGCTTCATTACTCTACAAAGGTCGAGGAGATTGTAGAGTACGTGCGATTGAAGACCAAATACACCTTGAGGGTTGAACGTTTGGAATCTCGACACAACACGAATTTCAATTCGTTTGTGGTTAGGGTTCCGACAGGACAACTGACGACCTTCATGCAGGCAGAATTTTGGCCGAAGGGTGTTGTGTATCGTCGGTTTCGTGGACGGTTACCTGACCCCAAGTCGCGTAACACAACGCCGTGAAATTTGTGTCGTGTTTATAGTGTAATTTGTATTGTTATAAGTATTGTATGTATGTTAGTCTGTAAGGTATTTATTATATGGGCCTGTATTTTTTACCCCGTTGCCTGAAATAAATAAATAAATAAATAAATAAATAAAATAAATAAATGTATGTGAAATAAATGTTTATTTATTTCTTTCTTTTTTTTTTCTTTCTTTCTTTCGCAATATCATGATGAGCATAATAAACAATTTGTGTCACATTTTTTAAAATTAACTATACCAATCTAAATCCACATTTATAGTTAAGACAGAATAACGTCTGAAGGGTCAGCTAGTAATTTTATAAACAGGAAAGATTTGATTGTTTGTCTTGAATAGGCTCCGAAACTACTGGACCAATTTGAAAAGTTATTTTACCATTAGAAGCCAACATTATCCCTGATGAACACAGGCTACCATAGGCTATTTTTACGGAGGGACCCGGTAGGTGGCGCTGCTGTCAGTATGTCAACTACTAACCGGCTTCACCGATTGGGTTGAAATTTTGTATGTGTATTTCCGTGGTGGTACAAACACAAATGTATTTAGCCTATCTTTATATATGCCACCGCTAGGCACAGGTATCCGACCGCACGATATGGCATGGTAGGTATTAAAGCGGGCAGATTTGTAGGCGAAGAGTTAGTCTACTATATAAATAAAAATGAATCACCAAAATGCATAAACGCGTTTAACTTTCCATTGACTGCACATAACTTGACAATAATTACTTTATAGTAGTACGAGTATGTTTGTAATTAATTGTCAGAAAAAGGTTTGTATTGAAGAATAATATGTTTAATAATTGTATGAAAAAAACTGTTTTAGAAATATCCACATAAAAAGTTTGTTAGGGAAAACATAATCGTGAATTCCAATCGACAAATCTACTTACAAATCCTTTAGGCATTGAAAATGTGAATAGCCAATAAAATGTCTTAGGTGGTAGTTTTGCGTTGGGTTAAGTTATTCAGTTTTTCTATGAATTCCTTTGATTCAAGTACACTTTTTTTTTCAGTGTGGCACAAGCGCCCTCTGTCGGAATGCATAGGCACTAGAAAAGCGGACCTACAGCAGAACCGTGCGTTTATCAGCTGGATGCAGCAAATAGGCATTGTCGATAGCAAAGGGAGGCTTGTTCAAGCTTGACATCTTAATCAAGAGCAACTTAGGCAACCGACTTTATACAAATATTCTTAACAATAAATACATTCAACCACAAAGAGCATTTTTGTTATTTACCTAAGCGCCATCTATCAGGAAAATCAAGGAACCGTTGTGGCAGTGCCAGCAATCTGACGCTCTATCTCAAAAGTACTTATATGCGACAATAGATGGCAGTATAATAATATGTCTGTAATCAATCTGTATTGCGGAAAAACTGATTTTTTTGACAAGTTAGCGCGTGTGTATATCATTTCTAAACACAAAATAATGGAACTCGAAAACTAACAGTGCTTTATTTTTTGATAAAATTAAAAAAACATTATCGACACCGTCTCATTTTATCGTCGGTTGCAGAGCCACCTTTGTTAGAGCATTTCTTTTTCTTTCCGAATCTAAAGTCCCTTTTAGATAACAGACAATGGCTCTGTTTAATTCATTGAATATTCATGGACATGAATATTTGATGGTTCGGTAAAACCAAGGGAAGAAATAAAAGTTTTGTTTTGTTAATTTCCGGCTTTAGAACTTCGTTAGGAAGGAAAGATGTAATCAAGAACCAATTTATATATATAATATATATATTTATATGTTATAATACTGAATACTAATAATACTAATGCTCATAAATAATAATGATAATAATATATATTTTTTTAATTATTTATTTTCAACGATATCTCGCAAATTAATTAGCCTAGACTGAAGAAAAGTAAATAAAACATAAGTTATAAAAGTATTAAATAAAAATAATATAAAACTTAGTTAGGTATATACAGGTCATTGCAGTGTAAGCCCATGTGAAACTGCACTACAATGACTCAAATACGCACAGTCCACCCTGTCAGCAATCATGCTTATTTAAAACTTATTTATAAGTAAAGAATTAAAACTCTTTATATGATATTTAAGCAATATAATTGTAATTATAATACCAGTATTTTAACTTGAAAAATTCCCGCCTGAGACATAGTAATTTTTCAAGTTTAAATACGGAAATTAAAACTCTTGATCTTGGTCGGAAAACATTTAGAATGCATTTAACTAAACCCAGTTAAGGCCGTAAACAAAATTTAAAATTCGCTTAGGGCTTAGAGTCCAATATTATCTTTCGCTAATTAGAATTTAAAATCTCCATACCAAACGAGGGAACTCGCCAGATGTTATGGCGGCCATTGTGACTCGTAGCCCGGAGGTATAATGGCTTGGGGTCTCGTGGCTCCCAGTTCGATGCTTGGTTTGATAAAAGCTTTTTTTTACTTGCAATTCGAATTACAAGTGTATCCGGGCGACAGAGCTTGGGACGGTTTTGTAACGTTAAAAATTACATTATATTTTACAATACTACCAGAAAGACTTGTAAAAACAAATCTATTAAAAGTTAACAAAAAACTGCGAGTGCTATCAGAGTTAGTTTTAAGGATAAATAGTCGCTTAGTTGCAAATACTAAAAAAATCTGGTAAATAAGTTAAGTGTACGAAACATGTCAAATAGTATCAGTTACTACTTTCTTTGTAAACATCAAAATAATGAGTTAGTAATGGGCACAACTATGTTTAAGTATTGCTAGCAGTACCAATTTGATGGTAAAGGGTACCGAAAAATGTGTTCAATGTACCAGAAAATTCACGTTACTAAAAACTAGAATTATAAAATATCATTTACAAAATGTAGGTATAGTTGTCACATATTCTTCTTCACATATTGCACTATGCGTTCTAGTTAACTTCCTCAAAATTCTGGTTAGTAAAACTAGACCTTTTTCTCCGTGGCGTCATCGATATCTTCAAAGTCAAAGTCAAAGTCAAAGTATTTATTTGCGAAGAATAGGTACATAAGATGTCAGATACAATATTTAGATCTCTATTCAGTTAATAGTATTTAACATGCAAAATTAAAATAATAAATTAAGTCATACAATTAAAAAATTCAGATAAATTATAATAACCCTTATTTACTAGCCATTGGCGTAGTTTTTTTGTCATCACATACACAAGTCCACACTTAAATTGATTTGGAATATGGTTATATACCTTCACACACATACAATAACAGTTTTTCCGAAATAGAGAGGTTCTTGGTTGAAAGTCCAAAGCAAGTCTGTTACTGTTTCTAGTATTTCGAGGATATATTTCGCTGGCCTTTATAAATAATTCTGGATGATGCCTGACAAACTTGTATATTTCTAGAATATACATACAAGGAACGGTAAGGATTCCTAATTTTGTAAAAAGTGGTTTGCAAGAGTCACTCTTCTAGACGAATAGGTGTTATTATTCTAAGCTTCTAGAATATTATAGATATTAATCATAAATCTAGTCGTATTAGTTACACCAATTATAAGTCGAGAACGGCTGGACGGTTTTTAAAAATTTTGGTTTTATTAGATCTGTCTTGATCAGGAATAGGATAATAAGTGATAAAAACGTTGGAAAGTTAACGTGAAATAAATAACTTATAAACTGTATTTAAATTTGTTCATACAAATTTCCAACCCCGCCATATTTGACAGCAAGGTCATTTAACCCTTACCAAGGCAGAGGCTATTTAAAAACTACATAATTAAAATGAATTTACTAAAAAATTCTTCTAATTTTTGAGCTGAAATAAATATTATTTTATTACGTGAATGTCTACCTTTCATTTCGTATCTTCATTTTATTTTTTTGTTTATGATTTTGTGGTAAATAATGTCTCTACATATGTGGTAAATATATGCACTCTGCCCGTCAAGAGTAGCAAGTTACAGTAACAGTTTCTATTATACCTACTTATCTAGGATATTTTGCAACGCAGTACAGGCCTGTTATACCATGATTTTTAAGTATTTTTAGAAGAGCTATCAATTTTACTAGCTGTTTTTTTATGATTTACGCAACCTATAGAAAAAAATATAAATTTGTCGCGTTTACACCGCCATTCAAGAGGTGGACGCGTGCCGAAAGTCGGTAAGCTAAAATTCAAAATCAATGAAGTGGTGGAATGGAAACAAACTGTCAGATAACACAAATCAACGAAACAGGCAGAGTGCAAATTTCAACCACATGTTTTTTTTTTATAAATTTAATTTTTTTGCTGGTATTCTATAATGCTTCGCGAACATGAAACTGTATTCAAATTTTACGTAGCACATCTAGATGCATGGGGCCCGTGTAAGGGTTAAGACGTCAAAATTTAATATTCTGAAGCGATACGGAGTTCGCGGAGGCCTTTAGTACTTAATAAAAACTTTATACACAACTGACAGTCCATTACAAACAAACACTTAGATGCACAATTATCGACAAAAAAGTGTATCAACTAAAAGGGCACCCATTCGTCATAAGGGTGCACATTTAGTACCGTTTCTTTGCTCACCAGTTGGCGCCACTGTAGACTGAGGTCCGGAGGTATAGTTGTCAAAGGCGATCGGCGCCGAAACAAAGTGTAAATCTTGAATCTAATTAAGGTTTATTATTTATAAATAACTATCTTGATATCAACAAACTAACTTAGGAAATAGTTGCTCTTTGAGGCCGCCTATTTTTGCGCTTTTTCTTAATTCCGCTTTCAAAGCGTTCACATTAATCGCCAAATAATCCATATTTGCGATATTTTACGAAGGAGATCACTTTCCAGCAGGTAAATTAAAGAAATTATAATTTACGTAACGAAGCCCGCTAAAACCAGTGAAAAGTTAATGTTATTGGACCTCACGCGACACTAGCGCCTCTAGTGGCAAATTCACTAGCGATAGCCCCTATTGCATACCGACATAATATATGTCAATCATGGGCTAGCTGACCCGGCAAACGTTGTTTTGCCATAAAAATGATTAAATTACTAAAATGGCTATTAAAAATAGGGGTTGGTGATAAAAGGGTAAAAATTTAGGGTTGTATGTATTTTTAATGCTACATTATATAAAAATAAAAACAAAAGATATTGTCCAAAAATTAAAAAAAAAACCTTATCACTTAGGGGTATGAAAAATAGACAGTAGCCGATTCTCCGACCTACTGAATATGCATATAAAATTTGGTAAAAATCAGTAAAGCCGTTTCGGAAGAGTAAGGTAACTAACATTGTGACACGACAATTTTATATATAAGATTATCAATGGGTTCCGTAGTCAAAAAGGAAACTATTTTCACATACCTTAGTCTGTCAGAGAGTCATAAGAAGCTGTATCTTAACTTCGTCTAGACCAACCTATTTCACTAATTGATATAGGTGATGATCAATCGGCTAACAATCACAATGTTTGTTTCATAAAATCTGTCTTATTTTACATTGCAAGTCACTGTTGACAGTTTCTTGTACAACTTTTAAAGTCTTTTTTGAGAGACTTTTGGGGTGGTGGAATCTACTTCCTAGTGGTCCACCCTGGGCAACGGCATCTTTGGTTTTTCAACCAATGATGACGGCTAACAGATCCCTCTGCGATGGTAGACTTCGTAAGAGGCCGCCTGGATGCTACCACCCTTCTGCCGGAGTCCAGCGACAAACAGTGCCTCTGTGTTCCGCTGGTGTGTGGGAGAACCAGTACCTCTGGTAAGCTCGCTCCATCTTAGGATTCTTCTTAACCGTATAGTTAAGTATGTAGTCAAGAGCAAGCCCATTATTTATAAAATAAGACTTCTTTTTACCCGACAACAGGAAGGGTTATGATTTAAGTTGTCTATGTATGCGGGTATTTATGCAGGTTCCACATTTGCGGCTAAAACTGAGCCGATTTTGGCTGAATGAGGTATCAATCGATTCCTTATTATAGTCCGGGTAACATAGGCTACCTTTTGAAAAAAAACAGCATCATGGCGAATGCTACGACAGTATATTTGAGTAAAAATAAAGTTTGCAGACATATCGAGTGGGGTATCAAATGAAAGAAGACAAAATTCTGAGTACAAAAATGTTTGAACAACACAGCAAATATACAGGGTGAGTTTGAAATCATTGCAATTTCGTAGCAGTTTTTCGAACTATATATACACTAGCTTTTGCCCGCGGCTTTACTCGCTTTAAATTCGGGTAACCATAAAATTTCACACCCTTTTTTAGAGGTTGGGGGTGGATTTACAAAAAAAAATGATGCATGATTGTTTTATTAGTTACAATTAGTCCGCGTACCAATTTTTAGCTGTCTACCTTAAAAATTGCGGAATGCTCCATACATACTTCCACCCCCTATTTTAAGAAAGTGGGGGGTTAAAAAGTGGCCTATATCACTTTCCATCCCTTTAACTATCTCCACTTAAAAAATCAAGTCAATTCGTTGCTCCGTTTTGCCGTGAAAGACGGACAAACAAACAGACACACACTTTACCATTTATAATATTAGTATGGATGTACCTTAAAACCTTGCCTAGGCTTAATCATGTCCCATAAGTTACCTCTAATGTGGTTGTTAAATCGGGAGTCAAACCCGCCTCTCTAAAAGCTTGCTAAAAGCCATTACGTTGGAGCTTTGGAGCTTTTAAGCCATTAGCGTTAGACAGCCAAAAATGATCTAGCAGTGAAACATTCGAGTCTAGACTAGATACGTAGGTTTTTTTTTTAAATCTATATTTTATTCGGGATTTGGGATTTGGGATCTTAGATTTGTATTAAAAATCCAACTGAATAACAATATGATTATTACGCGATTCAGTTCTAGTATTCTTTTGCTAATTTATTTCATTCATTTTCATTGTTCATTAATTTATTAAAAATACTTAATATCTGACATGCTTTTGGTTAGTAGTATCTTAAATCCTATGTTAGGTTTGTCTAGATACTATGAGTTCTCATATCAAAAGCTATAAAATTAAAAAAACGCGGTCGGATCTCTAGTTATAACGACGGTGCGTTTACTTTTTAAATCTAGCGAAACACACAAAACGAATAGTCTTAGTGACACGCAGACCGATCGACTGCCAAATGCCGCGAATGATAAATGTCTGCTAAGCCACAGCAAATTACTTTTGAGAATCACAGTCATTTAGTTCGGCAAGCAATTTCTAATTCAAACCTAAATAACGTTTGGCTGTTCTTCTTTTACGAGCCACAGATAAATAAACACTTGTTCACAATAAATTGCTTAGGAAAATACAGTCATTTAGTTCGGCGAGCTAATTCAAATGAAATACTTACCAATATTACAAGTGCGAAATTAACTCTGTCACACCTAAACTGCTCAACCGATTTTGGAAAATTTTGATGCAAAGAATAGACCTTAAAAAGGTCAAAGGTTATTTTGTCTGTTTCTATTATCTAGGCACAGGTTTCCAACCACGCGATATACTTAACGTGTAGTTCACATGGACAGAGCCATGGGCGAAAATTTAAGTTCACTTGATATTAACATAAAAACAACTTAAATGATTTTAAACTCGCGCGATTTGAACACATAATATTATTTAAAGTGCCTACTCTAACGGGTCGTTATCGCGTAAAATATTATGAAGGTATAAATACCTATTTATTTACCGACGTTTCGACCGGATTGCATGAAGGCGTGGTCACCCCCTTAGGTGACCACGCCTTGGTCACCTTGGTCACGGACCGGCTTGGTGTTCAGAACAATGTATGTGATGTTGTCCACATTTAATTTATTAGTTTACTTAATAAATTAATACGTAGTAGACATGTTCGATCGTATGTTGCTCATCCTCAACAGCAGTATTCCCGGTTCACGGTCCAATAATATTCAATATAAATGGCGAGCATTAGTTAGCACTGGTTACAATACCGGACGTCTGTCTGTAAGTTAAAAATAACTATACACAATACATGTCGCAGCTACGGTGCAATAACGTCACTTATGCAATTTTTGTCAAAACTGAACTGAGTATGAGAAAATACTTCTAATCCACCTCTTTACTTGGTGCGTTAATGTCACTTGTGTAGTACGCATAGTTTCCTTGTGAGGGCACTAGTGTCGTACGGTTTTGGCGAGAATCTGGACGGCACTGGGAGAAACAACGTTTCATTGGTCAGTTGCGCGCCGCCCTCCGCACGAGAAGGAGCCTCTTGGAGCTACAACGTCACTAAGGTAATTGTGACATTTGATTTATTATGTTTTTGGAGGAATAATGACACTTTTGTGAAGTAGTGTCGTTGTTTCCCAATTTTTGTATTTTATGGTTTAACCCTTAATTCGACGGAATATTTACATTGCAATATTTGTAAAATAGTTACAGATTTCGATTTTTAGCTTATTAGGGATCCATATAAAAATTCCAATAAAAATATACCTATTTCAGTTTTCTGAAAAATGTATGTCCATTATACTGGACATTACCGAGTTCGTAAGAAATTGATGCACTCCAACCATGTGCAGTATACTTCCCACAGTCGAAGATAAAGTATAAAATAATTATGTATTCGGTAGGAAGATATCAATTTTATTTTGGTAAATTCTTAAAAGTTGCAATGGTTTACGATCAAGTTGAGCATTGTGAAAAGGTTACCGAAATAAACATCACACCCTGGAGTCTGAATTGTCTTCAAATAGCTAGAACCAATTTGGCACCTAGAGTCATATGCTCTTCTTCCTCACTATAATCTTTATATTGGACAATATCATCGCCACCATCTATACCTACTATAAAAAAAGATAGACGATTCCAAATGCAACAGCGCACTGCGATCCTGAATCCTCTTATTTAGGTTTCATGGCGTTGTGCTGTAGGGTATTGTCATTTCATCAATGATATTGGTAGTCTTTTCTTCCGTTGTGAGGCTGTTTTATTAGTTTTTTCATTGAATGGATATATCTTGCAATATCTGTCCTCATCCAAATTGAGAGCAAGACATCAGTAAATTAATCACATGAGTATTTCTGAATTCTTTAGTTAGTTAGACCAATAGTTTTTATAGGAAGGCTTTTCGCTATACCTATGATGAAGATAATCATAAAAAAGTCGTTCAAGTCATGAATAGTTCTGTATACTTTTGCCATCCTGTAAGTAGAGTACAAGTTTGTGTTGTCGATGTTCAACAACGAGTAAATCTAGAGAGAAGAACCGATTCGAAAATCCTACGGTGAGTTAGTTCTTTTGCTCTTTTTTGCCCGGGCATTCGATATTTCCTTTTTACGCTGTGATTGTTTTTGATGCCATAGTTCATTAGACTAGCAATAGATAAAGAATTTGATGGAATCTACAATAATGATGCCAAACATGGTCAAATAATATAATTTACTTCACCAACAACAGAGGTCTGCATGAATCAATGGAAAGGCATGGTGAAGAAGTCAACTCTTCAGTTCTTTTGAAAGCTATTTTCTCTTAATTTTTCAGTAGAGACCCAATATTTATATCAAAAGGAGCATTTTTAGGCGGCTCTAAACTTTGAGGTTTTGAAAAACTAAGTTATAATAAGGCATAAACCATTTAATCTATAAACCCCTAAAATAGAATTACGACATGTAACAAAAGTTAACGTTCTAATTATTATTTGAAACGAAAATAGTACAAGTACTAGACATACAATTTTGTATTTCGTTTTCTACTACTTTGATAAGGGGAAGAATACTGGACATAGTATTTAGGAGTTATTTTACTAGTTATTCGACGATGGGAAGTATACTGTACATGCAAGTTTAGGGTGTAATGATAACTAATCAAAACTGAATAAGAAAGTCAAAACATTATCAGTAGCTGTCCTGGCATGTTGTCTGTAGCTTTCAATGATATTACAAGTAAATGAGCAGTAAACTAATGATTAATATGCAACTTACCGAGAGCCTGTGCTGCACGTTCTTCCTCTCCATCATCTTACGATTGATTGTTTGTATCCCGTGACTGTGTGTACATTGTTATTTTTTTACAGCATAGTTAGATAGTTTAGGGTGCATTAACACACCTCAAATTCAAGATGTACAGTGTAATTTTTTGCATATATATTTTTTCATTCAATGGGAAGCAAACTGCACGGCGTCGAATTAAGGGTTAAAGTCTGACTCGGGACGATTGTTAAAGTTTAATAAGTAAGAAGATGTCTGTCATTATAAGTCTGATTAATAAAATTAAGAAGTTATGTTACACTTTGCAATTTTAATAAATATTTTTAAGAAATACATGATGACGTGTTTTATTTGTTATGACACAATTGACCGATTAAATATTTTCTAGATCCATAACGTCACTTCTGCGAGGGTAGTAATTTTTAAACTTTTATATTTCCAAAATAGTAACAAGTGAAATTTTCGCTTTTATGTTAAAACAAAGATTAAAGTTGTAGTTTAAATAATATCAATTTATTTTTTTATTCAAGAACAACTATACAATGTATAAGGGTGTTGAATTTTCAAATTCTTCTCCTGAAAAATTACGTCAGATGCATAAGTGACTTTATTGCACCGTAGGTGCGAGTGTTAAAATTTATTTATCTTCTTCACTGATAATAAGACGAAAGATATAATTGTTTGTTTATATTGAATAGTTTCCAAAACTACTGGATTGATTTGAAAAATATTTTTACCATTAGAAGCCGACATTATCCCTGATGACCATAGGCTACTTTTTACCGCGGGACCCGGTAGGTGGCGCTACTGTCGGTATGCCAACTACTAAACAACTTGACCGATTGGGTTGAAATTGTGAATGTGTTTCTCCATGGTTTCACAGACACGTAATGTATTAAGCCTAACTAATCTATCTTTCTATCTATATGCCACCGCTAGGCACAGGTTTCCGACCGCGCGATATGACGTGGAGTTCACGCGGGCAGTGCAACGGGCGAAGAGCATTTTATAATTTTGTTTAGTTTATATCATATACTTACTAGGTAGATGTCTACTTTAATAGATGTGTATAGGCAAAACCTTTACATAAAATAGTTTGTGTTGGGGTAAGTTCGTTGGTCGCGGTTACTATGAGATTAAACCTGGTTAGTATTAGGTAAGTGTAGTTATAGTTCGTGTTAAGTACCTAGTTGAGTTGCTTCTAGTAAATGAACATTAAACTAGTAAAAGAAAACTGTAATTAAAATCTTCTAGATATTTCGTGACACACGTAATTGCTTATACCTACATACTTTTAATTAGGCTAACTTATTGCTTAACGTTCAATGTGCGGTTGCTAACCGTACAAGATGTAAGGATCTTATTTCAAAGAGTAGGCAGTTCTTGTGCTTTAAATCATAGGTATATATTATTCTAAGGGTACCTATATAAATTTTGAATTATTTATTAGTTACTTTGTCGCATCGCAAACAAAACATTTCTGTTTAGCACACTGGTCGGCGGGCAGAGAATGTCATATGGCATTAAGTCCACATTTTGTATTGTGTTATATATTTCTGCAATAAAGTTTCAATAAAGAAATATTTCTTCCTCTTTTTATTGATACGAGCAAACATACATAGATATTAGATTCGTGAAGAAAAATGTTGGATTCTTAAATGTCAAACAGTTGTTTTGACACAGAAAACGTCACAGTTAGAGATGCGCAAAACAGTGCTTTCAAATGTAATGCCATATCTCATTACATCTCAGTAAATGAGATATCACTTTTAGATATCACATCACTCGAAACATCACCCGTTAGATTAGATGGCATTGCCGCCGTTGCAATGTTTGCATATACCTATTGCTTCTGTTATCACTATCACTACTACAACGTACACGTAGTAAGAAATTAACTGAGTAGATAATGACTTATTTTATTATTAAGATGAGGAATGTCCTAAAAATCGTAACGTAACGTAAACATTCAAAACAATCAGTATATTGAATAGTTTTGAATTTCGGACACCATGACGCACTAAATGTAAAGAAAATTCAACTATATTACCATCTCTGTAAGGTTTAAAATTCACTGCACGATGTTTAAAAAACTTAAGTAAATTCGCATCGACGCTCGCTGTTGCCGTCCCGTTTTGCTCAAATGAACGAGATTCCGAGAATACCCGAACGTAACCGATGAGTGCCGATGATGAGCTAGCATGACATCGCAGCGGCACGGCATAGCAGTACTCATTTCATTACACATTACATTACAACTCCCCTCGCTTTCTGTTGCGCTGAGATAGATAAGGAGAGGTGTCGCACGCGAGCGAAATAATAATATATTACCTATCTCACAGGGTGATGTTAAGCGTGATGCTTGTATTTTCCGAGTGATGTGTGATATGTCATTTCGCGGTTGTGTGATATTTCATTTGTAATATTAATCGCATTACTTACACATGTCTAGTCACAGTACAGATAATCTAAAGACCAATATGGCGGACAGCATTTGGCGACGGTGTACAAAAAGTGGATTTTTAAAATAAAGTTTTGCATTTTTCTAGGTGCTCAAAATACAGTTGCTTCTTTTCAGTCTATTGAGCAAAAAATTTTAAGCCCTACTTAAAAAAAATGAACCTATATTAAGTAAATCGCAACGAACAGAACCCACTGCATAAGATAGTTCCATTGTGAAGTTTCACGACGCGTTATTGGCATCCCAACAATAGTGAGACAGCTATTTGAAGACATGATTAATATTGCGATGCATGAATTGGGTTTACGCGTGTAGGAATAGGTAGAGAAGTTATATTTTATTAAGTACAAGCTGTTGCCCGCGACTTCGTTCGCGTCAATTTCTTTTATTATGATCGTGATTATTTTTGCAACATTTTTCACTGATGCTTCGCTCCTATTAGTCGCAGCGTGATGTTATATAGCCTAAAGCCTTCCTCGATAAATGGACTATCCAACACAAAAAGATTTTATAATTCGAACTAGTACTTCCTGAGATTAGCGCGTTCAAACAAACAAACAAATTCTTCAGCTTTATAAATAAATAAATAATAAATGGTATAACAGCCTATGTTACCATATGCATATAAATAGTATAGACAAGTCAGAAATTTAATATCATTTTAATTTTTAAAATTTTCATACAAATTGAAATTTTTGGATTCCGATTTGTATGAAAATATTTTTTTCTGAAATTATGATATCAAATTTCTGACTTCACCATAGTATTTATATACATATGTTAACATAGGCTAGTTTCGACTTGTTATGCCCTTTAACTAACAGCCTGTATATAAAAATAAATATGTTTTATTACAAAAACTTATGTAAGTAGGTAAATAAGGAAACAAGCTACCTAAGAGTCTTTAAGATATATCCGATTCAAATTCAGTGGCTTAACGCTTTTCGTCAGTTGAATTTCTTTTGTAGAATACTTTTAATTATTAATATTTGACTACAAATTGTTATAAATTTTTTTGTTAAAATTTTATGGTTTCAAAGACAGTAGGTAACTTTCTAAAAAAAAATAATTTTTATATTTTATATTTTGTAACTGGTCTTCTGTGTTGATTTTGAATACAATTAATAAAAAATAAAAATAAAAGAAGATTTTCGAAATCGATCTTTCTCTTAAAAAGTTATAGGCGCGGTGTGGTACATATACATAAAAAAATAATTTATTTATTTTATTTATTTATTTAAAATACTTACGCTTCGAATTGATAAATTACTTTTTACTATAGGTTGAAAAACCGGTCAAGTGTGTGTTGTGCCACGTGCAATGTCGGTTTCAATTACCTAGAATATATTTTCAATACCAGTCATATTCCAACAACAAATAGACAAAAATCATCCCCATTTTACATTTACGAGTAGGTACACCATCGCACTTGTACTTTGTCTGGGACTAAAACCAATTTGTAGAAACAAAAAACAAAGATTCTACAACTTTATTTGCGTGATTAATGTTGCATTCCGAATTAAAGCTTTCTTGTACTTATTCTCTTGCAAATTAAGACAAAAAGGCTAAACTGCAAGGATGAAACGAGAGGAGTTTCGCTTTTTTGTTCCTGAACTTTGAGTAAAAAGCCTTTAAAATGATGCGTCTCAACTAAACAGCTTATTATCGCCGTAATGTACGGTCTACTGACCTACATTGATATATGGCTTGCCTTATTTTATAGTCTTCTAGTGTTTAAAAAAACCGGCCAAGTGCGAGTCGGACTCGCGCACCGAGGGTTCCGTACAAACCTGCAAGGTTTACAAAGTTCGTTCATAAATTTAAGGTTTTCGGAATTTTTCCTTTATGTGTGCTATAAAACGTTGCTTCATGCCAAATTTCAAGATTCTAGGTCGACTGGAAGTACCCTTTAGGTTTTGATTCCCTTGCGAGTACTTGCGAGTTTCAAAATATGCAGCTTAAATTGCTGTTTCTTTTGATTGCGTTGACATAGAAGTTTGATTTTGTTACAGCTTAAAGGTATTATAGACTTGAGTATTTGGTATGAATTTCAATTTAATACCTCTACGCGTTTATGAGGAAATGGGTAGTAAATTTAAAATTATTAAAAAAATATATATTATGTGATGTAACTAAAAATTTATGGTTTTCGTAATTTTTCCTTTATCTATGCTATAAGACGTTGCTTCGTACCAAATTTCAAGATTCTGAGTTCACGGGAAGCACCCTGTAGGTTTTGATTCCCTTGCAAGTGTCGAAAATTTGCGGCATAAACGGCTGTATCTTTTGATTGCGTTGGCTTAGAAGTTTGATTTTTTCACAGCTTCAAGGGACAGTAGACCTGAGTAATTGATATAAATTTCAGCTTCATACCTCCACGCGTTCCTGAGAAAAAGGGTCTTGACAGACGGACGGACGGACGGACAGACGGACAACAAAGTGATCCTATAAGGGTTCCGTTTTTTCCTTTTGAGGTACGGAACCCTAAAAAGTATTATAAATACTAATACTAAATTTAAGATGTAATGCCGCCCAAACGACGCCAATACAGTCAGTTTGAGTGGATCACTGCGTTTGGCATTTGTAATCTGCCAACTGATTTACACACACTCCAAGCACTTTCCGTTTGTCGGAATGAATTTATGGCTTCACACCCTTTTATCGTTTCAAAGACCATTACCTTAACGCTGTTTTAGATATGAATTATTGGTAGATATTTTAATACTTAATGTGATGTCTGGTTACGTAGTTCTATCGCAAAGCTAGCGGTTAGATGGTCTAGGGTTACTTTCAGAAAATATTAATACAAGTATATATATCGCACATTATAATGGACACAAAAAACTAACATTAACATTTGTGTGTTAATCAATTCATCAAAGAAATTGTTTTTGTCGAAAAAACAAACAAAACATGATTATTTTTCGAGTTGGTAACGACCGGTTTTTATGAGAGCAAGTTTTCTTATGCAATGATCAAGGCAGGCGTCTTGTAAGCGGAAGATTTTGTTACAGCTTATTACTATCCCATTGCAGAAAAAAAGTGATTTATCATTTAATTCAAATTACCACAACAATTAAATTATTTGGATTTGTAATCACCATTCCGCACTTAGCAAGCGTGGTGATTATGCCTGTAAGTACCATCGATATTAAGTAAAAACTAGACACACATTCCAACACAAAAATGACATCTTGACATCTAAAACTGTCGTCATTTAATTTATTGGCGTTGATTGTATGTCAGAGTCGACTTTATGACCCAACCAAATTGTGTCGGCATGCAATTAATGGGTAGGTATTTATGTCATGTTGTGACTATTCTATTGATATAGATTGTATTAAAAGTGCACCCTTATGTCAAATGGTTGCACTTTAAGTTTGGACACTTTTTGGACAATGATTGTGTATTTAGTTTTTAGGGTTCCGTACCCGAAGGGTAAAAACGGGACCCTAAGCAATAAAATGAAAGATAATTTTACGGATTTAGGACTCGTTTATTTTTGATTTAACCCGACGTTTCGAACCCTTTACAGCGTTCATGGTCACGGGTAAAGCTGTAAAGGGTTCGAAACGTCGGGTTAAATCAAAAATAAACGCATCCTAAATCCGTAAAATTATCTTTTATTTCAATGTATAGTGTTCGCGTAAACTCAAGAAAACAGTACCCTAACCAATAGCTTAGGGTCCCGTTTTTACCCTTCGGGTAGTCGTAGGGTTCGTAGTAATAACTAAGACTTAGCTGTCTCTCCGTCTCTCCGTCTGTCTGTAACCAGGCTGTATCTAAAAACAAAATAAAATCGTCTTCCATACAACAAACGCAATTTGTTTGCCCTTTTTTTGCTCGATATCAATAATGGCTATAGGTAGGCATTATTGACTAAATTTATGTACATACTGTTGTTTACCTAGTCAATGGTACGAAACCCTTCGTCCGCGAGTCCGACTCGCACTTGGTCGGTTTTTTATAGTATATCAATGGCCTGAACATCATTTCTTTGGCAAGGTACGGTAATTTTGTTTAAGAAATAATATGATTTTCTGTAAAGTTCAGTTTAACGCTAATAAAGCAATTGAATATTACATTATCGTGCGACACTCGCGCCCCGACGACACGATAACGCCTCAGCGAACAATCTCTTGACTTTACGCCCGTCTTGAGTCCTACACCGACCAAAGAGACTTGATACTTGAATATTAAAAAAACAAAATTAGTTTTTTTTAATATTTATTTATACAGGAATGAAAAAATAGATTATACTAAAACAATGAAACTAAAACTAAAAACCTTAAAAATCTATACTAATATTATAAAGCTGAAGAGTTTGTTTGTTTGTTTGAACGCGCTAATCTCAGGAAGTACTGGTCCGAATTGAAATAATCTTTTTGTGTTATGGTTATATAATATCACGCTGCGACCAATAGGAGCGAAGCAGCAGTGAAAAAAAAATTGCAAAAATAATAGGGGTTAAAGTATGAAATTGCCGATTATTTTCCCACTTTTTATTTTGTTTATAGCTCTTAGGTTTAGTCATATTATTGCGTAATTCTTTTTGTACTGTAATTAAAACTAAATAAAGTAACTTTTGACTAAAAAAAAATGCAATACTAGTGCCTATTACTTCAAAGGAAGTTGTTGAAAAGACCCCTTACAATGTGTCAGCTGACCTTCTTGCTTCAATTAAGTATATTTGTATTATATACTTTGATTTTCAGAAATTTAAATACTATGATGCGTAGCTTTATAACCATCTAACTTTCACCTTTAATTGCATCGAAAACGGTTCAGACGTTTTTAAAAAAACTAAAAAAATGTTAGTATGGAAAAATGTCTTTTCTCGATTTCGTCCATACAAAACGGCAATTTCATATTTTAACACCTAATAATCGCGATCACAATAACAGAAATTGACGCGAACGAAGTAACGGGGAACAGCTAGTATAATAAAATAACAATAAAATATTACGAGTATTAAAAGGACATCCTTCAGGCAAGGTTCCGAAGATACTGGCAGCGTTCCCCCTTCGAATAGCTAGACTAATTCTTTGTCCGAGTAATTTAAATGCAAATTACTTATTCTATTATTACACTTATTATTGGTACATGGTTTATAAAAAAACAAGACAAGCGTTTTAAATAACAATGAAACAGTACCTACTGCAACAACTATTCGCACTATTTTCGTTTTCGTCGATCGGTTACTAAGAATTCAGTGCATGTAACGGCACTAATTAAACTTTTCATACAAAAACTGATCTGGTGTAAATAAAGTAATAAGCTACTAATTTTGTGTACGCCATGGGGCCACTCAAAAATATTGGTTAATTTTATGCTCTTTATTGGTATAATTTTTTGTAAGTTGACAACCCTGTTTCCTCACACCACACACAAACGTATTTTATTTATAATATTGCAGTCAAACAAACATGAAAAACCGGCCAACTGCGAATCGAATTCGCGCACTAGATTCTGAGTTTACGGGATATAGATTTTGACTCCTTTGCTAGTGTCGAAAATTTGCAGAAATCTGCGGCATAAACGACTGTATCTTTTGATTGCGTTGACTTAGAAGTTTACTTTTTTCACAGCTTAAGTATTTGATATAAATTCTAGCTTGATACCCATCAAGCGTTCCTGAGAAAAAGGGTCTTGACAGAAAGACAGACGGACGGGCGGACGGACGGACTGACATCGTAGTGATTCTTTAAGGGTCCCTTTTTTTTCTTTCGAGGTACGGAACTCTAAAATGTAGTGTCTGTTAAATGTACTTTTTTTTCTTTTTTTAATTTAAATTCTAGGCTCCCGCAGAATATCAGCGTCGTGGCACGCCCTAAGCTACCACGATACATGCTGAGTAGAGCTGTAACAAACCGTATGTATTCGGTACTAAGTAACGGGTACTCCATGTAGTACCGAGTAACGAATCGTTACTCACGAATGCATTTCGTTACTCGCATTTTCCGTATTAGGTCGCGAAAGTACCGTTGATTCGGGTGTACTAACGTTTGCTGATCGTATGTTTTATGAATGCGTGCCTTATTCGCATGATTGAAAAAAAAGACAAATATTCACTTTAATTTTGTAATGTAGAAGTATTTTATCTACATATTACGATTGATGCGACTTCTTGATAATATCATACTTTATGTATGATATCACGTACGGAATACGACTCGATGTGTTGTTCCGCACTGTGATAATAATCAGGTATCAAAAGTAACGAGTAACGTAACGATACGAAAGTAACGAGTACTTTTTGTCAAAGTAACGAGTTCGTACGGGTACGAAATTTTTCGTTACTTTTACACCTCTGATGCTGAGCGGGAGTCCTTTTTAACACCTTTTATTTGTAATGTTTCTGTGTAATAGTTTATCTAATGTGTGTCAAATAAATGTTTCTTTCTTTCTAAAAAAACATGATAAATAAATAGACACATTAAATTGACCTGTCTTTTTTTTGGTTTAAAATAGCTTCATTCAATCTTTGTCTCAACTATCAACAACTTGCAAGTATCAATTCAGTTCAGCTGCAGTACATCCGCTCCTTATCGCGGGTTGTAGCTTGAATTTAAATATTTAATTAAAAACTTGCCGCTAGGGTTGCTAGTTATGTATTCATGGTCGTCCGCAGCCGGGTGGGGTACGTCTATTCATATTTTGACTGATGAAAAAAAGGAGATTCTCAAGAAGAAAATAATTTTTTAATTATTTTAAAAATAAAAAAGTTAAATATGTAAGAAACGACGACAATTATTAAACACACCCCACTAGTGATTTGTACAAAGAAAATAAAATTTGTATTTCGCATTGCGATTGGTGTTCATCGTTCAATTTTGGGTACTGTGGAACATGAAAACTTGTTGAGGTAACGAACATTCAATCTGCCTCTACCCTGCATTAAATCCAGCTTTGCCCGGAGAAATAAGACTTTTCTAAATCCATTTATTTATAATATAGTAAACTCTAAGTGTTCAGTATGTAATTGCTCAATGTCAGAAGTAAAATTAAAACTTCACAAATGGATAATTAATAACACTATCCTCTTATGACTTAGAAAATTAGCTTAAAGCACTTAGGACGTATCAAATTTACGTCCAATCAAATTTAGCTCAACACTATGCACGCGTAACACACACACACACATACACACACACACACACACACACACACACACACACACACACACAATTACTTTTATTTAAATACTTCGAGATAATTAAGTATTTTATTTTTATTTTTTACTTATGTCGTTAAATCTTCTAGGTAGGTACTACATTATTTTTATATGATTATATATTTTTTTGAAAAATGATTCCTACGGGACAGGCCTAGTTTTCAGTAGCAATAATCGCAAATAATATTATATGACTTTTTTATTGTGATATAAATAAATAAATAAAATGTATTAACCTGACTTGTGAATGTTTGGGTGGCCAGAACCAAAGAAGGAAGCTTGCAGTTGGAAGTTCAGGCCCCTAATTCGCGTAACCGAATAGTATCACAATCGTAATTGAACGACAGGTTTTTGACAGTTCTAGTATGGGCTAAATGTCAGAATCGTCCAATTCAATCACGATCGAACTGCGATTCGGTTACGCGAATTAGGCCCCTGTTCTTCTAAGGATACAAATATTTAGTTCGAAAAACTTTAACCCGAATACGAAAATGCAATGATTCCAAAATCACGCAATATATTTACTTTATTGTTTGAAAATTTTTGTACTCGGAATTTTGTTTACTTTTATTTGATAGGTACCACTTATGACTGCATACATTTTTTTTTATATAACCCCAATTTATTGTTTTAGCATTCGTCATGTAGCTTTTTTTTAACAAAGGGTAGCTATGTTACCCGGACTATAGTAAGAAATCGATTGATACCACATTAACCAAATCGGCTCAGAAGCTTTGCTGCAAATGATTTGATTTTTTTTGACCCATCATGTTTTTTATTCATACAAACTAAAATTTTCAAATTCAGATTAGTACGTAAATATTTTTTTCAAAATTGATGACATCAAATTTCTGAATATGTTAATATAGCTGGTTTCGGCTTGTTTATTTATTATAGATACGGTACACCAACAGAAATATCATATATTATACAGGTTGAAATTTGAACCACTTTCCAAAATTATTATGGCGTTCAGTATCGTATTTAGAGCCTATTTATGAAGTAAAAAATGTTAATCAAGTTGTCACCCGAAAATATTTTTCGCGATATAGTTTTCAATTTTTACGGTCCTAGACCTGTTAAGGTATAAAGGGACAATCAAAAACTTATGAATGGTATCGTAATGAATGAATGAGATGCGCAACGTGTAAAAAAAGTGTTGCTGGACGCCTTATCGAAAATTTTAGATTTTTGGTGGACATTTTCTTAGTGCCTTATCTTGACATTTTTGTACTGGGCTATACCAAAAGAAAAAATACGTCATTTGTTTTTTTTCTCGTAGATTGATATTGATATATTAAAATTTGGAAGGTGGTTAAAATTTCATCCTGTATAGGTACTAATTTACGTACGGGTCAATGTGGAAAAAAAGTGTTTTCTACATTTTCTCGGGTCTGGGTGTTTGTGGTCTACCTTCGTTGTTTCTGGTTTCCAAAATACGAGTGATTTAAATAGTTCAAATTGGGATCAGAACAATGTGTGTGATGTTTTCCACATTTATTATTTATTTATTTATTTATTAGAAATAAAAGTTTCAAAACAATCATACTTAATAAGTAGATATCAAAATGACCGATAGAAAATGTGAAATAATGAATGAAAAGAAAACAGTTTTAAAGTATTTGTTATACTTACATTATAACTGAATGTAAAATACCCACATAAATATTTCTCTCGCACATTGGTTGGAGGCACATAACTAAAAACATTGATCTGTGATGGCTTACAAAATAATTGAAGCCTTGAATAATATCGTCGACACAAATGTCTTGATAGCAATTAGTCGGAACAATTAAGCCCGCAATTATTTCGTACGCGTCAATTTCGGTTATTATGATGGCGATTATTTTTGCCACATTTTTCACTGATGCTTCGCTCCTATTGGTCGCAGCGTGATTTTTTATAGCCGAAAGCCTTCCTCGATAAATGGACTATCCAACACAAAAAGAATTTTTAAATTCGAATCAGTACTTCCTGAGATTAGCGCGTTCAAACAAACAAACAAACTCTTCAGCTTAATAATATCAGTATAGATTTATAAATCGTATTTTTTTAACCAGTAATCCCAAATCGGAATCAAACCCACGTCTGTTATTCAATAACCACAGACCTTGAAATTCCTATCAAGTATTTCCATGTCTGCCCCTACTCAGTAATTAGTTTGTATTCCTCACGGATTTCTCGCTCCGACGAGTTTCAATCGCTCGACAAATGTCTGTTATTTTTAATTAAGACTTCTAATTTCACTGTAGCACCCCTATTAGGGGTATCTGTCGCTGGGTTTTCATTTCGTAGAGTTGTTTTTGGTGTGCTTTATACACGGGTATGCACAGAGATTTCAAGTTGGGCATGCAATATCGTAAACCAAGATCAGAACTTCCGTGGCGGAGTGGCGAACACACCGGTTTTTAAGTATTCGCCAGCTACGATGTCCCGGGTTTGATTCCCGGACGGGTTAGTGTAGAATAAGTGTTTTTCTACATTTCGTCGGGTCTGTGTGTTTTTGGTACCTTTTGTTTCTGATTGCCGCAACACGAGTGTTTTATCTAAATCTTGGGATCGAAACAATGTAGCTATGTGATGTTGTCCACAATTACTAAAAAAAAGAATTTAAAAAAATGGTTAACTAAAGGTATAAAGGTAGGACATAAGGATGTCTAAAAGTATCTGAAAGAGACCTTTTTCTTTCAGATACTTTTAGACATCGTTATGAGTGATAGGGACAGATCGATTCGAATATACGGACATTGTGTCGCGGAGTAAGGCATCTGAAGCCACTAGACTAACGCAGCGTTATTAGGAAGGATCCTATTAAAAGATTAACGTTGTTTTTCACATTTCAGTCAAGTCCGTCAACAGCCATTGTCCGTCCACTGCTGGACATAGGCCTCCTTCAAGTAGCGCCACAATTTTCTATCCTGGGCTTTCCCCATCCAGCCGATGCCAGAAGTTCTCCTAAGGTCATCAGTATATCGAGTCGCAGGGCGTTCTACACTACGCTTGCCGAGACGCGGTCTCCACTCCAGAATTTGTCTGCTCCAACTGCTACTTCAGCGTGCTTCCTTCAGGTCGATAACTTTCGACCTTTGACGAAAATGGTCGTTTCGTATCCTGGCTCTTAACGAGATACTGAGCATAGCCCTCTCCATAGCTCGCTGAGCGACTTTGAACTTGTGAACTAATCCTCCGGTAAGTGTCCGCAGCGTAAGTCATTACTAATAGGACGCACTGATTGAAGACCTTCGTTTTCAGAGATTGTTTGCAGGCATGACTTAAAGAGGTGACCTTTTCATTTCACTGTCATTAAAAAATCATGTTTATAAGTCTATAAGTATTGCTCTTACTATACATAGTGGATGGAGGTAAGTTTCCCAAAGTTATTGTCACAAAACATCCCAAAAACGAGCACAAACCTTAATAAGCTTCACGCGTTAGCCAGAGCTTAATCAAATAAGCTTTATCTACCAACCGGAAACCGCCATCTTGGGCGCAAACTGTATTTCCTGTGAAAATATTACCTCAGTCTGCTCCGCACCTACGGAGCCTGTTTGGGCTGGCTAATTGGAACAGTGCCGCCTGCGGGCGAAGTAGTGATGGGACTTGAAGTAATAGTATCGATAAAAAATCACATACAAAATAACTCAAGCTAGAGTTTATTGATTCGGTTTATACCATGTACCTTATTTTTATGAGTTTCCGATATTTCGACATTGTTGCAAGCGCCATGATTGCGGTAGAACAGTTAAGTAGCGATAGTGACCATAAAATTATAAATCAGTAAATAGTTAGTTAAAAGTTAAAACAGCCGCCTAGCACGTGATTTCTCGTTTAACACCGACTTAAAATAAATGAAAAAGACTCAGGCGTTACTTTGAGTCCATAATAAATATGGATTTTGAAAATTGTCTTGCCAATGATTTCCGCTCGCTTACACCGGCCTAGGTACCTTCACTACACTACCGGACTAACACTGAATGAGAAAGCACTGTTTCATGCAGGAAAACGGGCGGTTTGCCCTTCCTACAAAAATGCATGCAGAACAGTTATTGGAATTATTTATCTATACTAATATTGCTATGCTAACTTGAATTCAATGATGGAGGCCTTTTCCCTGCAGTGGGATGATTATAGGCTGTTACTTTACTTTACTTACTTTTTTACTAATATTATAAGGCTGAAGAGTTTGTTTGTTTGTTTGAACGCGCTAATCTAAGGAAGTACTGGTTCGAATTGAAAAATTATTTTGTATTGGATAGTCCATTTATCGAGAAAGGCTTTAGGCTATACAACATCACGCTGTGACCCATAAGAGCGAAGCATCAGTGAAAAATGTTGCAAAAATTATCTCGATCATAATAACAGAAATTGTCGTAGTACGAAGTCGCGGGCAACAGCTAGTCTAATCTATACTTTTTACTAATATTATAAAGCTGAAGAGTTTGTTTGTTTGTTTGTTTGTTTGTTTGAACGCGCTAATCTCAGGAAGTACTGGTTCGATTTTAAAAATTATTTTTGCGTTAGATAGTCCATTTATTGAGGAAGGCTTTAGGCTATACAACATCACGCTGTGACCCATAAGAGCGAAGCATCAGTGAAAAATGTTGCAAAAATTATCTCGATCATAATAACAGAAATTGTCGTCATAATAACGGAAATTGACGCGTACGAAGTCGCGGGCAACAGCTAGTCTAATATATTACTAATAATTGTATCTGCTCGGGTCCGCTTGTGGCACCTTCGTTGCTACCGACTTTCACAATACGTTAATGTTAATAGTTATTCATTTGGGATAAGGTAAACAGTTTAGTATTTATTCATTTATTTATTTACTAGCTGTTCCCCGCGACTTCGTACGCGTCAATTTCAGTTTTTAAGATCGCGATTATTTTTTCAACATTTTTCACTGATGCTTCGCTCCTACTGGTCGCAGCGTGATGTTATATAGCCTAAATCCTTCCTCGAGGCATGGACTATCCAACACAAAAATAATTTTTCAATTCGAACCAGTACTTCCAGAGATTAGCGCGTTCAAACAAACAAACAAACAAACTCTTCAGCTTTATAATATTAAGTATAGATTTCTCATTTGGTACCTTAAAGTTAATGGATTCACGCTGTTCGTACGTATTTTTTTGGAAAATTAAGTTTTGTTTTAGTTTTGTGAAGACTGTTAAACGTATTTACGTACTCCGAAATGTAGAGGTTTTTACATGCAAATAAAAAAGACGTGTGGCACTCGGAGACTGCCGCGGTAAAGCTATTGCATAGCATTTTTTATCAACTTATGCAATTATAAAACTAAAAAGTATCACCGCTGTGCCGGTCGGAGTGGGGGGTGTTAGGTTATTTTCGTTACGGAATTTCTGGATTCGGTCTCCACGCTCAAGGCCCGCGATAGAAGCTATGCAATAGCTTAATTTTATAATTTTATGTATTTTTTAATATTGACTTTTGTAATTAAATTTTTCTTTTATTTTGGCAGATATGGTTACCATAGGCAACCATACTGTCAAAATCCTTATTTCCTTCTAAATTCTTTTAAATTTCGAAAATTCAAAATTGTTCGATCGTGCCTTGCCCCGAGTGTTAGGTTTGGTTATTTTCGTTACGGAATTTCTGGATTCGGTCTCCACGCTCAAGGCCCGCGATAGAAGTTATGCAATAGCTTAAAAAATATGAAAACCGTTACAGCTGGTAAAAAAAAACGCCTAACTTATTTTCTAGTAAAACTTAAGGTGAATTCTACCGTTTTTTTAAATCTATGTGCTTGTTCTCGACTGTATACTTAACTCTACGGTTAATATGAAGCCTAAGATAGAGCGTAAAGCAAACGCATTTTTTGGCCTCGATAACAACCCTTCATCGCATCCCTAAAGGTTTCTTGTTTAAATATTAATTCAAACGACAAAGGGTCGATTGTACCGCGGCCGCTATTGTCCTATGTGAGCAAACATTGCAGTTATGTTGCCAATTTTGATAAATTCGTGAGCATGTTACGTTTATATTTCACTAGCTATCCATCCCGGCTTTGCACGGGTGGGCCCGTTAAGTTTTAGTAAGGATCCCTAATCTTTTCCAGCAAAAAAGGATGAATGTAGATTTCCAATGGTGAACGAATTTTTGAAATCGGCATAGGTAGTACTTTTTGAGTTTGTTCATCACAAACATACACACACACTAAAATACAAATCTTTCTTCTTTATAATGTTAGTGTAATATAATAATAATAATATTTTTTAAGACATGCCACACTGGGCCACACAGAGTCATCTAGTCCCAAATTAAGCTACTATTAAGTACCCTGTCGTATGGGGTACTAGACAACCGATAAACTTACTTATATACTTTTTTTTTTGTAAATACATACTTATAATACATAGAAAACACCCAGACCAGTACAAACAAACATGTTCATGCACACAAATATTTGTACTGTGCGGGGATCGAACCCGCGACCCATGGCTCAGAAGCAGCGTTAACTACCGCTGATCCAAATGGTCGTCAAATCGTGTAGAAGGGTAGACTAGCTTTCCATCCCGGCTTTGCACGGGTTTTTTGACACCGATGATGCAAGCAAGAGTATGGTTGTGACCGTGTTTAGCCTTTACACAATTTTCATGTGAATGTCTCGAATTAGAACAGGTACGGAGTAATAAAAAAATATTTTCTCGGGTCGGGTCGCTAGTTACTCGTACTTACTTTGGAATCAGAACAATTACCACCACCACAAATACATTTAAAAACCAGGTGGGTAAAAGTCATCATCTACCTATTTACATTGTACGTAAGCCATCAGTTTAAAGTCGGTACTTGATAATTATCAGTCATTTCATGTTTGGTGCCGTCTAGAAATTGGTGGGTTTTTTGAAGATTTTAGTTGGTATTTTTTTCTGAATGATGTTATATTTTTAGTTTTCTGACGGCCGTCAACCCTGTCATTACTAATATTTTAAATATGTTTGTCCATCTCAAATCAAATCAAATCAAATCAAATTATTTATTTGCGAAAATGTGGGTAACAATAAGGTGTCAGATATGGAGCAAAGTACAAACACATTTACCATCACTGGCATGCAAAATTTTCGATATAAAATTATAATATAAAATTAAGAAAATAATGAAAATGTCAAATACTAATTAATTAAACAAATAAATCACTAGTAAACCATTTTTTTTAAACCATGTAGGTACATCATAACATTCCAATCAATACTTAACAATTTTTTACACACAAGTACTCAGAGACCGAATAAAAACACCTGTCCAGCAGCCATTTAAATAATTTAATTTTAAATTTATTGGAGGAAAGTTCAACAATATGCCGTGGCAGATTGTTATATATCCTACCCACCATTGAGTAACCGTTTCTTTTACATACATCTGTTTTGATAGGTGGCAAAACTAATCTGTTCGGGTATCTGGTTCGAAAATTACACACTTGACTCTTTTTTATAAATAAATACTGATGCTGTTTTACAAAGATACACGCCTCGAAAATGTACATACATGGAAGTGACAATAGATTTAGTTCTTTAAATAAAGGTTTGCATGTTGTTAAAGGAGGTACATTTGCGATTGCGCGAATACACTGTTTTTGTGCAATAAATGCTTTTTGTATCATTGTAGAATTGCCCCACAATAATATCCCGTATCTGAGATTGGAGGCCACGTAGCCGTGATATGCTTTTAAGGCAGTTTGTATGTTTGTTAGCCTAGTCAGTCTCCAGAGTGCATACCTAAATCGATTTATTTTGTTGCAAATGTAATCAATGTGAGAATTCCAAGAGAAATGGTCGTCCAGTATCAAGCCTAAAAACGTAACTTCGACAGTTTCTGTCAATTCTATATTGTCATGTGCCACTCGCAGCTCCTTTTTTCTACCGTTTCTATTTAAAAATTGAATTAATTTAGTTTTACTAATATTTACTCTAAGGTTATTTGCATCAAGCCAATTTATTATGTTATTGACACATCCATTAATTTCGTTATTGTAATCCAATGCGGTATCTGGAATTACTATCGATAAGTCATCAGCAAATAGGAAACATCTATATTTTGTTATTAATGGAAGGTCATTTATGTATAATAGAAACAATAATGGACCTAAAATGCTTCCTTGTGGTACACCAACTGCTTTTGGTTCTAATAAATTTGACCTATGTACTACTTGTTCCATATTAGAATTCAAAGCTGATATTTCAACATGTTGGGTACGGTTTTTTAAATAACTAGAAAGCCAATTGAGAGCTGTTCCGCGTATGCCGTACGCTTCGCATTTTACTAATAGTAATTTGTGACACACAAAATCAAATGCTCTCGTCATGACAAAAAATATTGCTGTGGTGTTGATTTTACTGTTTAAGCTTTCGATAATTTTATTTACAAGCTTAAACGCAGCTAAAGTAGTGGATTTTCCTTTTTGAAATCCGCTCTGTTCTGAACATAATATGTCGTGTTTATTTAAAAAATCCATTAGTCTTTTATGCATAACCTTTTCTAGTATTTTTGAAAAAATTGGTATTAAGGCAATCGGCCGATAATTAGAGGGATTCCCTTTGTCGCCTTTTTTGTATATGGGTTTGATAACCGTATGCTTTAGTTTTTCAGGAAATACGCCCTGAGAAAAGGATAAGTTTATAATGTGTGTTAGTAATGGTGCTATAACATCAGAGCAATACTTGATCACTTTTGTCGTGACATGATCGTAGCCAGAAGACAAAGTATTATTCAGAGATTTTATCACTTTAACCATTTCATCATCATTAGTCGGAAACAGGAAAATACTTTTATCATTTCTTTTAATGTCGTATATATAAATACTATCTTTGTTGTCAACATTAGTCATATCATGAAAATTATTATTAAATGCATTAGCTATGTCATATGGGTTGTCAATTTCAATGTATCTGTTTATTATACTTTCAGGCCTAAACTCCTGGAAAACAGGAGGTTTTGTCGACCTCCGTGGCGGAGTGGCGTACACACCGGTTTTCAAGGTGTCGCCTGCTCCGAGGTCCCGAGTTCAATTCCCGGACGGGTCAATGTAGAAAAAAAGTGTTTTTCTACATTTTCTCGGGTCTGGGTGTTTGTGATACCTTCGTTATTTCTGTTTTCCAAAATACGAGTGCTTTAAATAGTTATTCAAATTGGGATCAGAACAATGTATGTGATGTTGTCCACATTTATTTATTTAAACTACTGAACCGATTTTGATATTATTTTAGTTCAAAGTTAGATTAAACCCTGAAGTAAGGCATAGATTATTTTTTCTCATAATGCTGGGTAGAGATTACTACCCAATGACACTTTGCGGGCAAAACCGAGGAAAGAAAGTTAGTTTTTTTTATCATTGACATCGGTCAATCTAATATAAAATTGTCTTACCTGACATAAAACACATTTATTCACCGTACATTATCGACGAAGCCCACGTTATGTTTAACATCTTTTGAGAGTGCTATTTTAGTTTTATATCAATACAAATAATCCCAAAAAATATAAAATATTGATTCAGCTATGCAAATTAGATGCCGCATTAAAATAATACGTCTGCGTGCATCAAAGCGTGTTTCGAAATTAAAAATACTGAATCAATGTTTGATATTTTATTAAATTATTTTTATTGATAAAATAAATAACACTGCCATGATGATATATATAAAGGTATCATAAGATTGGCTTCGGCAACAAATAACCTGTGAAATGTTTGCAATAGCCCTCTTAAACCTTTGCTTCCAAGAGGTTCATTGTTTGATTTTAATTTTAAACTCCTTCGAAACTCATTAATCATTCTTTGTGACTTGTTCTGTGATGCGAGAGCGAGACGGAGCTACTGCATGAGAGCTATCTCATTTTGTTTATTTTGTAAGGAGTATTAAAAAAAAAACCGGCCAAGTGCGAGTTTGACTCGCGCACAGAGGGTTCCGAACCAACTTTAACTGAATTAGGGGTCCACTTACTTCCACTTAGCCAAAATACCATAATATTCGTATCTCTCTAGTACAATCTCTAGTACTTCCGCTCATTGATTACGCTGATGTGTGTTATTGTGACTTGAACCAAGTCCTACTCAATAAATCGTCTAATAATAATAACTACGGCATTCGCTTTATTAATTATTATTGTCTTCGGAAATTTGAACATATCTCCGCGAATCGCTTGAAGCTTTAGTGGCTGCCTTTATCCTTTCGGCGCAACATTAGAATTCTATCTACTCTCTTCTCTATACTAAACGATCCTCATTCCCCTTCTTATCTTAAATCTCGTTTCACTCTTCTCAGTTCTACACATTATCGGCAGTTGCGCTCCTCAAACAAACTTACCCTTTCTATTCCTTCTCACCGCACTGGTTTCGTATCCAAGTCTCTTCTCCTATAATCCTCTCGTCTTTGGAATTCCCTTCCAGAAAAACTTAAACAAGCACCGTGCAAACACTCATTTAAGAAACCCATTTCCGCAAATTGTTTTTGTCATCTTCTACTTAATTTCGAGTTATTCCGGTCGGATCCCCCATATCTGATACCCTGGGGGATCCGTTTTATTTTTTTTATTTTTTTATTCCGGTCTGATCCCCTGTGCAGTGGATCAGAAATAAATTAATATATTTTATTCCGGTTGGATATTATTAGTTTTAACACATTATTTAGGACAGTCGGTAACAAAATATAATGTAGAGGTTTTAATTCAAATACATATAATTTTAATTATGTCCGGTAATTGTTAGCGACGATAGCAGCGTTATCTATTAATTGATATACGTCTAACACTACAAAAAGTAATCGTACTTATTTCTCCAACAGTAATATTTATTACAATAGAAACATGTACTTTCTATTTACTCTATATTTTTGTCTGTGCCGAGTCTCCACAAGCGGTTTGAATCCTTTTTTCATATTTTTTATCTTGACCATTGTCCAACAATTCTGAAATAGCCTATCAGTGACCATTTAACTTCTATTGACCACGAGAGTGTTAGTTTCTATCTTGTTTACTGTGCGAAACCAAGTAAGTGTTTTTCCGAAATGTACTTGTAGATTACTATTTAATTTATCTTATTAAAAATCATAGCTACTGGTTTATTATTTGATAGGTAATTAATAATATTTTATTATTCATTTGCTGTCCGTTCTTAAATGTCTGACGATTGTAGCCAGCCGTCATCATCATTTAAAAATTCTGAAGGATTGATGTACATAAATAGAAATGTTAGTGTTGTTTTATTAAGAGCTGGTCACCAGTATACATAGAAAAAGGAATATAAAACGGGCTGGACTCTATGGCGCTGAGTCAACTAGCGAAAGAATAGCTCAGGTACTCTTAATATCAAGGTAGGTAGTTACGTTTCATATTATTCATAGATTTTTTTAATAATCAGGCTAGGAATTTTAGTTATAATTATTATTATCTGTTTTTTATTGACGATTTGGTTTATTTGATTGACGACCGATTTGGCTCAATGCAAGAGGTCGCGGGTTCATGGTAAGTGGTTAAGGTCGTTATTTTTTTATACTAATATATACTAAGATTTGTCTAAATAAAAAAAAATACAAATATCTGATTGTCTTTTTAGTTCTGTTTATGGTAAGTAATTAAAATATTCAATTTTTTTTATTTTTAGATTAGGTGATACTATGTTTGTCTAATTAAAAAACCAAATACCTGTGATGATTGAATGAAACACTAAAACAAATAAAAATATTATAACTATATTACAGGTTTTTTCTTGATTGTAGGTACTTACCTGTCGGAAAAAGTATAGGTAATCTTAACCCATATAGACCCGCCGTGCCCAAACGAGGACACTTTTCAAAGTACCTTAATTTTTTGACATTTAGGTTTCTACTTGTTTTTATTATAAGCATTTAATAAACAATAGTGTATTTTTGTATTTGTAGATGATACTAACCGTAAAAATATATTAGATAGTGTATTATAGTGCTTTTTCTGAACCTGTTTTGAACATCAGAGATAACGCAAAGTAAGTATTTTTTATTTCAAAAATTTCCCTCAAAATATTTCTTTTTTTTAAATTGTAATGGCTAAATATACTATAACCTATAAAATAAAATAATATTGCTGTCAAAAACTGGTGTATTGATATAATAAGGATTAGTTTTATACCAGTGTCCTCGAATGAGGCCAGTGGGCACATAAGACGTACATTATTAATATTTTTGTCCACATATCAATTTCGTATAAAAAATGAGGAGAAGAGTATTCAATAGCCGTAATGATTACTATGAGCTTCAGGAAGCTCTCGAGGCTATGATGAATAAAGATGATGGGTGCAGAGATAGATTTAGTCACAATTCCTTAGGAACCAAATACTTACCGATGAAGAAGATAATATACAAAGCGATACTGTGCCGCGAGACATACCAGGGAGAACTAAAGTATTTACGAATGCAGATGAATGGGATTACGATAGTAGCGATGACAATCATTAGCGGTAACAAAGAAACAAAGAACTAGTTTTGAGGAGCCGCGTTGAAGTAAATCTGAATTTACTTATACCCTTTTATCTTCTAGATCATGTGGTATATTTTTATAATTTCTTTACTAGTTTTGCATTGCTTCAAGGTCTCCGGAAAGCTGGCTATCGTGTAACTGACACTGCTCACAAAAGCAGGGCAAAGAAGTGATCATAAGTATCGTAAAGGATATGAAGAAGAAAAACCGCGCCGAGTTAGACTACCGTTTCGATCAAGTCAATCAGATTTCGTTTGTCCGTTTGGTTCGACAACAGTGTCTGTACGATAGGGTCAAACGTCATCGTTTTTCCTCTGGGAAAAGTAAAGGGATGGAGTACCGAAAAAAAGAAAAAGAGGGACGTTGGCATCCAACATGTTTATCAAAACTATAATAGGGGATTGGGAGGGGTCGATCAAGCTTATCAGTTGATTTCCCTGTACCGCACTGATATACGTGACAAAAACTGGCCTGTCTCTGTACATGCTGGATCTAGCTGTGGCAAATGCATGGTGGCTGCACCTCCTAACTAATGAAAGCAAGATGAATCAGCTCCAACAGCGTGAATAGTTGAGACAAGCGTTGTGACTTTGTGTTCAGCAGCATCTGTAATGCCAATCTTACAGCATGATGGGTTGGGTCACTACCCCGCCAAACTTTTCCAACAATTTATATGGGCTGTATGTCCTAAAACAGCCCGTTGGCGATGTAAGAAATGTATGAAAACACTGTGCATCAAAAAATTATGTTTCGATAATTTCACCCCATTTAAGCCCAGTGGCCCCATATGAGGACGGCATTTTTTTTAGTATAAATAATAAAAAAAAAAATTTTTTTGCGTGTTTTTCTAATAATTGTATTAGTTTTTAATAATTAATAAAGAAATTTCACGTTTATCACGGCTGAGTTTTATTTGGGTCCAAATGGGTTAAGGGGATCAGACCGGAATGGCAAAGTATTTAGTGGATCAGACCGGAATTAAATAATAATAATAACCAGCGTGGGATCAGATTAGGGGATCCGACCGGAATAACTCTTAATTTCACTTTTCACTGTAAGTCATCTTATTTATGTATTTATCATATTTCAATATCTTTAGGTAGGTACCTATGTATTGTAAAATTGTATTTGTGTATAACCATTTACGTATGTGTATACTGTTTGAAGCTTATACATTAGTTTATTATTTATATGTATGATATGTTATTTGTTTGTACCTAATTTTAAATAATTACTTGTAACTTTGCTTATACTTTGTCGCACCGCCCACTTTACATTTCTGCTTAACTTAATGGTCGACTGGCAGAGAATGCCATACGGCATTAAGTCCGCCATTTGTACATTTTTTAAATCTGTGCAATAAAGTTAAATAAATAAATATTTAATTGACTGCAAAAATAACTTTGTTTTTCAAAGTGTTTGAATGAAGGACAAAGTTATATTTGCGGTTGTTAAAATATACTATTTCTCAAAAACTACCGATTTGATCTCGTTCAAACCAATTTTTATTGAAAGTATTTGTTAAGATCTACATTATACATTTTTTTCAAAATTTTAACTTGCTTAGTTTAAAAGTTAGAAGGGGAAACAACCATTTTACCACTTTGGAAGCGTTTACTTTCCAAATGTTACACTTTTGGAAAATATGGTTCTAGAAACCTCTGTCATTTTAAAAGACCTATCCATAGATATCCCATACGCATAGGTTTGAGTAAAAAAATTTTATTTTTGTTTTATATCTATGTATGGGAAGGATCCTTAAATATCATTATTTTAAATTTTTTGTATGAGAATCCTAAAGCGGTCAACAGGATACACTCACCTAACAAATTTCAACTGTGCAATGCTAATACTTTCAGAATAAAGTGGCTGTGACATACGGACGGACAGACAGACAGACAGACAGACAGACTTTTCGTTCTCCGTATTTTTTTCAATTCGGCTAAAAACGGAAAAGTGCAAGTCTGACTCAAGCGGGGAAGACCCGATTATTAGGAGGCCTATGTCCAGCAGTAGGCGTCATTTGGCTGAAATGATTATCAAGCACTGACTCAAAATTTCGTCGGTTTCACGACATTCGTCGTTTCAATTTTTATGAAAAATGTTTTATTGCACATTTTAAAATATATTAATAGGTCGTCGATGATCTGACCTGATGATTTTTAAGACATACCACACTGGGCCACACAGAGCCATCCAGTCCCAAATTAAGCTACTATTAAGTAGCTTGAGTTATGGTTTCTGAACGGTTACCTATCTTAATCCCGAATTTTAATATTCCGAATATCATAATCCCGAAAATGTTTGGAAATTTTTTCATAAACCCGTTTTTTTAAATTCCGAAGTTTTGTTTGCCATATCAAAGTATCAAATATACTTTGATTGTCAGAAATTTAAATACTATAATGCGTAGCTTTATAACCATCTAACTTTCACCTTTAATTGCATCGAAAACGATTCAGACATTTTTAAAATAACTAAAAAATTGTTAGTATGGAAAAATGACTTTTCTCGATTTCGTCCATACAAAACGGCAATTTCATACTTTAGCACCTAATAAAAAGATTATGAAAATTTGGTAATAGTTCACTTGGATAATGGTACGATGGAAAACAAAAAAATTGTTGTGAGAATCTGGTATAACTATATCTGGATTATGAGAATATGGGAAACAAAAAAATACTTTTTGAAAATTTGGTTTTAGTGCACCTGGAAATTGATACATCTGGAAAATTAAAACCGGAATTTTAAAAAGTTGTCATTCATTACATCTGTTTTTTAAATCTGATCTCTCTGATCATCTGATTTCGAAATTCGGGTAACAGAAATTCGAGATTTCAATAGGTTACCGATCTGGACATCCGATAAACTTACATAAGAATATGCTTGAAAAATTGACGCCTAATACTATGAATAATTTAAGCTATACTCGTATGTATATCTGTTTTCAGCAGTATTTTTGTGAATTTCGTCGCAGCCTATAAGTAAGGCAACACTGTAAAATTGTGTTTTTGTTAGGGGGAATTGGCAGAGCAATCAGAACAAAGGAGCGTGCAGTAACATAAAATATATTAATAGAAAAGTACACACATAGAATTACAACAGAATACAATACGAGAGACCTAGATGGATAATAAACAGTGAACGTCAACACATTCTTTTAGTGACAGCCTGATCATTGCGGTTGCAGCCAGCTCTCTCTACACACAGCATGAAGGTGATATTCAACACACCCCCTCAACTCATGCTTTATACAAGTCAATTAATGGCTCGCAACCCTAACGCCTCTGACAGTATGTTGTGCCTTATACGCGGCAAAGGTTTGGTGAAAATATCTGCCAACATATTTTCAGTTGCTAAATGCTCTAGGGTAATCGACTTGTTCTCACGCAACACATCCCTAATATAGAAATGCCTAATATCGATGTGCTTAGTTCGCGCGTGATAAACACCATGATCTTCAGCGAGACAGATAGCAGATAAGTTATCAGCATGCATGTTTACCTTAGACAATTGGCGAAGACCAAGTTCCTTCAGCAAACAATTTAAATACACTGCCTCTTTCATAACTTCCGCCAAACTCACAAATTCAGCCTCACAAGTCGATGTCGCAACGATGCGTTGCTTTTGTGATACCCATGAAATATCAGCACACCCTAAAATTATAACAAATAGCCGGTGAACGCTTATAAATTACACAAACTACTTTATAATAACATGCCATACTGACATTCTACAATACTTCGATCAGGAGGTTTCTTTACAATCTTCCGTGTATGACATTTTACTAACCTTCCTTTTTCCGACAGTATCTTGCTTTTCTTTTTAACTTTTTGACTACTTCCCAAGGAACCCTTCGAAAAAGTTTCAATAGTTCTAGCAAAATCATGACAATTAACGCATTCTTCCGCCTGCGATTCGCTGCCACTATTCTCTCTTTCTCTCTCTTCAACCATATTATAGATTTTACGAGGGCGTCCAACATGTCCTCTCTCAATCCTCGGTCTTCCAGGGCCTCTTTTTAAAGTGACATTACCGTGAGATACACCACTACTATCAGTAGTACTAGTAGTTTCTGTAGTCTCGGTAGTTAAATCATTTCTTAACGGTACATTTGGGGATCCAGCATTTGGACAGTCTGTATTCAAAGGCTGTGAATTAGTTTGACTACTAGACAACTCCACTTCGATAGTTCTCGCTTTCTTCTTTTCAGCACTATCTTGCTCACATTGCAGTTCAATAGTGGAATCCTTCAAAAGATCACTTTCAGGTTTCTTATCTTCCTGAAATTTAACATCTCTTGACACTACTATTTTTCTTTTCTCAGATAACCACACTCTATAGCCAGCAGATTCAACTGGATAGCCCACGAAAATGCCGGGAGAACTTCGTGCTGCAAATTTATCTTTACCTGGTTCCTTTTCTAAAACATGTACCTTAGAGCCAAATGTCTTGAAATTCTCAATATTTACACGTCTCCTGTACCATTTTTCGTAGGGAATTTCACCATTTAAGCTACTACTTGGACATCTGTTACGCAAATAACACGCGGTCGAAATAGCTTCCGCCCAAAAACTTGCTGATAAACCAGAAGATAATAACATGCACCTAGCCTTTTCAAGTAAAGTGCGGTTCATCCTCTCTGCAATCCCATTACTTTGTGGTGTATACGGTGTCGTCAGCCTTCTCTTAATTCCTACACTTTGTAAATAATTCGAAAAATCACTATTTACAAATTCCTCACCATTATCTGAATGAAAATATTTTATTCGTTTTCCCGTCAAATTTTCAACCTGACATTTGAATATTTTGAATTTTGACAACACGTCACTTTTATTCTTTATCATGAAGACTTCACACCAACGAGTACAATCGTCAATAAAAGTGACAAAATATTTATTTCCTCCGTTCGATTGAACTCTCATCGGGCCTACCACATCAGAATAAATTATTTCTAAAATTTTACTACATGGTTTTCTGGACTTCACAAAAGGCAACGAAACCATCTTTCCTTTAGCACACACATCACAATCACGCAAATCAGTTTCACACTTTACATGATCTATACCTGACTTTTTCAGTACTTTCATAAGATCTCTAGCATTCAAATGTCCCATACGCTCATGCCATTTATACAAATCCACTTGCTTACCTGATACGACAGAGGCTGAAGCATCTGGCTCCCTTAAATAATATAAACTACCTCGTCGGTCAGCAGTCAACTTAACTTCCCCGTTTTTAATAGCGTAAGCTACATCACGTTTGAAAGTTACTGTGCAACCTCGTTCAGTCAATTTAGAAATTGATACTAAATTACTGCGTAGTTCGGGAACTAACAACGTATCTTCAAATTGGATCTTTCGCGTAATATCGTCATTGCATGCTAATATCTTAACTGTACCCTTACCTTGCGCTGTTGTTACGGAATCAGTGGCTAATTTTAAATTTTGGTTAGTTGGCAGTACCTCATCAAACCTTCTTGCGTCATTACACATGTGCGAGCTGCAACCGCTATCAAACAACCATTCCTGACGACTGCGTTTGGCTTCAATAGCCAAACAATCATCTGAAACATGATACACGGTTAAAGCTTCATGTTCTACATTTTCATTTATAAATAATTGTTCAACGCAACTAGTTTTTGTCTGCAAAGACTTCTTCTTTTTACAGTCTGATGCCTTATGTCCAAAATTATGACATTTAAAACATTTATACTTAAATTTTGATCCAGTTCCATAATTTTTCTTCTGATGTCTACTTATAAACATAGCCCCTTCTCTATTCTCAACTTGGGTGTTGCCTCTTGAACTATATTCTTCAATTATTTTCACTCTAAGTTGATCAGGCTTTGGTAGCTCGTCTCTTGATTCAATGGCGCATCTGAAGTTCTCATAGCTTGCTGGTAAACTGTAAAGCAGCATTATCGCTAGTAGATCATCATGAATAACGATGTCCATTTCTTCCAGTTTATCGACGGCTTCAAAAAATGAATCAAGATGTTCGCTTGCTTTCTGCTCCTCACTCATCTTTTGTGACATGAGTCTTTTCATCAGCGTCGCCTTCTTTGCAGGCCCACGTGACGCGAACATGCTCTCTAATTTCAGCCATACCTCTCGTGCAGTCTTCACTCTTTTTACATGATGGACTACACTTGGATCCAATGCCAAAATCAACTCGGATTTTGCCTTTCTATCAGCAGTCTCCCATAACGTTAATGACACACCATCCGTGGGTTTCGGCTTTTCTCCACTCACGTATTCCCAAAAATCATTTCTGATTAATAGTGCTTCTACCTGTACTTTCCATGTATCATAGTTTTCTTTGGTCAATAATTCGATTCGTACATTCGACGCCATTTTGTTCATACATGTACTTTCACGAAATTATTTTTACGAATACTATTTTATCAGTTACTGCTGCTCTGGGCCCATAACCTTTGTTAGGGGGAATTGGCAGAGCAATCAGAACAAAGGAGCGTGCAGTAACATAAAATATATTAATAGAAAAGTACACACATAGAATTACAACAGAATACAATACGAGAGACCTAGATGGATAATAAACAGTGAACGTCAACACATTCTTTTAGTGACAGCCTGATCATTGCGGTTGCAGCCAGCTCTCTCTACACACAGCATGAAGGTGATATTCAACAGTTTTAATATTAAGTATGTTAATGTGTGGTGTATGCTTTGTTGGTTGTTCTTAACAAATAAAATAAAAATAATGATGAGTTTACCCAGAGTAAAGAATGACAAGCAAATCATAATAAAAGTAATAAAATAAAAATAATATAAAACTTAGCTATATACTGTTACGAACGTGGAGTTCGGGATTTGGATAAAACACCGTAGACTTATTAGAAGAATTTATTAGGCGATAAACAGGTCGCAAACACTATCACAAAAGCCAAATCACAAGAATCGTAGTCCGGTGGGTCGCTGAGGTCGTTGGTTCCAAAACACTATTAGCCAATCCTTAGAGTAGTCCTTAGATCCGTTGGTATCGCTAAAGTCGTCGTTACTTCGCACTAGATCACTTTTCGCAGGTATCGCACCGAAAGCTCAGAATGAACTGACTCGGCGTCTCAAGTCCTGTTATTTATATATCTCAACATCAACGCCGGTCGTACATACTAGAATGTTCGTTTTCTAGAAAAAATTACAAGGACGTTAAACGTAAACAACTCTAGTAAGTTATGCCATTTTATGCCTTAATCTGTAAACTTAAAGTTCAATGTCGCTTGCACTAAGGTCTTGTTATTACTTTGTGGCCGAACTTAGGTAGTTATGTACATTCCTCTAGCGATATCTCGAACCTTCTAGCATGACCGCGACAATACTATAGGCTGAAATTTTAACCACTTTCCAAAAATTTTATATGCGTTCAGTATCGTATTTAGAGCCTATTTATGAAGTAAAAAATGTAAATCAAGCTGTCACCCGAAAATATTTTTCGCGATATAGTTTTCAATTTTTACGGTCCTAGACCCGGTAAGGTATAAAGGGAAAATCAAAAACTTATGAATAGTATAGTAATGAATGAATGAAATGCGCAACGCGTAAAAAAAGTGTTGCTTGACGGCCGTACCAAACATTTTAGATTTTGGACGGACATTTTCTAAGTGCTTTATCTTGACATTTTTGTACTGGGCCATACCAAAAGAAAAAAATACGTCATTTGTTTTTTGTCTCGTAGATTGATATATTAAAATTTGGAAGGTGGTTAAAATTTCACCCTGTATAACAGGGTCACTGCAGTGTAAGCCCATGTGAAATTGCACTGCAATGACTCAAGTACGAACAGTCCACCCTGTCAGCAATCATGTTCAGGACGCTGTTGGAGCTGGTCCGCACTCTGCTCACCAGGGATGCGCATCTTGTGCGCATAGCGGCGTAAAAACAGTCTATGCGAGCTTCTGCAAATTTTGTGGATTCGAGTCCCGCCTGAGACATAATTTTTCAAGTTTAAATACTGATATGATTGCAATTAAATTGCTTTAATATCATATAAATTAGGTACTTACATAGATACTTTTTTTGTAAATATAGAAAAACACCCAGACCAGTAAAAATAGACATATTCATGCACACAAATATTTAAACCGTACTGTGCGGGGATCGAACCAGCATCGCGGTCTCCTGCACACTGGGTACCAAGACTTACTCTGAGTGAGGACCTTTTAATGTGGTTTCGCGACACTGTTTTGGTAATGGGAAGGATTAGAACTAGCTTACGAGTATCACGATAGGTGGCGTCTTGTGTTCTGTCTTGAAATTCTTCTCATAAATTGAGGAATTCTTATTTTTTATTTGTTTAATTGCAAACTTTACAGCTTCTATTATTTTACATAAAATACTAAAAATAAAATTCTTAAATAGCCAATCTAAAAGTTTACTCAGTGCTAACAGTGCAGGCTACTTAGTAACAAAAGAATGAAATGCGCGAGAATATGACCGGTAAGTGTGAGTGATGTGTGTAAGTGAATGTAAGTGTGAATGTGAGTTGAGTGTGGGATGCTCTGTTTACTGGGGTGGCTCACGAATCTGAGGTAGTTTTTCCAATACATATGAGATGAAATGGGTTCGTTTCAAGCAAAAAAATATCAATATCACTAAATGCCTTTTCAAAAGTGTTCACGATTCTGTGTATGACGCAGTGAGCAGCATTGTTTGACCTAACCTTTATTCATTTAATTTTACCAATCTTTACTACTATTGACGACCTCCGTGGCGGAGTGGCGTATAGGTTTTCAAGGTGTCGCCTGCTCCGAGGTTGTGGTTACAAGAACAGTGATCTACTCATTCAAGGAATATTTTGAATGGATGCACAGAATCAGGCTGAAGAAAAATTTTTATGTGTTGTTTGTTTATGTTGTGTATTATTGTACCTACTCGTTATGTTTAATAATTTGACATCGCATTTTGTTCAGTTTAATTTTTGACATTAAAATTAGTTAGCTCAATTTATTTAAATTCAAATGTGTGTCAAATAAAAATATTTCTTTCTTTCTTTCTTATTAATTTATGTTTTTACTCGACATTTGCATGCTACTTTTAGCGAAACATGTTTAAACATCTTTTTTTTATAAATATACTTATGATCATCTTATGTTACCGTGTTTCTTTTGAATAAATAAATTTGAATTAAATGAATTTAATTATACGACTGAAAGTTACGATTATTTAAACAAGTTTAAAGTTTAAAGGTCAATTGGAATGCAATATGGTCATAAACATATCATTTGTTTGCATAATCACACATTAAAACTTTAATATAAGGGGTTAAAATATGAAATTGGCGTTTTATTGTAATAGGTTCTTTGAATTGACATAGAATCTTCATGGTTTGAGGTTTTCGAATGAAACTTTTAAAACATGGTTTCTATGATGTTCTTCTTTTAAAAAATGTGAAACATTTGAATATCGAATTTCAATTGTTTTTGTTATTTAACTTAGACAAGAAAGATGGATACTGCGAAAATTCGAGTGATTTTTGAATACGAGTTCCGACGCAGAAGTAACGCGGCAGAAACAGCCCGCAATATCAATGTTGCGTTTGGAGAGGGATCTGCTAATGAACGCACCGTGCGATTTTGGTTTAAACGCTTTCGTGATGGAAACTTCGACTTGAAGAACGAGCCACGAGGAAGACCGCCCACACAGGTGATTAACGATGAATTAAGAGAGATGGTGGAAGCCGATCCTAGTCAAACTACCCAGGAATTAGCGGCATGGTTTAACGTAACCTTACCCACAATATTGACTCATTTGCGTCAAGTCAATAAAATAAAAAAATACGAAAAATGGGTGCCTCATGATTTGACTGATGTGCAGAAAGAAACGCGTGTTGAAACTTGTGCTGCCTTGTTGAATCGGTACAGAAATGAAGGAATATTAAATCGAATTGTGACATGTGATGAAAAGTGGATTCTTTATGATAACCGTAAAAGAAAAATGCAATGGCTGACCCCAGGTAAAACGCCACAACAGTGTCCTAAAGCAAAACTTACCAATAAAAAGGTAATGGTAACTGTTTGGTGGTCTCAGCATGGTGTTATTCACTATAGTTTTCTCCGATCTGGTCAATCAATAACGGCAGATGTCTATTGTACCGAACTCCGAACAATGTTGGCAAAACTAGCAGTAAAACAGGCCCGACTCATGAATCGATCTTCACCATTATTGCTCCATGACAACGCGAGACCTCATACAGCACGAGAAACCGTTTTGACCCTTCAGGAACTGCAATTAGAAACCATTCGACATCCTCCGTATTCGCCAGACCATTTGGACAATTATCTACGTGACAAGAAGTTTTCTTCCCAGGAGGCAGTACAAAATGCTTTCACACAGTTTGTGCAGTCTAGATCCTCAGAGTTCAATCACAAAGGCATAATTAACCTTCCTATTAGATGGCAGCAATGTATAGATAATAATGGTATTTATTTCGATTAAATAAATTTGTTAAAAATTACAAAATAATAAAATTTTGATTTTCAGTACAAATCGGCAATTTCATACTTTAACCCCTATTAACTACGCCATAAGTTTCCTTGGGAGAGCCACAAACTAAAAAATCCTCTCGTACGAAATTGCTAACAAAAGGCAAAGCTAGTGTTATATTAATCGATTTATTAAAAAATCTAAAGGGAAAAAGACATCGGCCAGTGGTCAGACTGCTGACGTGGACATCTCACCCTCCCTTTCAATTAACCTCCGCCGATGAGTATCTTTTATTTATTGGGGAGAAGCCGTAAGGGATGAATGGATTAAGGACCGATTTCGGTATGTTACTTGCAATTTCGGGTAAGGAGAAAAATATGTTCTAATTTGACGCGTATATTTTTAATTGAAGCACAAATTTGTACCAGGTACCGATTTTGATGTTATTTCTGTAAAAAAAGTAAAGTAACAGCCTATAATCATCCCACTGCAGGCAAAGGCCTCCATCATTGAATTCAAGTTACCACTGCAATGATGGGAACTGGCATAATCACCACGCTTGCCAAATGCGGGTTGGTGATCACAAAACCCGAGCAACGTTCGAAAATTCGAAACTTTTTGTTGCCCGACCCGAGAATCGAACCTGGGACCCCGAGATCTTGGCCCGGTATTTAAACCACTAGACCAAGGGGCGTTGTGTTTTTTCTGTACCAATCTTAAAATTGGTACAATCTAAATTTGAAGAAGTTAAAATAATAGCCATTCTCATTCTGTGTGTCATAAGTGGCTACCAAAGAAGTACTGCCAGAAGAAGACGAGCAACTTCTCTTTACTATTGGACAAAACCACCGCATGCCATGCTAGAAGATTATTGCAAAATTCTGTGATATTATTATGATGAGGGTTGGTGGTGGTGTTGGTAATCAAAACGTTATTATTTGTTGTAGTCCATTCATTTAATGTTCTCCAAAAAACATACATTAAAAAGTATTTGTTAAAACTACCAATATTGCTTACTTGCAAATATTTAGTCTAATGACGCATGTGTTCGGTTTCGACATTACTTATTTACACTTCCGTTGGTTCTCAGGGAAGCTGAGTCCAGCTATGGACTGAATGGGGACTACCGTTTCTTTGCTCACCAGTTGGCGCCACTGTAGACTGAGGTCCGGAGGTATAGCTGTCAAAGGCGATTGGCGCCGAAACAAAGTGTTATAAATTCTTGAATTTAATTAAGGTTATATTGTTTATAAATAACTATCTTGATATCAACAAACTAACTTCTGAAATAGTTGCTCTTGAGGCCGCCTATTTTTGCGCTTTTTCTTAATTCCGCTATTAAAGCGTTCACATTAATCGCCAAATAATCCATATTTGCGATATTTTACGAAGGAGATCACTTTCCAGCAGGTAAATTGAAGAAATTATAATTTATGCAACAAATTCCGCTAAAACCAGTACAAAGTGAATGATATTGGACCTCACGCGACACTAGCGCCTCTAGTGGCAAATTCACTAACGATAGCCCCCATTGGGCTGGCGATAGTGGTGAAATTTCAGAAAAGGATGAAACCTATTTCGTTTTGACAGCCTTTAAGAATTAAAAAACTGGATAAGTGCGAGTCGCAATCACTGAGGAATCCGTACTTTGTTGGTACATAATATTATGACCGCGGACACCGTTGATAAATCTCGGTGATTGATTACGAATTTCAAATAAAACCTATATTATTGTGAAATTTAAAAAATATAATATTAGGGGTTAAAGTATGAAATTGCCGTTTTGTATGGACGAAATCGAGAAAAGTCATTTTTCTATACTAACAATTTTTTTGTTTTTTTAAAAACGCCTGAACCCTTTTCGATGCAATTAAAGGTGAAAGTTAGATGGTTATAAAACTATGCATTATAGTATTTTAGTTTCTAAAAATCAAATTATATAATAAAAATATACTTGACGACCATTTGGATCAGCGGTAGTAAACGCTGCTTCTGAGCCATGGGTCGCGCGTTCGATCCCCGCACAGTACAAATATTTGTGTGCATGAACATGTCTATTTGTACTGGTCTGGGTGTTTTCTATAAATTATACGTATGTATTTTCAAAAAAAAAAGTATATAAGTAAGTTTATCGGTTGTCTAGTACCCCATACGACAGGGTACTTAATAGTAGCTTAATTTGGGACTAGATGGCTCTGTGTGGCCCAGTGAGGCATGTCCTAAATATTTATTTATTTATTTATTTATTTACTTAATTGAAGCAAGAAGGTCAGCTGACACATTGTAAGGGGTCTTTTCAACGATTTCCTTTGAAGTAATAGGCACTAGTATTGCATTTTTTTTTTAAGTCAAAAGTTACTTTATTTAGTTTTTGATACAATACAAAAAGAATTACGCAATAATATGACTATACTCGTACTTAAGAGCTATAAACAAAATAAAAAGTGGGAAAATAATCGGCAATTTCATACTTTAACCCCTATTATTAAGATTTATGCCTATTCTTGTAGTAACAGATAGTAATTACTTTCTAAATTTTATAATAGTTCTAATTCAAATGAAAATTATCAATAAATTTTGATTTCCTTGAGAGTGCCATAATCGGCTTCATAGTTTAAACGTAAAAGCGTAACAGATGGAAAACAGAGTTTAATATTTTTAATATTTTTATTTTAAGACGTGCCTCACTAGGCCACACAGAGCCATCTAGTCCCAAATTAAGCTACTATTAAGTACCCTGTCGTATGGGGTACTAGACAACCGATAAACTTACTTATATACTTTTTTTTTGTAAATACATACTTATAATACATAGAAAACACCCAGACCAGTACAAACAGACATGTTCATGCACACAAATATTTGTACTGTGCGGGGATCGAACCCGCGACCCATGGCTCAGAAGCAGCGTTAACTACCGCTGATCCAAATGGTCGTCAGTTACTTACACATTTATTATATTAGTAAGGAATTAATGATAATATAAAAAAACCCTCTATTCCCAGATGTCTTCGCGCAAATCGTAAAAATTCTAACACGCCTAAACTTGATTATAATGATATAAACCACATTTCCACTGACAACTCCCACTGTGCGGCCGGACTAGGCTTGGGAAAAGTATATCGATATACAGCATCTGAACGCCCCATTAGTCTAGTGGTTTAAATACCGGGCCAAGATCTCGGGGTCCCGGGTTCGATCCCCGGTTTGGGCAACACAAATTTTCGAATTTCCGAACATTGCTCGGGTTTGTGATCACCAACCCGCATTTGGCAAGCGTGGTGATTATGTCAGTACCCATCATCGCTGTGGTAATTTGAATTCAATGATGGAGGCCTTTGCCCTGCAGTGGGATGGTTATAGGCTGTTACTATACAGGGTGCTAGGTAAATGGTATAACGAGCTGAAACCAGCCTATTTTGCATATAAATACTGTGGTCAGAACAAAAATTTGATGTCATCATTTTTGAAAAAAATATTTTCATACAAATCGTAATCTGAGTATTTTAGTTTATATGAAAAAGACGTGTGGCACTCGGAGACTGCCGAGGTAAAGCTATTGCATAGCATTACGCATGCGCAGTAACGCCGATACAACCAATGCCACCTAAAGGCGGGTTGCTGAACTAAAGAGACAAGCGTGATATTTCAAAAAGTCATTAAGTTCTGCTATTCATCGATAGGTGGAAAAACTAAATAGTATCACCGCTGTGCCGGTCGGAGTGTTAGGTTATTTTCGTTACGGAATATCTGGATTCGGTCTCCACGCTCAAGGCCCGCGATAGAAGCTATGCAATAGCCGCTGTGCCGGTCGGAGTGCGGGGTGTTAGGTTATTTTCGTTACGGGATGTCTGGATTCGGTCTCCACGCTCAAGGCCCGCGATAGAAACTATGCAATAGCTTAAAAAAATATGATATCTTTCTGAATTCACCATAGCATTTATATAAATGCATACGTTAATATGAGCTAGTTTCGGCTTGTGATACTCTTTACCTAACACCCTGCCGGTACTTATCAAAATATAGATATTATTATTACTTCAAAAACTAATCGATAACTTGCGAAAGGGGGCTAGACGGAAAAAATTGTAACGACACTTTTTGTCCGACACTTTTTGCTATAGTTGTAAGCCGTGCGGCGAGAGAGAGAGAGAGAGAGAGAAAGAGAGAGAGGGAGAGACGGAGAGGGAGATGAAGAGAGAGAGGGAGAGGGAGAGGGAGAGAGAGAGAGAGAGAGAATTAAAATAAATCTAAAATAAAATAAAATTTCATTACAATTCCTTCACTAAAAATGAACTTCGTTCCATCCGGGTGTCCCTTGACACCTCTCAAGTTTTTAACTTCGATAATCGATATTTTTTTATGTGCTTCCGCTCGATGTCAGATTTTGATTAAAAACGAAGAAATGCTGATGTATGATCGTAGACTGACTTCTCTTCGCTTTCAGTAAAAAAATTGGCTGTTTTTTATGGGCATATGGCTTAAAATATTTGCGATATATATCGTTGTGTCAAAAAATCAAAATTTTTACTTGATAAGTAAAATATTTAGTTTTATATCTACGACACGTTCACTAAAATATATATCCTACAACTGCTTCGGGCTAGCCAAAAGAACGCAACGCAAGCAACTCGGTCACTATTATTTTCCAAAACTGTCGATGTATATCGATAGTTTTGTAAAATATCGCTACGATATATCGATTTTTTCCAATTGCCCATCCCTAAGCCAGACGTTCTCTAATTGACTAAACGCAGACCCCCTGCGCCATTTTTCGCTCGTTTTTGACCAGATGGCGATCGCGAGCGAGTCTAAATCTGAACGGCACGTTTCCGTGGTTGTTTTTGAGGGGTGGAGGGTTATGTTTTTATTAAATAACAAGCGGCCCCTGACCTGGCTCGGGTAGATATATTAAGTACATGTTATATACCCACCTATTATTGCTAGTTGTTTAAATCCAATGGTGGTGGCAAAGGCCATCGAAATTCTTGTTTAAGGAATAGAATTTTGAATTTTCTTTCGCATTTGTAATATTAAATAAGGGTAATACTTATTTAAATAAGGAAATTTCAAAACAACCAGTACATGAAAGTACTATAATAACAATATCAACACCTCGCCTGATACTCTGAACCGACATTAACATCGCTAACTAAATTTCATAGCGGTGAAGGGTTTATATAGTGTTACCATGTCGTAACGACAATTTAGGACAAATATTAAATTTAACTAGGTATATAAAAAAATATTCGAAAAACTAATATCAGAAAACATTTACCTGCGAAAAGGTTAAAATAAACCATACGTTTTTGATTCACAGCTTAATCAAATCAAAATAATGGAGGTAGCAATTTGATTGACAGCATTGGTATTAAGTATTATCCTAAATAGAATCAGAAATAAGGAAATCAGGAGAACTAAGATTCAAACGACATTGCTCGATAAAATAGTTAAAGTAAAGTAAAGAAACAAGCCATTTCGTTCACTATTAAGCACGAGACTCTCTCCTTTTTATGGGTTGAGGCATTAGTAACACCACGCTGGCCTAGTGCGGGTTGGTAGACGGTGAGGGCGATGCATGCCGTGGCAACAACACCCTACCGTTGGACGTTTCTTAAACCGCCCGAAGGCCTCCAACAGGGAATAAAACAGTGGGCGGGATATAATAGTAAAAAGCATCGATCGGTCATTGGGGCGGTGGACGAGATGACGATGATAAAGACCTTTATCACACCATGGAACGTCCTGTAAAATAAAAACCAATTTCTTGAAAAACATTTTTTTTATTTTCCCACGTAAGTATAAATAACATCAACTGTTTATTTGCCGACTACGAAAATGCAATGATTTCATAGTCACCTGTATTGTTTAATCATATTTGTCCTTAAAATTTTGTCTGCTTTCGATATAACACTCGTTATGTCTGCTAACTTTTTTTACAGTACTCGTATATATTGTGGTAGGATTCGCCATGTAGCTTGTTCTTAACAAAACTTAGCCTGTGTTACCCAGACTAGAATCGATTGATACCTCAATCACCAAGATCAGCTCAGTAGTTTAGCCGCAAGTGTAGAACCCACAGAAATACTCACATACATATACACATAGATTGCTAAAATCATAACCCTTCTATTGGCTTTGCCTTAGTCGGTTTAAAACAGTTTCTTAACATATCCCGTATAACCTAAACACATGGTAACACTAAGTAGGAATGTCAATTAACCCTTCACAGCATTAGAGGTGTGCGAACAATTTACGACGGTCGTTTCGGCCCCGTCGAGATTTTACCGGCTAATTGCTGCAAATGGGTGGAAATTTCGTATACCATTTTTATGGATAGCTCGAAAATGAGGGTATGGATTAAATTATTGTCATTTTAGAGACATAATTATTAATGGTAATATTTGCAACCGGCGAGAAGTATCGAGGCGTTTAGCCAAATAATAAACCTTTTTAACATTATGGAATGAAATACATTTTAAAAAACCGGCCAAGTCGGACCCGCGCCCGAAGGGTTACGTAAAAAACAGTTAAAAAACCGTTGGTACTGTGGGGGCGTAAAGCATAGGTGTCGGCTAGCGAATTAGTCGCTCGCTAGCCGCATTGTGAACTACACGAATACAGAGTGACACAATGAATATTTATTTTATTTTGTTTTTAGTATTTGTTGTTATTGCGGCATCAGAAATACATAATTTGTGAAAATTTCAACTGTCTAGCTATCGCGGCTCTTGAGATACAGCCTGGTGACGGACAGACGGACGTACAGCGAAGTCAGAAAGAAGTAATAGGGTCCCGTTTTTAACCTTTGGGTACGGAACCTTTCAAAAGTATAACTAGGTAGATATAGCTTTTTTAGCACGTTGACTGTTTTCGATAAGTAATTTAAATCTGTTTAATTTTTCAAAAACTCCTACATGAAGCGAATCCACAACTATCAAACATAAAAAGGTCACTGAATGAACACTGAATATTTAGGTGTTCTTTCGCCTTAGTTGATATTCATCTTTATATCATTGACGTAAGGTTGAATTTGCATACTATAGGTACTCCAGTGGTTCCCGAAGGATAATTTTAAGACATCGTTTCAAAGAAACAACGCTTAGATTTAAAAAAGACGTGTACTATTTAGTTATTATCTTCTAATATGCATAATTTTAACAAATAAAGTCATCCAAATCGGCCTTGTGCTGGTTTTTTTGCTAAAAGATAGGGTAACACAATAATAATTTAGATCCATTTAATTTGAAAAAATATAGTAAAAAATTTTTAAAAATAAAAATAACGGATTATCCTTACATTTTTAATTAATTTCAACTTTTTGTTTGTTGTTGTTTTGTTTCAAATACCTACATATTTTTCTTTCATTTTTTTTTACCGATGAAGTGCGTGAAAATAAAATAACCTGGAATGGTAATAAACAGTAAGAACAGATTCCTGGATAGCTTATTTCCCACTTGTCATAGGTTAAATTCTCGTCAAAGGTTAAATTGTTGTATAAAAAATCTGTATTTATTTTTCACATTCAATATTTCTGAAATCCAATCTAGTTTGCGCTCCCCCTCACAGTTCCCTCCCCATATATCAAATTTGGAATATTACGTCTGCCCTAACACATGTCTTCCTTAATATCTTTTTTTGCAATACCGACTTCCATTTTGAATATCGGAATGGGTGACAATCTAATGCATAGGGTCCCTTATGTTTTAGAGTATTTATTGTCGTATTCAAATCAAATCATTTGAAGTCAAACTGTTAAGGAGAAGAGTGCATTCGGTAGTAGATGACACAGAAATAAAAAGAATAAATAGTTTAAAAATCTGTAAACCCGACTACGAATTAAATAATTTTTATACAAACGCCTGGCCAGGCCAAACGGCAGGTCAACCTACCCAAAATGGTAAAGGTCATTGAATTGATTTTCAACTTTAAGTCCAACTAGTAGAGATTAAAATCAATTGAGAAAATTTGACGTTTTGTGGTAGGTTGACGTGCTGAAAATTGATTAAGATAAAATTGGTGTTCAGGCCACTTCCAACCTCTTTTCACTTTTTAAATTGACTTGACCATTCGAATAAGAAAGCACCGAACGCGCGCAATTCAAAATTAGAATCTGTTGAAAAAACAAATGAACGCAAGTTACGCATTACAAATTATCCCCGTTCACTTTCTTTCAAATTTTTCAAGCAACTATCCATGAATAAGTTAAACAGCCATGGTGACGCTTTACATCCTTGTCTAACACCTTTTTCGATGCTAAACAATTCAGTGTACGCCCCGTTGATCCTGACACAAGCACTAGAATCCTTGTATAGGGATTTCAGTGCTTGTATCAAAATACTGTTCACCCCATACATGGATAGTGCTGACCACAATTCATTCCTCACCACTCTATCATAGGCCTTTTCCAAATCCACGAATGCGCAATAGACTTTCTGGTTTTTAGCCAAAGATTTTTCAGCTATGCACCGCAAGGAAAAGACCTGATCAGTACATCCCATTCCCTTTCGAAATCCTTCACAAATTAGAATTTCTTCACAACAATAATAATTAATCCGACGAAAAGCCAAAAAGAAGCATTTTTAGTGGGTGCTTCATAATTTCTTATACTCTGTCAAACAGAAATCATCGATATCTTTGAGCTAATCAAAATGTTATACGTTTAAAAAAATACTATTTATTATAAAAATCTAGCATAAGTTTTGCCCTTATCTTCAAAATATCTCTTTAAAGAATCCTGTTTACCATTTTCAACATGAAAAACCAAAATTCTGAATCCTGTTTATTCTTTAAAATTTAAAAAACTTGTTTATCCGACGGGAACGATGAACATTACCATTGCCTATTTCAATCCACTGTTGGACATAAGCCTCTCTCTAAAAGCTCCAACAAGAGGATTTTGCCTCTCTCGACACCCACAGTAAGAAAAGAGGTGGTGTTATTCTTATAATATGCCCCCACTACACAACATAATAGCACAGTCTATGAGTCCATTTTATAGACTGTGATAATAGTAAGAAAGACTCAAATTGAAAACCTTTTCTTTATTTTATTCCAAAAACAGCCGGCTCATTAACATACCATAGAGTCGTCCATAGACTACGAATGTCGCGGAGCAACAGAATAACGATCAACGGAGATCACACGCGAGACTGGTTTCAATTTCATGACTCAAATGATTCAAGTCGACGAAAGAAATGTATGGACATTACCAACTCAAAAGTTATATTACACGGATACCGGCGGCGCGGCGCGGCGTGTCCACTGATCGGGGACTGCCGCCAATGCCGGGTATCTGCGGTTAGGCTTCGATTTTAACTATAGTATGTAGCTTCAATGAGTTGGATGTTCTGTTTTTTTTTTTTAAGCTTTAAATGAGATCTATAAATCACTGTTTAAGTTAAGGGAAACCTGTTATTGGCCATACTTATAATTAAGAAATCATTGTCAAATAGTGTAATATAACGCTGTTGGTTTTCTCATTAAATAAAAATAAAAATAGACCTTGAATTATAGCTTAATTCTAATAAATTATCAGTCATTCTAATGGTACCTGTCCAGTGCTGGGACTTACTTGTCTGATTAAACGAAAATAAACAAATTAGGCGATAGTCAATGGAACAATTTCGAAAATTAACTATACTTTGTTTATAGTATATGGAATTGATACGGCCTTCTGCAACACTTTTTTACGCGATGGTCATCTCATTCATTCATTACGATTCCCTTCATACCATAGGCTTAGGACCGTAAAAATTGAAAACTATGTTGCGAAAAATATGAAAAACTATAACTTGACCTACATTTTTTACTTCATAAATGGGCTCTAAATACGATACTGAACGCCTATATAAAAACATGCATACTGATGATATTCCGCTGGCTTATAGCGTAACTAAAGCCTAGAATAAATTCGTCGACACTCTGTCTCAATAGTCATGCGATTAGCGGCAGGGGGTTCTTTCTTTCTTTCTTTCTATAAGTATACACGGTGCATTTTCAACCACCTGTAAAACGAGGGCCATATTATGTAACCATAATGTATAACATTTTGGCAGTGTTATTGTCATATTTTTACCAAACATATTTTTTTATTATAATGTTAAATATTGGTTCAGCTATGTATTTTCAAACACGCTGTGACGCGCACAGATGTAGCTATGTCAGGTCCATTCAACCCACAGTAAAATAAAGAGTCTGTGAGCGTCACAGCGTGTTACAAAATGAAAAGTCTGAATCAAGTAATAAAATAATTTAGATCAAAAAATAAATAACACTGCCATGATGTTATACTAATGGTCCAATAACGTGGGCTTTGTTTTCCAGGTGGTTCAAAAAGCACGGTGTATAATTGATCGGTTGTTTATTACCCATAGTATAAGCTAAGTAGTAGTTTAATTTGACGACCATTTGGATCAGCGGTAGTAAACGCTGCTTCTAAGGCATGGGTCGCGGGTTTGATCCCCGCACAGTACAAATATTTGTGTGCATGAACATGTCTGTTTGTACTGGTCTGGGTGTTTTCTATGTATTATAAGTATGTATTTACAAAAAAAAAGTATATAAGTAAGTTTATCGGTTGTCTAGTACCCCATACGACAGGGTACTTAATAGTAGCTTAATTTGGGACTAGATGGCTCTGTGTAGCCCAGTGAGGCATGTCTTAAAATATTATTATTATTATTATTAATTTGGGACCAGATGTCTCTGTGTAGCCTAGTAGCACAGTAGTCTTAAAATATTAAACAGTAAATAAATTAAATGTATAAAAAAAAACAATCCAATTTAATTTTGTATCGCTTAGTCAACTGAGTTATAAAAAGAAGTAGTATCCATCGTATCCTTTCGCTCAAGGAAAAGAAATAATCTCAAGTGAGGGAATGATTCGATCTTGTATATTTAAGCCGTGACGCCATGCAAATTTGGACTTAAACAGCCCTTTGTTTTTAAAAATGTCTTCCGATTCCTTTTCCAATTTATTCGTCAGTTATTTGTAAAGGCAAGATGGCTGAATTATATTTCACATTGATGGAGGGTGAATGTTCCTACAATTTAGTGGATTGTGTATCAATCGAATAATTAGATAATCTATTTTATTTACTTTAAAAATGTTGCTATAATAATTATAGGAAAATGAAATAAGTAACAAATTTTGTATTGGTGTTTGATAAATGACGACTATTGCTGAATTCTTATGTCACCGGCTATTAGTGGCTTTTCTATGTTTCAGTAGAGTAATTTGATTCGGGATTTCTACCATGTACCTTATTTAAATCTCGAATCAAATAACTCTAGTGATAGTGACCATGAAAGTTTAAATCAGTATTTTCCAGAGGTGTAAAAGTAACGAAAAATTATGTACCATTATGAACTCGTTACTATGACAAAAAGTACTCATTACTTTCGTATCGTTACGTTACGTTACTCGTTACTTTTGATACTTCATTAATAACACAGTGCGGCACAACAAATCGAGTCGTATTCCGTACGTGATATCATACATAAAGTATACTATTGAGTCGCATCAATCGTAATGTAATATGTAGATAAAATACTTATAAGTTACAAAATTAAGGTACATTTTTGTCTTTTTTTTTTCAATTAACCGAATAAGGCACGCATTAATAAAACATACGATCTGCAAACGTTACAACACACGCATCAACGGTACTTTCGCGACCTAATACGGAAAATGCGAGTAACGAAATGCATTCGTGAGTAACGATTCGTTACTCGGTACTACATGGAGTACCCGTTACTCAGTACCGAATACATACGGTTTGTTACAGCTGTGGCAATGCTAACATATTACTATGAAAGGGGGGATCGAACGCTGCATTGGCCTAATAGTTTTAATGCCGGGGTAGTGGGGTCCGAGACAGGCAAAAACAGTTTCGAATTTCCAAACATTGCTTGGGTTTGCGATCACCAAACAGCACTGTAACAGCCTATAACCATCCCACTGCAGGGAAAAGGCCTACAGCTTTCTCTGAGAAAACGAGACGGTTAAATGCAATCGTATAATTGTTATCTTCAACCGAGTAAATTGGTTACGATACAGCTTACAGTATAATTTGCTAACAGCAACCGTGCTAACTCTGTTACGCTTATACGGCTATTTTTAACAGAGATTCTGCTATCATTATAATAAACTTTATGTATTGAGTCCTTTTAACAGATAAAATGTTAATATTAACAGAGCTTAACGGTTGTTGGCAGCATATTTACTTTAATGTTAGCATGCTTACACTGTTAATATTAAACGAATGCACGGTTGATTCTAACAGAATCGGTTGGTATTTTAAGTAGTTGAAATCGACAGTTTTAACTGCTAGATTAGCAGAGTGTTAAGATATTTTTAACACTACAACAATAACCGTATCGACTTGGTTGTTACCAGCAGAGCATTTTTGGTAATTTTAAACGAGTATTCGTTAGGAAATAACAGTTTTGCCACTAGCAGAGTAAAAATCGCGTTTTGCTAACCACCCGTTTTCTCAGTGTTGAATTCAAGTTACCACAGCAATGATGGGTACTGGCATAATCACCACGCTTGCCAAATGCGGGTTGGTGATCAAAAACCCGAGCAACGTTCGGAAATTCGAAACTTTTTGTTGCTCGACCCGGGGATCGAACCTGGGACCCCGAGATCTTGGCCCGGTATTTAAACCACTAGACCAACGGGGCGTTACTAGACCAACGGGGCGTTACTAGACCAACGGGGCGTTACTAGACCAACGGGGCGTTTTTAAACAGCACTGCATGATGGTGTGGTAAGTTGAATTCAATGATGGAGGCCTTTTCCCTGCAGTGGGATGATTATAGGCTGTTACTTTACTTTTACAGCGTTCTGTGAATAGCAAAGCTTTCCCGCATCTACGTTTAACGTCAGTAAAAAACTTTTAAAGCTCCCTCTATCTCGTTCTCTGTGGTGTCCCTTTTCCCCGCTTAGGAAAACAGTGATTAGCAAGTTGCGACACCCATTTGTATGCTTATTAGAAGACCCCGGTAAGATTCCCCTAGCTTTTAAAGTTGGGTGCAAATAACTAGTTTTAGCGTATAGATTATGATAAACCAATTTAAGGCGACTACTAGAGCTAAGTGCTGCTGCCAATTGATTTAATTTTATTACTTCTAAACAAAATCTATTCTTAAAGTTACCGGCCAAGTGCGAGTCGGACTCGCGCACGAAGGGTTTCGTACCAAAAAGGCAAAAAAAATCGGATTTGTTGTATGGGAGCCCCCCTTAAATATTTATTTTGTTATTAGTACTTGTTGTTATTGCGGCAACAGAAATACATAATTTGTGAAAATTTCAACTGTCTAGCTATCGCGGCTCTTGAGATACAGCCTGGTGACAGAGCGACGGACAGAACAGACAGCGAAGTCTTAGAAATAGGGTTCCGTTTTTACCCTTTGGGTATGGAACCCTAAAAACTAGAACAGTATCATTTTAGAAAATTACCTCTAGTACTTATTGAATTAACAACTTATTTGTACATTATTTTACATAAAAAAAACTAAATAAAAAATTTACTGTGATTCAATAAATACTAGAGGTAATTTGCTAAAATGATACTGTTCTAGTTTTTTGAGTATTGATTTTATTTAAAAGTAATATAACTAAATCAATTGGGGGCAGCACTTAGCTTTAGTAGTCACCTTAACAAATACTTGATTTTGCTAATGACTTGGATTAACAGTATAGGTTCAAAATATGATGCAAGTTTACTAGAAATAGCCCTGCAGAATATTTTGGCGGCAAGGCGACATGTACAACCAACAGCTATAGGCCGAATGCCGCCATCCTTTTTCTTAAGGTCACACAGATTAGCTCCATATAAAATACTGGTGAACGAAGGGTTAACCTTTCCTGATAGCATTAACCTAAGGCTAACCAAATTATTTAGTAGGGCAGTACCGGCTTCTCCACAGCTGACGCTTAGGAGATCTTAGCGGTGCTGTGGAGTGAGGCCATCCAAGCCCCCAGCCGAGCCACTACGGAAGCAATTGACAGCAATTAGCACTGTATCACAGTTTGTATAAAAGGTTGTGTGGGATCTGGTTGGACAGGTAATTGGTTGCTGTTTATTGAAAGTGGATGTTTACTTTTTAAAGCCAGGAGGGTATCGGGAGAATATGGAGAAGATCGTCGGAGAACAGGAGTCGAGCTGCCCCTTTGATGTCACCATCACTAATTTTGGATTCTATGTATTTATATTGTTTTGATGTAGAAATGAACGAATATCGGAATCCGTTGAGGGTTGCCAATAGAAAGAGTCGTTATAATTTTCTTTTATTCTATTTGTCAATGAGTGCGTGTTATATGGTTTGGAACTGATATGTAAAATGTTTGGAGATGGATTGTCGTAAAGAATGGGAAACAGACGAGCGAGCACCGCGTGGAATCGTTTATTTCTGACAACGGCACGTCAACCTACCCAAAAAGATAAAGGTCATTGAATTGTTTTTCAACTTTAAGTCCAACAAGTAGAGATCAATATCAATTGAGAAAATTTGATGTTTTGTGGTAGGTTGACGTGCAGTTTTCAGTACAAAGACATACAAATGTACTTACCTATTATGATAGTAACTCGTTAATGATTTCTTACTAATATTATTTGTATTGTAATTTTGATTAGGCATTTTTGAAGTGAAAACTTCTTTAGCGGCGCTGAGCACTTTTTTGTTGGATGGGTAAAAACTTCCAAACTCGCGTCAGGGTCACGTGATGCTGATCGAAAAAGCGTAAGATCGAGGGGAAGGGAGAGGAACTAGTATCTCCCACTCTTTCTACCGTGCCTGAGTGTGCTGTTTTCTATTATTTTTGAAGTGAAACTTCTTTATCGGCGTTGGAAAAAATTTACCGTCACGTTTTGCGTCAAATTTTCGTCACATTTTTCGGTTACGCGCCATCTTTTTCTTGCCCCTACCACGGTTGGTTCAGACGATAGCAAAAAGGTAAAGTGAAATAATATTTAACCAATTTAACCAATTTAACCAATTTAACCAATTTAACCAACTTAACCAACTTAACCAACTTAACCAACTTAACCAACTTAACCAACTTAACCAACTTAACCAACTTAACCAACTTAACCAACTTAACCAACTTAACCAACTTAACCAATTTAATCAATTTAACAAATTTAACCAATTTAACCAATTTAACCAATTTAACCAATTTAACCAATTTAACCAATTTAACCAATTTAACCAACTTAACCAACTTAACCAACTTAACCAATTTAACCAATTTAGCCAATTTAACCAATTTAACCAATGTAACCAATTTAACCAATTTAACCAATTTAACCAATTTAACCAATTTAACCAATTTAACCAATGTAACCAATTTAACCAATTTAACCAATTTAACCAATTTAACCAATTTAACCAATTTAACCAATTTAACCAATTTAACTAATTTAACCAATTTCTGGAAAGTTGCATGTAGATCATTTTTCGAAAAATAAGGCCATAAAGAAGTTTCACTTCTTACGTGTGTACACTAGTACACGCACAACTTTTTTTTCGCCTATTTGTTTTTGTACAATAAAATTGCTGATAATTAATTTGCTTCAATATCATATAAAGAAAGTGTCTACAACTTTTTTTATATGATATTAAAGCAAATTAATTGCTTACGAGCATTAAACTTGAAAAATTATGTCTCAGGCGGGACTCGAACCCACATCTCCTCGCATGCCGGGCGCTAAGGTACAGTAATTGTGGTGTTAAATAAGAAATCGCGACAGTCTATAAATTGCGCCAAGCGAATGACAGTAAAGAAAAAAATAACGAGCTCAGTCTAATTATAAAAGTGGCCTTTATGACTATAACGGGTCTTGTAAGTTTGGGCTTAAGGCTGTTCTTGATTTTACAAGAAATTGAGCTTTATATCTAGTGTTCTGCTTTTTATAGCGCTTGCTTCATTGCTATTTCTCCGACGAACAAAGGAGGTTTGTTTTATGGAAAATATGTATTACTAAAGTTGTGTGTACATGTACCATGTTTTTATATAAGTTTTGTACAAGGATACAGTTGTAACTTGTAGACATAGTCATATTTAATAGTAAGGTCTCTTCATCTGAGAGCCATCACTGAACGCCTGGAGCAGGACGTCCTCTTTTCTTCTTCAAGGTTTCCTGTCTAAATAATGTTTTGGATCGATTGTTTGGAACTAGTTGAAATATTGTCTTTTTGTAAAATATCATAATTTTCACCCACAATATTTTCATGCTGTGTATACTATTTAATTGGATTGTTGGATTTCAGTCTAGCCTTTAAATTTATATTATGTTACTTAATCTTAGCTGATTCTAATCTGCCAGTCCTACTTTTTTTTTATATTCAATGGGCTTGCTCTTGACTACATACTTAACAAGTTAAGAAGAAGCCTAAGATGGAGCGAGCTTACCCAGAAGCAGCCTATTCACTCTTGCTTTAAAAATTTGAGGTTTTAGTTTTTCGGGAAAACAGACGCGGGCAGGGCATTCTACTCCTTGGCGGTGCGCATCACAAAGGATGAGGAAAAGCGCTTGGTACGCGATCGCGGTTTATCAACCAGGGAACTTAAAAAAAGTAAAGTAACAACCCATTTTTCGCTCACTGCACGAGCACGGGTCTCTCCTTTTTTTAAGGAGAGGGCTTAAGGCCTTAGTACCACCACGCTGGCCTAGTGCAGGTTGGTGGACGGCGGTGGTGACACTGTGGCAACATCACCCCGCCGTTGGACGTTTCTAAAGCCGCCCGAAGGCCTCCAACAGGGCTTAACGACTGTTATCTCATGACAACAACCGGGACCGACGGCTTAACGTGCCCTCCGAAGCACGGAAGCGCTCAAGGTATGATGCCACAAACGGTCACCCATCCAATTAGTGACCGCTCCCATCGTTGCTTATAACATTCGTGACAGAAACTGATCACAAAGAAGCATTTGGCTATGAGCGCTTACCATCACGAGCCAGTGTACTATTATTAAATAAATAAATAAATACTAAGCACAGGTTCAAACCCACACGATATAACGAGGAGTTCAGGCAGGCAGAGCCGCGGGCGAAAGGCTAATTTATAATATTAGTAAGAAGTAAGTGTTCCCCACCCCCCTCTCTTCCTATGGGCGACTAAAGGAGTACTGCTAGAAATAAACGGGCAGCAGCGTCTTCTCGCCATTGCGCATCGGTTTTCTCAATCGCCAACCCGCCTGCCAAGCGTGTCCAGTTATGGCAAGATCGAATAGAGAGACCTATCTCCAGCAATGGACTTATAAAGGCTGAATCAAAAGAAGTGAGATTAAGTTTTTTTTACAAGACATACATCTAATAGCATAAAAACATTTGCTATTGTATAAGTTTACAGTGTTGGTATTTTAACTTAAAAAAAACCGGCCAAGTGCGAGTCGGACTCGCGCACTGAGGGTTCCATACCAAGTTTAACAAAAATACCACAATATTTTGATGACTGCAAAAATAACTTTGTTTTTCATAGAGTTTGTATGGAGGACCAAGTTATGTTTGCTGTTGTTGAAAATGTGCTAGATTTTCAAAACTACCAGTTCGATCTCGTTGGAACCAATTTTCGTTGAAAGTATTTGTTAAGATCTACATTATGTATTTTTTCCAAAATTTTCACTTGCTTATTTTAAAAGTTAGAGGGGGGGGGGGACTCTTTTTACCACTTTGGAAGCGTCTATCTTCCAAATATTAGATTTTTGGAAAAAATGGTTTCAGGAACCTCTACGTCATTTTAGAAGACCTATCCATAGATATCCCATATGTATAGGTTTAATTAAAAAAAAAATTTTTGTTTTAGTTATATGTATGGGAAGCCTCTCATAAATATCATTATTTTTTACTTTTTTTACTCTTTATATGAGAATCGTTAAGCGGTTAACAGGATACACCTACCTACCAAGTTTTAACTGTGTCATGCTAATAATTTAAGAATAAAGTGGCTGTGACATACGGATGGACAGACAGACAGACAGACAGACTTGACGAATCTATAAGGGTTCCGTTTTTGCCATTTGGCAACGGAACCCTAATGTCTCAGACATAATCATATGTCGTTTAAATACTTATATTATTTATAATTGCAGTTAAGTAGCTAAAATAGCACAAAAAGTATTTACAGTGTTGCCTTAATTAGAAACTTCATCATGTCGTAATTATTTATTTCATCATACTAGATATGACTACTATCTTTCGTATCACCTATCCTTACAACATTAACGGCCGGTTCCAATAACCTATCTATCTTCAGTTTTGGCATATCGGAGATATGAAACAGTTTCTATCTCTGTTTTTGCCGTCCAGGGAAACAAAGACAGAAGTTGTTTTCTATCTCCGATATGCCAAAACTGAAGATAGATGGCCGTAAAACTGACTCTTCGCTAAAATGGCAGAAAAATTTGATGCACAACATTTTATAATATGCGAATATGAAATTAACGTTATAACTATCTTCCTCGCAATTTTTACGCTTTTTCTCATCGTTTAAACCTTCCCTGGACTACCACAAATATTTGGCGACCAAAATCAGCCAAACCGGTCTATATAATTCTCGAGTTTTAGCGAGACTAACGAACAGCAATTCATTTTTAGGGTTCCGTACCCTTCCGTACCCCGCACGTTCCGTACCAAAACGGGACCCTATTACTAAGACTTCGCTGTGTGTCCGTCTGTCCGTCGCTCTGTCACCAGGCTGCATCTCAAGAGCCGCGATAGCTACACAGTTGAAATTTTCACAAATTATGTACCATTTCTGTTGCCGCAATAACAACAAATACTAAAAACAAAATAAAATAAATATTTAAGGGCTCCCATACAACAAACCCGTTTTTGGCCTTTTTGGTACGGAACCCTTCGTGCGCGAGTCCGACTCGCACTTGGTCGGTTTTTATATAATATATAGATTACCTAAGCTAATACCGAATTCAAGCCAGCAATCCAACATCCAATATCACGCTTATCTCACTGAAAACTATTTCGATTGCCGGGCCAACATCTCGGGGTCCCAGGTTCGATCCCCGGGTCGGGCAACAAAAAGTTTCGAATTTTCGAACGTTGCTCGGGTTTGTGATCACCAACCCGCATTTGGCAAGCGTGGTGATTATGCCAGATCCCATCATTGCAGTGGTAACTTGAATTCAATGATGGGATGATTATAGGCTGTTACTTACTTATTCTTTTTTTGTCGGTTGCAAAACTATTATTTACGCCGATCTACAAAAATATTAAATGGCCGCCCTAAGCTCCTATTATTATAGGTTTTATCTGCGACCGCACGCATCCCGCTCCTAACGCAACAGACGAACGAGATCATTCTTGTACTGTCAATTGGAAAAATCGTTCACGAATTTAATTGTCTAAAAAAAGATTTTTTTTGGGTAATTATAATGTTTTTTCTAATATAGTTCTTTTTGAAAACTATTAATAAACTTACATAACTAAGCAAAGAAAAAAATAATTATCTTCTGGACTCGAATTGGAGTCTTCTGGTTTTAGTACCACCTGATGGCCTTGACCTGCTATTATATCATTGTAGACGGTGGCAAAATTTACCTTTGGTTACCAAATATGGTTTAAATCACATGTTTAAATCCCACCTTAATGTAGTCGAATTATTTAAGCAAACGATTTTTTTTATTTCTCGAATTTTTTATAGCACTTCTGTCCCCGACTGTACTTGTACAATAAGACCGCGATCTTCCCTATCGGCCGACCGCAGCTAAGTAAAGAAAATGTTATTTTAGCGGACAGAGGGTTCGGACTTACACACTTTTGCCACTTACCCTTCCCGTGTGGAGAGTTCTTTATTTGGTTCTTCACGTTTGAATTTTCGTGTTGTCGAAATTTTTTAGGGAAAACGGAAACCTTAGATCACTTTGTTGTTGGTCAGTCTGTCTGTCAGGCTGTTAATTTCGGGAATGCCTCGAGGTATCGAGTTAAAATTAAAACTGTCTCGTTGGCATTAATTCTGTGTGCAATCATATTATGTATGTGTATTTATGTATGTTTAGTTAGTTTGTTATTACTTATTATATATATGTAAGTTTATTGTTAGTAGTTGTATGCTTATATTGTGTAAATAATTGATTATTTTCTCTTTTTGCACCGCCTGTGTTTGGCCCCAAGGTTGACTGGTAGAGAATGATTTTAGCATTAAGCCTGCCTTTTGTATTTTTTTTACTGTTCAATAAAGTGTAAAAATAAAATAAATAAAAATATGTGCGAGTATCTTTAAATGGCTAAGTTTATAAGAAAACTCGTTGGTGTTCCGAATAAAAAAAAAAGTAAGTACTCAGATTTATTGTTCTATGACGTTGTGAAAAAATCAAACGACTGAATTCACGTTAAAAAAAGATCGTGGGATTCTCAGTAAAAACGTACATTTCGACATTCTTAATGGAATCAAAACTAGACTCGGAAATTTGAAATTTGGCTTTTTTTTAATTTTTTTTATTTATTTCTTTCAGAAAAATACAATATTACACAAACTTAGTCTTTGCCAAACTGCTATGCAGTTTGTCGGCAAATTACAGTCTCGTATTATCCTATTCTATATGTTATGTATATAATCTTTATTCTATATATCTACTATTTGGTGGCACATCGCTATAAATCAAAAGTGTAATGGATGTAGTGCTCGAAGTATGGGGCGGTCACGGCGTCGACGTCACAGTCAAGGAAACACGGAGACAGGTTGATGGGATTTATTAACTTAAAGTACGGATACAGTAAATGTACAGTTAAGGTTCCAAAGAAGATGTGTATTCCTTTGGATAGGAGTATCTCAATGTCTAAGAAGGTCCAAAAGCTTCAAAAGCCAACTTTGAGCTGTTGAGATACCCTGAGGAATTCTTAACATACAGAACATAGGCCTGGAGTACTTACCTTCATATAAAAATACTTACGTCTTGCGTTGTAACAGACATACAACGCCATCTATTAACATTTCAGGTAAACTAAAAATTGTCATCTAATACATTTGCTAAAATGAAAACCTACCGCGAGGCAAGGTACAGGCAGTATTATCTGAAGTTATGGTCTAACTAGCGTTTTATGAGAAGTCATGATTATTACATATTGTTACATACTGTTACAAAAGTATAATAATATTAATTTATATATAGGAATATAAATAGATCTGATAGATTTAAAAAATTTACAAATACACCGTGAAATTTTAGTGGTTGTTTTCCCGCAACAGAACGATTTACCTTTAGTAGCACCATCGAATCGTGCGAGATATTTTTTGAAAATAAAGATATCGTTGTTCTCAACTAATCAAAAAAATAATTATCAACTCAAAAGCGTGAGATACGATAGTATCTTTACAAAATGTGACGTGTTTGGGTACTGCTTGCCGCGCGAAATCTATGTTCAAAGCAAAAGAAGCTCTATGCACTAGGTAATACAGCATAAACTGCACCGCGCGAGGGGCAATGACCCCGGCCGGTGACCGGCTGCGGCGCGGCTGATACCATTGGTTCGAGGTTGCTTTCGAGTTTCGTTTATCACAATCGTGAAACTGCTATTTTTTTTATTTGAATAAAAAAAACTGCACAAATCTATTGTACTACTAAGATAGAATCATTTTACTGCGGGAAAACAACCACTAAAATTTCGAGGTGTATAAATAGAAAAAAAACTTGAAACAGCAGACATATTTTTAACAAGATTAAGATGTTTTATTATTCAAAAACAATAAAAATTTGGCGTTCTGCGAATGTAAATATTATTGTCGTAAATCTTTTGAAAATCAATCAATTGTTCACATATAAAAGGTTCGTGTTACTCAGCTGTGTTTGTTAAGTGTAAATGTACATATATCACGAACACAGTACATAATACTAGCAGTAGTATCACTCTTGATCTTTGTGTGGCGCTTAAATATTCTGCCAAAAAAAATTACAATAAAAAAAAATATTAATAAAAATTTGTGTCGTTTTGTTTTTACAACTCCAAATGATCTTTTGACGACCTCCATGGCGGAGTGGCGTACAGACCGGTGTTCAAGGTGTCGTCTGCTCCGAGGTTCGATTCCCAGTCGGATCAATGTAGAAAAAAAGTGTTTTTCTACATTTTCTCGGGTCTAGGTGTTTGTGGTACCTTCGTTATTTCTGGTTTCCAAAATACGAGTGCTTTAAATAGTTATTCAAATTGGGATAAGAACAATGTGTGTGATGTTGTCCACATTAATTTTTATTTATTTAACAACAGATTATAGATCAAAGATTACAAAAGACATGACTTAACTTAATCACTTATTAAAATAGGTATAGGGCAAGCGGAGGATGTAGGTAGCATCAATTACCTGACAGACCATAAGTACATAGATTAACGGAGCGAAGTTTAAGCTTCATACAATCGCTTGAATCAGGGCATGTGTGCGTGACTACTGACCGCTATCGCGCACGCGGCGAAACTGTAACAAACCGGTTCACGCTCGCACGGCCAGTTGACAATCAAATTGTCACAAGTTGACGATCTTAAGAAACCTAAACTCTATTCCGTGAAGCTATCATGTTTATTTATTTATTTATAAATAATGGGCTTGCTCTTGACTACATACTTAACCATACGGTTAAGAAGAAGCCTAAGATGGAGCAAGCTTACCCAGAGGTAGTGGTTCTCCCATACACCAGCGGAACACAGAAAAACTGTTTGGCGCTGGACTCCGGCAGGAGGGTGGTAGCATCCAGGCAGCCGCTTACGAAGCCTACCACCGCAGAGGGATCTGTTAGCCGTCATCATTTCTTAGAAAACCAAAGATGCCGTTGCCCGGGGTGGACCACTAGAAGGTAGATCTCACCACCCCTAATCTTGCTACTTATGAAACATGGCCACAGTTTCGTTGTCGCAATCGTAGACTTTGAACTGTATTTTTTTTAACTGGGTATCTACTTCTAATTTATAATCTGGGTTTAAAACTTTTGTTTCAGACATGCCACACTAGGCCACACAGAACCATCAAGACCCAAACTAAGCTACTAGAAGCTTGTCGTATGAGGCACTAAACAACCTAAAAACTTACTTCTATATATTTTTTGTTGTAAATATATATTTATAATACATAGATAGGTTTAATCAAATGAATGTAAACTGTATTTCTCGTAAACAGTAAGCCTACTATACATCTTCCATTGATAATAAAACACAACCATTACTCAACATACTCGTACAATTGTTAGCTCGACTACAAAAGACATACAATTAAAACAGAATTGTGCAAAGTTAAAGAAACCATACAACATGAAAGTGCTACTCGCTCTGCTATTGATTGCGCTGGTAAGTTTTTTTAACCGATTTCAAAAAAATGAGATTCGCAGTTTGACAAATAAGTTTATGGATTATCCGCGATTATCTCAGACACAAAACGATGTTGATTCAGAGAAGTCTTTGTCGTATATCCAAATTAAATCATTTATTTACTAGAATACAGGTTAGGTACATGCAAGTTTTACAATGCAGATCTAAAAGCTTTTACGTATTTCTAAGTATTCAGTAAGCGCAATTAAGTTGCAATTATTGTTGCATTATACATATACTAGATGTTGCCCGCGACTTCATCCGCGTCAATTTCTGTTATTATGATCGCGATTATTTTTGCAACCATTTTCATTGATGCTTCGCTCCTATTGGTCGTAGCGTGATGTTTTATAGCTTAAAGCCTTCCTCGATAAATGGACTATCCGACACAAAAATATTTTTTTTAATTCGAACCAGTACTTCCTGAGATTAGCGCGTTCAAACAAACAAACAAACAAACAAACTCTTCAGCTTTATAATATTAGTATAGATTATAAGTGGCTTACTGCAACCGAATAAATTAATTAAAGGTAAATAGTGTTTACTTTCCCGACGTTTCGATCCGATTGCACGAATCATGATCGCGGGCTTAGTCGTATTTGTCACATTTGGGTAAAGGTTTTGGTATACCAAAATATACAAAAAGAGAATATTATTCTCAGTTTGAAAAAATTTATAGTTAAAAAAAACTAAAAATCCACAATTTTATAGCTAATCGAACTGAAAAGTAGAAAATAATTTTTAATTACAAAGACTTTATATTAAAGTAGTAGAAGATCGAACAATCAATCATAAGTAATTGATTCAAAATAACATTATAATAAAATTTAAGTTATTAGAGGAGAATAATTTAATTCAGAGTAAAAAGCGTGGGGTGCTTGATATATTAAATGTTACAATTATTCTACTTGGGTTTATGAAGGATTCCGTACCAAAAAGTAAAAAAAAACGGGTTTGTTGTATGGGAGCCCCTCTTAAATATTTATTTTATTTTGATTTTTGTATTTGTTGTTATTGCGGCAACAGAAATAAATAATTTGTGAAAATTACAACTGTCTAGCTTTCGCGGCTCTTGAGATACAGCCTGGTGACAGACAGACGGACAGACAGCGAAGTCTTAGTAATGATGTCCCGTTTTTACCCTTTGGGAACGGAACCAAAAAAATAGTTTTATTTAAACCTTTTTTAACTTATTATATAAACGCTTTTCGTCAGTTCATTGTGATACAAGTTTTTTTGGAGAAGACTATTGATAATGATGTCTGGGATAACATCCCAGCCGTGGGCTTATGTGATATTTAATTGTATATTCATTACAGCTTGCAGTCGCCTACCATAACGCCGGTCCCCCTGGGCCTCAAGGGGCCGAGTTGGAACAAATGATCAAGTAAATTAATTATTTAATTTTGTGACAAACCTAACTAACACCTTGTTTGTTTAACGCCTCGTTGGTCTGGTGGTTTGAGTACCGGACCAAGCTATCAGGGTCTTGGAATCCATCCCCGTTTTTAGACATTGCTCTGGTTTTTAGACCCGCATTTGGCAAGCGTAAAGTTCCGAATTTTCGAACATTGCTCGTGTTTGTGATAACCTACCCGCATTTGGTTTGGTGGTTATTATGCCAGCACCCATCATTGTTGTGGAAACTTGAATTGAATGATGGAGGCCTTTTCCCTGCAGTGGGATGATTATAGGCTGGTTAAATTAGATAGATTCTTCCAGTAGAAGATATTTTCCGTGGTACTGGCGCTTGCAACAGTGCCGGAATATCGGAAACTCATCAAAAACAAGGAACATGGTATAAACCCTGATTCAATAAACTCTAGTGATAGTGGTAATTAAAGCTTAAAGCAGTATATGAACGTGCTCAAAATGAGGTGGCTTGAAAAACTTTGACACCATTTGAAAGAATATCATACGAAAATAAATTGGCCAAGCGCGAGTCGGTGTCGCGCACGAAGGGTTCCGTACCATTGATTAGGTCAACAACAGTAAATTTATTTAATGTAGTGCCTACCTGTTACCATTTATAGTTATCGAGCAAAAATAGGCAAGAATTTTTTTTTTTGTATTAGAGCCCCCCTTAAATATTTATTTGATTTTAATTTTATTATTTATTATTAAAGTAAACATACAATAGACTATTTTGTGAATATTTCAAGTACTTACTTGTTGCCATTATTGATATCGAGCAAAAAAGGGCAAAAAAATCGTGTTTGTTGTATGGGAGCCCCCTTTAAATATTGGTTTTATTTTGTTTTTAGTATTTGTTGTTATTGCGGCAACAGAAATACATAGTTTGTGAAAATTTCAATAGTCTAGCTATCGCGGCTCTTGAGAGAGCGACGGACAGACGGACAGACAGCGAAGTCTTAGTAATAGGGTCGGGACCCTTTTACCGTTTTTACCCTTTGGGTACGGAACCCTAAAAAAGATGTTTTTTTGAAAGTAACATTTGGTTTAAATGTTTATTTACAGTAATAATTATTTGTTTCAGATACTACTAACCGCTGCAAAGAAAATGGCAGCATAATACTTGACGATCTATAAATATAAATATTAACTATAAATATAAATATTAAAATATTATGTATTAATTTCTTTTATTGATAAACTAACGAACCCCGCGAATTTCGTATCACCTAAGTACCTCTAGCACAAAAAACTATCAAATTCGAATCGTTTGCGTGTTCGTATCGCCATCGAAATATTTAGTATGAAAACTTAAACAGCGCTCGCGCGGTCAAAACGAGAACTACAAAACAAAGCACGAACTTTGTGTCGTTTGCATTCGATACGCAAACGATTCGAAGTCGATAGTTTTTTGTGCTAGAAGTACGTATTTGATTTTGACATCATAAATGTCATTGTCATCAAATATGGCGGGGTTGGAAAAAAGCATGTTTGTATATGAGTATGATTCTAAGTGAGTTTGTATAGAAAAGTTGTTTTTTGACCTATTTAGACAAATTTTTCAAAAATCTAGCGTAAGGTAAGAACCATTCCTCGAAACCGTACTTCAAGAAATATTCTAAAAAAATAATTTGAGAAATCGGTTTAGTTGTTCTCGAGGTTTGCGCTTAGCGACACATTCAGCGATTTATTTTTAGGGTTCCGTAGCCGAATGGCAAAAAAACGGAACCCTTATAGTTTCATCAAGTCTGTCTGTCTGTCTGTCCGTCCGTATGTCACAGCCACTTTATTATGAAAGTATTAGCATTGCACAGTTAAATATTGGTAGGTAGGTGTATCCTGTTAAACGCTCTACGATTTTCATACAAAAAATAAAAATAATCATATTTAAGGGAGCGTACCCATAGGTACATGGAACTAAAACTAAAAAAAAATTATTCAAACCTATGCGTATAGATAGATACCTTGAACCATTTTTTCCAAAAGTCTAAAATTTTAAAGATAAACGCTTCCAAAGTGGTAGAATGTGCGTCCCCCTCCCCTGTAACTTTTAAACTAAGCAAGGGATTTTTTTTTAAAATACGTAATGTAGATCTTAACAAATACTTTCAACGAAAATTGGTTTTAACGAGATCAAACCGGTATTTTTTGAGATATAGCACATTTTCAACAACCGCATAAACTTTGTCCTTCATACAAACACTATGTAAAACAAAGTTAATTTTGCAGTCAACAATATTTTGGCTAAGTGGAAGAAAGTGGACCCGTAATTCAGTTTAGTTACGGAAACCTCAGTGCGCGAGTCCGACTCGCACTTGGCCGGTTTTTCTAAATGAGTAACTAACATCAATCCAAACATTGGCGTAGATAATATTAGTTATAATGATATTAGGGGTTAAAATATGACATTGCCGTTTTATTGTAATAGGTTCTTTGAATTGACATAGAATCTTCATGGTTTAAGGTTTTCTAACGAAACTTTTTTCACATGGCTAAGGATGATGTACTGGTACTATCGGTAGGGTGTAATGATAAAAATCCCTTTACAATAATGTCTAACATATGTAATACATTAAGTAAATTGAAAAAAGGAAAAATATTAATATTAAGTGTTAGACATAACTACTATCTAAATGTTATTAAATTAAACACACAAATTTATCAACTTATTAAGAATTATTATAATTGTAGCTTTATTGACATTGCGCAAATCTTGACTAATTACCAAAATATGACATCTATAAGAAAAAAAATAAGTTTTAAGATTAATGTAGAAATAAATTGTTTGAAATATGAAAATGACTATATAAATAATGGACTAAAATTAAGAAAAACTATGCCAACATTTGACTATGTAAAGAAGGGAAAATTGAATGTAACTGGTTCTCATGACATAAAAAAGGGGACGATACCATACTATTTTCATACGATGAGTTTAGCAAAATCCGGGGAAACCATTGAAAAAAAAAACCATAGTTGTTTTCGCCCCCAAACAAATGAAAAATAATTTTGTTGTAATGCACCAAAACATTCAGGGACTGCGGTCTAAGAAGGAACTTATAGAAGTAACCTTAACTGAGCTTGACACTGACTTACATCCAGATGTACTGTGTTTCACGGAAACATTTATAAAAAATAGTGAGGAAAAAAATATTTGTTTACATAATTATGAACTGGCAGCACATTATAGTAGAAACAAAAATAGAGGAGGCTCTTGTATAATGGTAAAAAAAGGAACAGACTATAAAAAGTCAAGCATTTATGACGAGTATTCAATAAACTTTCACTTTGAATGCTGTTCTATTTTAATTCCTACATGTAACGTTATAATAGTTTGCGTATATCGCAGTTCGACAGCTTCTAAAAAAAGACATTTTGATCTATTCCTAGATAAATTAGACCTATTATTGAACAAATACTTATCTAAGCACCCCAAATATAAAATAATTATAGCTGGAGACATAAATATAAATACTCTAATAAAAAATAATGTTACCAGTCACCTCTATGACATACTATCTAATTACAACCTGGTGCAACATATAACGCAGCCAACAAGAGGAAAATCTTGTATTGACCATATTTTTAGTAATGTGAAATGCTACAGGCACCATTCATTCTTTATGGCTGTCCGACCACAACACAGCACAAATGCTGAGTTTTGAAGTTAAATATAAACCCACAAAGCCAAAACAAATACACATATTTAAGAAGTGTTACTCTGACGAGAATATCCAAAAGTTTAGAAATTACCTTTCCAGTCTCGCTTTTATAGAGGTATATAATGAGGAAGATCTAAATTTAGCTTTTAATAGCTTTCATGACTGGTTCAGCTTACTTTACAAACTATGCTTTCCGCTCTGTAGGGTAACAATAAGCACACAAACAAATCAGCATTGGATCTCGAAAGGAATCAGACAAAGCTGCGCTACAAATAGAGTCCTTCGACTAAATCACTACAAAAAGAAAACATATACAAGCAAAAAAAAATACCTAACTTATTCTAAACTACTAAAAAGATGTATATTGCAAGCTAAAAAACAATCAAACAATAAGTACATATTAAAAAACAAAAATATATGTAAAGCGAGTTGGAAAATAATAAAGGAAGAAACAAACACCACATCAACATCGAACAATTATATTGAATCTGTTATATACAACAACCAATTGGTTAGTAGCCCAAAAAAAATTGCAAATGCCTTCAATGAATATTTTATTAATTTGACTAATAATTCCAATGATAATTTAATTAATGACTTATCAAACGATATTTTAAGCAATTCAATTTATCTGACCCCTGTTGACGAACACTATGTAAGGAAAGTAATTAATTCCCTGAATAATACAAATTCTGAAGGATTTGATCAGATAAGTACAAAAATTCTCAAGTCATGTAAGGAACAAATAGCCCCCATTTTGGCATATCTGATAAATCTCTCCATGTCCTCGGGAACCTTTCCTGATAAGTTAAAGCTATCATTGGTCAAGCCGTCACATAAAAAAGACAATAAAACAACTATAGACAATTATAGACCAATCACACTAATATCCATCATATCAAAGATCTTTGAAAAAGTTCTACTTACTAAACTTACGCTATTCTTTGAAAAATATGACATACTACACCAAGACCAATACGGATTTCAAAAAAAAAATCAACATCCCATGCAATATTCAATTTAGTAAATGAAGTACTGAATAGACCTAATGAAAATAAATATGCAACAGCTGTCTTCCTAGACATGTCAAAAGCGTTTGATTATTGCTCGCACAATCAATTATTATAAAAGCTGGAAAATTTTGGAATCAGAGGTCTGGCCTTAAGTTGGATAAAAAGCTATCTCAGCAGTAGAATGCAAGCTGTGGAAATAGTGAAACCTGATACAAAAAATGTAATACAAAGTTATCAGTCAGAGTTTAAAGAAAATAGATTTGGAGTACCCCAGGGGAGTGTATTAGGCCCTCTCCTCTTCCTTGTTTATATCAACAAACTGCCAAATTTGACAAAGCACCGCTGCATCCTATATTTGCTGACGATATTGCTATAATAGTGACTACTGACAAAAATTCGACATTAAATGAACATATTAAGGACATAAACAATACGATTAATACAATAACTAATTGGCTTAAAGGTAACAATCTAATAATAAACTTTGACAAAACTTACTATATAAATTTCAATAATGTAACTCATGAACAATTAAATATTAACTATCAGGGAAAACATATAAAAGAGACAAATGCGACTAAGTTTTTAGGTATAGAGATTGACCATAACTTAGACTGGAAACAACAAATTATAAAAATATGTAGTAAAATAAATAGGTTTTCATTCGCACTTTATAAACTAACTAAAGTTGCATCACAAAATACAGCTCTTACGGCATACTTTGCCTATGTGGAGTCAATCCTACGATATGGTCTCATCATATGGGGCAATAGCACGGACATCAAAAAGGTATTTCTTGCACAAAAAAAGTGGATCAGAGCAATCTGCGGTGCTCCACCAGACGAACCGTGTACCCCTCTGTTTAAATCATTAAACATCTTGCCGGTCCCATGCCTGTACATATATGAAATAGCCAAGTTTGTAAAACAAAATCTACATTACTTCAAACAGGCACGTGATATTTATCCACGAAACACAAGGAATGGAAATAGGTTGGTGTCAGCATTTGTCCCAAAAAGTGCTCGTTTAAAAAAAAATGTCGCCTGGATGTGTATGGTCATTTATAATAAATTGCCTGAAACAATTAAAGAACTGACTGGTAAAAGGTTCCAAACACATTTGTTTAAATGGCTAATTACACATGTCTTTTACACTGTAGACGAATATTTAAAGCACGATTGTTATAATAATGCATGTACCTTGTAAGGCTTGAATTTGTTTTCTTTTTTTTTAACACTAGCTTTGACATTTGTTTTTCTTTAATATTGACATTAAGTATAATTGATTGATTTTATAAGATTGACATTGATTTACATAAAGAATCTAAATTGAAATTTAATATAAATAATGCATGTGTTTTAAGAAAGGATTGAATTAATTAAAGAATTATGTACTGTAGCTAAATTTAATATATTTGTATGCAACATTGGTTTGCTGAGGAAGAGGTTCGCAACTCTATGTAACAACTAAAATGTACCTTCTTAACACACGACAAATAAAAAAAAAATAAAAAAAAATGGTTTCTATGATGTTCTTCTTTTAAAAAATGTGAAACATTTGAATACCGACTTTCAATTGTTTTTGTTATTTAACTTAGACAAGAAAGATGGATACTGCGAAAATTCGAGTGATTTTTTAATACGAGTTCCGACGCGGAAGTAACGCGGCAGAAACAGCCCGCAATATCAATGTTGCGTTTGGAAAGGGATCTGCTAATGAACGCACCGTGCGATTTTGGTTTAAACGCTTTCGTGATGGAAACTTCGACTTGAAGAACGAGCCACGAGGAAGACCGCCCACACAGGTGATTAACGATGAATTAAGAGAGATGGTGGAAGCCGATCCTAGTCAAACTACCCAGGAATTAGCGGCATGGTTTAACGTAACCTTACCTACAATATTGACTCATTTGCGTCAAATCAATAAAATAAAAAAATACGTAAAATAGGTGCCTCATGATTTGACATATATATATCGGTACAGAAATGAAGGAATATTAAATCGAATTGTGACATGTGATGAAAAGTGGATTCTTTATGATAACCGTAAAAGAAAAATGCAATGGCTGACCCCAGGTCAAACGCCACAACAGTGTCCTAAAGAAAAACTTACCAATAAAAAGGTAATGGTAACTGTTTGGTGGTCTCAGCATGGTGTTATTCACTATAGTTTTCTCCGATCTGGTCAATCAATAACGGCAGATGTATAGTGTGCCGAACTCCGAACAATGTTGGCAAAACTAGCAGTAACAGCTCCGACTTATGAATCGATCTTCACCATTATTGCTCCATGACAACGCGAGACCTCATACAGCACGAGAAACCGTGTTGACCCTTCAGAGACTGCAATTAGAAACCATTCGACATCCTCCGTATTTGCCAGACCTTGCTCCAACGGACTACCATTTTTTTCGTGATTTGGACATTTAGGTATCTACGTGACAAGAAGTTTTCTTCCCAGGAGGCAGTACAAAATGCTTTCACACAGTTTGTGCAGTCTAGATCCTCAGAGTTCTATCACAAAGGCATGAATGACCTTCCTATTAGATGGCAGCAATGTATAGATAATAATGGTAACTATATTGATTAAATTTGTTAAAAATTAAAAAATAAACAATTTTGATTTTCAGTACAACAAAAGTATCGGAATCGGAAGAACACGTAGTGATAACCCTACTAAAGATATAGACATTAATCTTCTAAATAAGCATTTCACTGCTACTAATGGTCTAAATAGTTCGGATAAAAATATTACTCTTAATCATCTCTCAAAATTTTCGACTCCCAGCTATCCAGCTTTTATTTTTCGTCAAGTATCCGATTGTGATGTTGAGAAGAACGTACTTTCTATAACCTCCAATGCCGTGGGATGTGATGACATTAGCCGCAAAATGATAATCCCTATCCTAGACCTCATTATTCCCGTCATCTCTCACATCCTTAACCATTCACTCTCCTCAGGTGTCTTTCCAATGATTTGGAAAGATGCCCAAGTAACACCTATACCTAAAAAGTCTGCCCCTTCCTCATACACTGACTATCGGCCAATATCAATCCTACCCTTTATTTCCAAAGTGATGGAACGAGTTGTCCATCAGCAGCTCAGTTATTTCCTGTCCCAAAACCAACTCCTAAATCCCTTTCAATCTGGATTCCGGCCTGGTCATAGTGCGGTAACTGCTTTAGTCAAAATCACAGATGATGTCAGATATGGTATAGATAATAGGCAACTTACTGTACTCGTGTTGCTAGATTTTAGTAACGCATTCAACACTGTTGATTTTGATATATTGCTTGGAATGCTGCGTTCGCTTAACATATCTCCAACGGTGCTTGACTGGTTTCATAGTTACTTGCATGGACGCCGGCAGCGCATTCGTGTTGAGGATTGTTTTTCAGCGTGGTGCGATATAACTGCCGGTGTGCCTCAAGGTGGCGTTCTGTCTCCTCTCTTATTCGCACTTTTTATTAATTCTATTACTCACAATCTATCCTCTTCCTTCCACTTGTATGCAGACGATCTCCAAATATACTCTCAAGGGAGCCTTGAAGACCTCTTTAACGTAGTAAATGTGATTAACACTGATTTAAACCGCATCCTAAACTGGAGCAAATCATACGGACTCAAGGTCAACCCATCTAAAACTCAGGTCATTGTGTTGGGTGGTTCCCGCCAGATTGCCAGGATTGACTGGAGTGTTTTGCCACCCATCGTATTTGACGGTGTCCAAATTCCGTACAGTGACGTAGTAAAAAACCTGGGTGTTCACATAGACAGCGCACTCACCTGGAGTACACAGATCGCAGAGGTAAGTAGGAAAGTGTTTGCGACGGCAGCGGCAATTAATAGGTTACGCAACTTATTGTATTATATTTTTATGTTTTCCTTCTATATATATATAAGGTATATTTGGTCATTGGATCCTTCATAATAATATTTTAGGGTATGTTTATTAATGTATAGTATGTATATGTATGTATATTTATTTATGTAAGTATATTAATATGTAGTTTATGTTTTGTTTTTTTTTATGATTATTATATATTTATACTTTTATTTTAGTTAGTAATGTTTGTCCACACAGTTAATCTTTTGTATTGTAATGTTCACATTTCTGAAATTCTTTGCCACCTTCCCCTCTCTATCTATTTTCAAGTATTCTCTACCTGAAGGTTGTCTGGAAGAGATCGCTAACAGCGATAAGACCGCCTGAATTGTACAGTCCTTAATGTATTTTTTAAGTTAAACATTATTTTTGTATGGTGTGCAATAAAGAGTACCTATCTATCTATCTATCTACAAATCGGCAGTTCATACTTTAACGTATTGCATGGCCATGAAAATTTTTAACCAATTAAATGACGACATGAAAGTGCTACCCCTCAACAGATTTAAATTTTCTCTCAAAAGGTGGTTAGTTGATAGTTGTTTTTATTCAATGAACGAATATTTTGAGACTTTTAAAACCCGGATGTTGTAAACGTACCCAAACCCACGTAATTTTAAATTAAGACTTTATGATGTGACATTAAATTTTTAAATTAATTGTATATTTTTGCATGCCATTTTATGGTAAAATGTGTGATCTTAAATTGTATTTAAATTGTAACATCTCTGTACCACATTTAAGCGAAATAAAATTCTGATTCTGATTCTGATTCTGATTCTGATAACCCCTATTATTATATTAAAATGAAGCAGATATGTTATAAGCGCGCGCGTTGTGAAGACTCAAATACGCCCTAATAAGGGAGCTTTTTTACACTGTGGTGTTATTAACACGACTTTCTTTTACGAGTGTATGAGAAGATACTCGTATATATATAAATATAGATTGCATATACAGGATGAAATTTTTTAAAACCACTTTCCAAAAATTTTATCCTGTATAAACATAGGATAAAGATTGTATCTAACTATTATTTGCACACGCGGTCCTTAGTAATATCAAGAAAATCTCTCGACTTTTTCGAAGTCAGTTAAAAAACAGAGTTCTAACCACAACTTAAGTTATTACGTGTGTTCTTAAATAACATATTCATTGCACGGCTAGGCGCCCAGCGGTGTGCTCCTGCGACCTCCATATACAGGGTGAGTCATGGTTTAAAATACTTTACGATTTCTTGACGACCTCCGTGGTGGAGTGGCGTACACACCGGTTTTCAAGGTGTCGCCTGCTCAGAGGACCCGGGTTCGATTCCCGGACGGGTCAATATAGAAAAAATGTGTTTTTCTACTTTTTCTCGGGTCTGGGTGTTTGTGGTACCTTCGTTGTTTTCTGGTTTCCAAAATACGGATGCTTTAAATAGTTATTCAAATTAGGATCACAACAATGTATGTGATGTTGTCCACATTTATTTATTATTTAAGTCGAGAACGACTGGACCGATTTTTATAATCCTGAAAAGAGGGCCCTACAAAAATACATATTATACACAATTATAATACACCAGTAAATACAAAAGTGTATAAAATTTATTTTTTATCTTTGATTACCAAAAAATTTAGAAAAAAAGAAAGTAACAGCCTATAATCATCCCACTGCAGGGAAAAGGCTGGCATAATCACCACGCTTGCCAAATGCGGGTTGGTGATCACAAACCCGAGCAACGTTCGAAAATTCGAAACTTTTTTTTGTTGCCCGACCCGGGATTCGAACCAGGGACCCCGATCTTGGCCCGGTATTCCTCATAAATTTTTTCTATGGTTCTTTTTCGGCTCCTAAACTGTAATTTCTCGAAAAATCCAAATATCTTTAAAATTTTTTCTTTGGTTCTGTTTCAGCTCTAAAACTGTAATTACTCGAAAATCAAGAATTCTTTCTCATAAAAATATTATCTTTACAATTTAACAACACCATGTATGCCCATAAACCTTTGCAGCCCATAATAAAGTGAGAAGCGAGTTTTATAGTATCTACGTGAGCCGGTGAGAGAGGGGAGCTCGCTGTTTTGACAATATTGTAGGCAATAAAGAATAGCACTACGCTTCTCGTTCAATGGGTGTCAAAAGAAGCAAATTCATAAGTAAAGAATATATAGAGATAATACTTTATAGATAGATAGAAAACACTTTTATTGCACAAAACAAAGGTAACATTAATTACAATTAGAAAATTCTGTACAATAAGGCGGTCTTATTTCTAAAAGTAATCTCTACCAAACAACCTTTGGGTAGGAGAAAGGCAACTACGTCTAAGGGCCAATTTTTCAAATGTCAGATAAAACTTATCAGACTGAATAAGTATAAAACGACCGATTTTTAATATGTCATCTACATAAATGATTGCTGACGAATAGGTGACGTTTTCAAATTAGCCATATTGTATTTTATTAGACGAATATTTCTTATCTGACTATTAAATAAAACCGGCCAAGTGCGAGTCGGACTCGCGCACGTAGGGTTCCGTAGCAAAACGGCAAAAAAAACGGGTTTGTTGTATGGGAGCCCCCCTTAAATATTTATTATATTTTGTTTTTAGTATTGGTTGTTATTGCGGTAACAGAAGTACATGATTTGTGAAAATTTCAACTGGGTAGCTATAGCGGCTCTTGAGATACAGCCTGGTGACAGAGCGACGGACTGACGGACAGACGGACAGACGGACAGACAGCGAAGTCTTAGTAATAGGGTCCCGTTTTTGCCCTTTGGGTACGGAACCCTAAAAATCAGGCCTTAGTAGGTAGGTAGTATAGTAGAAATGACATGGTGCAAAATAAAGAGCGTATGACAAACATATTGATTAACAAATAAATGTGGACAACATCACATACATTGTTCTGATACCAAAGTTAGTAACAATTTGAAGTACTTGTATTGTAAAAAAAATACATTCGAATTGAGAACCTCCTTTTTTTTTGGAAGTCGGTTAAAAATCCAAAACAACGAACGTACCAAACAACCAGACCCTAGAAAAGTTAGAAAATACTTTTTTTTTCCGAGAATCGAACCCAGGACTTTGGAGCAGACGACACCTTGTAAAACCGATATGTATGCCACTCCGCCACGAAGGTTATCTAATAATACACATACCTACATACTCAGGACGGATAAAGAAGTTGATTTAATTAAATATGGTAAATTTATTTAAAAAATAGCAAAAAATGGCCATTTTTGTATGGGATATATATTTTATTTAAATGTTATTATTAATTATTTAATTAAAAATACAACTGAGTATTTTATGAATATTTAAGTTCCTACCTGTTGCCATTATTGATATCGAGCAAAAAAGAGAAATAAAATCTTATTTTGTTTTGTTGTTATAACGACAACGGAAATACATAATTTGTGAAAATTTCAACTGTCTAGCTATCTTAGCTCTTGAGATACAGCCTGGTGACAGACAGACGGACGGACGGACAGCAAAGTCTTACCCCCATATTTATAAACAAGTAAAAGTAACTACTTGACTACAAGTAATTACTTGAGAGACAATTTGTATGCCTTAATCAAGAAATTACTAGCAGTTATAACTACCAAAAGTTAGCATTTTCAGCCAAATAATATGACTATTAATGGTGACCAATTTCTTTCACTTAAGCACTAGGTATGAACACTTTAAGTTATGACTTTCTTAAGCAATAAGTAATTACTTCTTTATAAATACGGGGGTTAGTGATAGGGTCCCGTTTTCACCCTTTGGGTACGGAACCGTAAGAAGGAGTATTGCGAGAAGAAAATATACAGGTATTTTCTGTCTACCATTGGCATAACTGGGATCACACACCTGCTAAGCGTTGCGATCAGTATTGCAGCCTTATCGCTAAAAGCGATCTTTTCCAGAAAAAATTTGGTTAAAGCAAAACTATGTTACAAGGGAAAGGTTATTATTTATTTATTTATTATTATTTATACACGATAACACAACAGTAGAAATTTATTAAATGAAATAAGTGATTTAACGAGTGAACGATTGAACGAAAAAATGGTTTACTGAATGGTTGATTGTACGAGTTAGCATTTGGATGAATAAATACTTCTTATTACACGACAGACGATGTTAACAGAAAGATGCACTATATTGGCGGTATTATTGCTAAAAGCGATCTCTTCTAGAGAACCTATAAATGTAGATACAACAGAGTAGAGCTTCAGTTTTACTTTAATTTACTTACTGAATGCATTCGTTGGTGCGCCACGCTACAGAATACTACGATGGAGCTTGCTACGAAAGCTCTGTAGCAGCAAAGACTCAAAACATTTTGTTGGAGCTATCTACGAGTCGTAGTATACAGAATGCTACGACGGAGTTTATTACGAATCCTCTGTAGGAGTAAACATTTTATGCGTTGTTGAATCTTACTATGAGACTAACAGAAACCATAGAGCCTTAAAATGTTTTTATACAAAAATCCTTAACTAAATACTCGTACTTTACTAGGAGTCGATGCATAGCTAAAATCGATTGTTTGACACCGAATCTGTTTAATTTGTTACATTAATTTAAGATTTTATAGACGAAAATAGAAATCTTAAATCAAATTAAAACAAATCAAATCAAATATCTTTATTAAATACACTTTTATCAGTACATTATTCGCACTGCTCTCATATAAGGTTAACCTGTGTTATGAGAGTCAGGCTTCTCTTTATACATGTTTCTCACAATTAGATAGTAAGTGGGATAGTTAGAAATTAACAATATTAATTAAACAATTGCACAGAGTGTATGTGTGTGTGTGTGCGCGAGTGTGTGTGAATGTGTGTGTGAGTGAGTGTGAACAATCACAAATTCTCACCATTAATCTATAGGTACTAATATTATAAAGCTGAAGAGATTGTTTGTTTGTTTGTTTGAACGCGGTAATCTTAAGAACTACTGGTTCGAATTGAAAAAATATTTTTGTGTTAGATAGTCTATTTATTGAGGAAGGCTTTAGGCTATATAACATCACGCTGCGACCAATAGGAGCAAAGCATCAGTGCAAAAATAATCGCGATCATAATAACAGAAATTGACGCGGACGAAGTCACGGGCAACAGCTAGTGTAATATAGAAAACTACACATTGAAATGAAAGATATGTTTACGGATTAAATCCGGCTCGAAGGACCACAATGTTAAGAGAAGAGTTGGTGCCTTCGGCGGTAGATCAGGTGAAAATAAAAGTCGGACTGTATTTTATAGAGTTTGAGTATAATTCGGGACAAGCACAACAACAGTGACCGCACACTAGGAAGATATTAAAGGATAGATTTGGGTGTCATATCGGACATAACTTTTTTTAAAGTTTAGCGATTTCGATGCAAGGCAATAAAAGAAACAAATACACAATAAAAAAAATATCGGCGAACAGTAAATAAGCCATTTAATTTGAGTCGTTCAAAAATAAACACAATTTTAGACTACAAAATATTTGTTTTATTTAATATTTTGGTAATTTCTTGTTTCAAAATTTTTATGACGGACGTTTCCAATAGCTGGACAATTAGAGGAATCCCTTAAGGTTTCTTCTACATATCAATACCATAATACAACATTATCATTCTATTTGGCGACAGGGTCTAACACTTAAGTGCCATTGGCTGTACCTTCCTGTACTTGATAGATTTATTGCAGCCGCGGGCATTCGGCTCTCAGAGGGCCAGAGTGGGGGAAGGATTGATATTTAAAACCAATCGAAGGGCTGTGAATACTACTTATAAAAAAGTGCTTTTGAAGTATTTCTGAATATTTAGAAGATAAAAGTATGATATAAAATAGAATTATTATGTATAAACACAAAATGAAAGAAAGAAAGAAAGTTTATGGTTAAGGGCAATACAACACAAAAATAAAGTATTATACTAAAATAATGTATATTCCTTCTATCTATTGTTGTGCCAATCAGGGTCCATAGGTATACCATATATAGGGTGTTACGTAAATGGTATAACAAGGAGAAACCAGCCTGTGTTAACATTATGCATTTAAATAATATGGTGAAATCAGAAATTTTATATCTTTTTTTTTTATACAATAAAAATTTTTGAGATTCCGATTTGTATGAAAATATTTTATTCAAAAATTATGACTTCACCGTAGTATTTATATCGTCGGCTAAAGTATCAACTCGTAACTCCATCAGATCAAATTTTACAGGAGACACAAAAAACTTCACCACGAAAAATATTGGATGAAGCTTTGTTTTTGTTTCCATTTAGTATTTTAAATATAAAGTTTCTTAAAGGATATAAAGAGCTTTGCTATTGTAACCGTTCAAGAAATTAGCAACAATAATGTATGAAAATTTCAATTAAAAAAAAGGGATTTACGAGGTCTGACACTTTAGCCGGTGATATACGTACAAATGTTGACATAGGCTGGTTTCTGTGGTACCACAAATATCTGACCCGAGGAAATATAGTAAAATCTATTTTTTCTACATACTGGCAATAGACACCGGGACCTCGCCGTAAGCAACACCTTGAAAACCGGTGCGTACGCCACTCCGCCAAAGAGGAGGAGATTTTTCTTTTTTTTATATTTTTCAGACATGCCACACTGGGCCACACAGAGCCATATTATAGTCCCAAATTAAGCTACTAGTAAGTAATTCATAATTAATTTATTCACTTCAAATTTGTGATACAGAACAGGTTGATACCTTTGTAGAAGCAGTTGGTAGTGCTTGTCACAAATTTACCTTTTCAAGGCATCAGTGATACATTGTAATTACCTACTTTCTTTATAATACATTAATACATTATCCATTATTATAAATTGCACTGTTAGATTTATTAAATTTTAAATAGTATTTTTATATTATAATATGTTAATATGTCTATCGCTCGCTACTGTCATACATTTTAATATTATTACTTACATTTTCGGTTGTTATATACATATAAGCATAATAAGTGATGTCAGAAATTAAATGTCAATAAAGATTGGCGTCAAATTAATTGAAGAAACAATGTCAAAAATAATACATATTACATTTTACAATTTATCGTCATAATACTCCTTTAATTAATAGTATGCCTTACTAGTCAACAAATTTTTTAATGTTAGTTCAATTTTTTTACCTTGGAGGGTCCTGATTAAATTCGGTAGGTGTTTATATACTTTAATTGCCATATAAAGAGGACCATTTCTATACAATGCCATACGCGATGAAGGCAACAGTAAATTGTTTCCACGTCGAGAGTTATGTTTGCCAGGTAGGTCGCAAATTTTTTTTAAATATTGGGGGTACTTTTTCACAAGCCGCCCTAACTCAAATATGTACAAACACGTAACAGTAAGAACTTTCAGCCCCACAAATATCAATCTACACGAATGTGTCGGTGCCGTGTGTGTTATTATTCTGAGGCAGCGTTTTTGCAAAACGAGCACAGAGTGCGCGTTTGTAGCATTTCCCCATAGTACTATTCCGTACCTTATCCAGGCAGCTGCATGGCTGTGATAAGCTATAAGTGAGCAGTCTGCGTCTGTACTTTTTCGGAGTTCACGTAATGCATATGAGAACTAACGTCAGTTTACCCACCACTATATCGACATGGTTCTTCCAACTCACAGTCGCGTCCATTGTTATCCCTAGCATTTTAAGGTCACTTACTTCCTCGATTTTTAGTAGTTTGTCGTATGGGGTACTAGACAACCGATAAACTTACTTATATATTTTTTTTAGTAAATATATACTTATATAACATAGATTTGAATGCTTTTTTCATTTATGTACCAAAACGGTACCTCTAATGCCCCGTTGGTTGACATGCTTGATTATTATGCCTGTACCCATCATTGCTGTGGTAACTTGAATTCAATGATGGAGGTCTTTGCCCTGCAATGAGATGATTATAGGCTGTTACTTTACTTTTCAAGGTACCCCTTACCCAAAAATAAATACCCGTCAAACCGTACACTCCTATAAATAAGTATGCTAATGCCTTATTCTCATGCTCTCCGTATATTACGTTTATGCGACCTATAAATTTAAAAGGTAACTATAATTTTATTCATGGACTTTCTTGCTACTCAAAAGGGCGTTTCATAGCAATGTTTTATTTATGGTGCACCTACAATAATGTTATATGATCTATGAGTAATTCTCAAGTGTGACTAAGCTACAAAAAGATGGTTCCAAAATATAGGAACCAATTTCATTCAATACAAATAATTTATTGCGTTCCATAATGTTATAAAGGTGTTATAAAGTTGTAGGAACAACAAGTAATTCAATATAAATCATTATAGACCCTGTTCGGGCACAGCAATAAATGTTACTCGACAGAGAGGTTGACGCCACACGGAGAAAAAAATATTTTACAATACTACCAGAACGACTTGTAAAAACAAATCGATTGAAAGTTAACAAAAAACTGCGAGTGCTATCAGAATTAGTTTTAAGGATAAATTGTCGCTTAATTGCAAATACTAAAAAAATCTGGTAAACAAGTTAAGTGTACGAAACATGTCAAATAGTATCAGTTACTACTTTCTTTGTAAACATCAAAATAATGAGTTAGTAATGGGCACAACTATGTTTAAGTATTGCTAGCAGTACCAATTTGATGGTAAAGTGTACCGAAAAATGTGTTCAATGTACCAGACAATACACGTTACTAAAAACTAGATTTTTAAAATATCATTTACAAAATGTATAGTTGTCACATATTCTTCTTCACATATTGCACTATGCGTTCTAGTTAACTTCCTCAAAATTCTGGTTAGTAAAACTAGACCTTTTTCTCCGTGATGAACTTGTTAGTACACTTTAAATACATTTAAAATTTAAAAGTTAAAATTTCATATATTTAGAGTCAACTTTATGCTAACTTATAATTAGTAATAGGTACATTGTTTGGTCGTAGGTACTTAACTGTTTTATGAAATATTATGGAACAGTAATAAGTAAATAACTTTCATTGGAAAATAACATTAAATTCACACATCAACATAAAATTTACCCAATATGATTTTGTCTGATGAACCTAAAACTAAAAACCTTAAAAAATATAATATAAGTAAAACTTAGGTATTATTAAAAGGAGTCCCTTTCTGCAAGGTTCCGAATACCGGCAGTGTTCCCCTTTTGAATAGCTAGACTATATATATATATATATATTTGCATATTTTATTTGTCACTAATCGTAGCCCGACTTTGTTCGCGCCGAATTTAAAATTTCATACCATCCCACAAGTTTAGAATAAGGCTTAGTTCAAGATCAAATTAAACGGTAATTATCGTCTACATTACCGCGCGGTTAGTGTCCCGCGCGGTACCGCGTGGTCATATGAGCTTAGCCTTAGCCTTACTTCGGTCTTGTACCACATTCGTCATATGAACATAGCCTAAAAGTAGCGTACTGTTAGAACGGACTCGGGGATTTAGGTTTAAAAAAAAAGATATTTAATTACACTAGAAATGGTAAGTAAAAACACACGAGTTAATTTGGAGGTGGCAACCGTCACGCGCGAAGAGTTGGAACCGACTGGCTATGCCGCGAGCCCGAGAAGCGGGCGAGCCGGACTCTAGACTAAAGATGCTGATGCAGCAGGAGACAGTGCTGGTCAGCCCTTATGCTAACATTGAAAGGGTGTAACATCTCCCCCCATTGAGACTAAACTTAGGGGTTCAATCCTCTAAGTTTATGGATGATTAAGGGTAAGTATTCAATATTTTACAGGTTTCTACGGATTTTGGGGAAAGTCTCTTCGACTTCTACTGCTACTAGTTCTGTGTCAATACGTATGTCTTTTGTCTTGTTTTTGGGACTGATAACTGGAAGTTCGATCTGTTCGACATCGTGAATGTTGCCAGGTTTATTCATTAACAATTTCTTATAATGAAGATTATAAAATACAGTGATAAAAATAATGAGTATTAAAAATAGGGTAAGGGATGAATAATGAGCCCCATATTTTATAACATGTGGTTCTTGGGTAATTTTATCTAGTTCTGAAATAATTTTATTATTGACAGTTTTTGAATAATCTATATTGTTTAAATCTAAGTCTTTTAAATCTGTAATGGGGACATTATCGGCTACTTTAATAAATTTCGTTAGGCTACAACATGTATCGTTAATTAGGTTAAAGTCTAAGTTAATAACAGGCAGACTTATATTCATTACATTATAATTAGGTAACAGTTCTGTGTCTCTGGAAAATGCTTTACAGTGTGTAGGAATTTCGACAATTCCTGTTCCTATTACATTAGTTTCCGTAAGTTCAGAATTTAAACAATCTATAGATAATTTACTAAGTACGGTTTGGATAAATATCCATTTATTATTTCGGAGTGGTTTCCAAATGTCCAGGTTTCCTCGAATAAATTCGGTTTTACACTGCGTAGGGATTTTTGTTATGACATTAGATAGCAGTTCGCTTTCACAACTGGGGTTTTCACTGGTAGGGAGCACTTTCACTATTTTACACACATAATTTTGGGAGTCGATGTTTTTACACTTTTCCAGGGAGTCCAGGGTACTGTAGTGCAGTTTATCCTTGGTGATCATCACGTACTTGTGGCTGGGTACTATAACACTGAATGAGTCTGGCCTTGTCGCATTATGTGGAATGGGTAATGGAATGTTGTTATACATATAAAATTGACGCGGGTTTACTAATGGTACTTGCAATATAAACATTATTTTATCACTAACATAATAACTAACTAACTTACTGATACTTAAAATAACATGGATTAAATTTATGTCTAAATCTACAGCTAATTCGAAACTGTTGGGCAAATGCCTGTAGTTATCAGCAAGCTCTGTATACAGTTGGCGCGGAGTTATGACTGATGGGTGTAAGACATTGACACTGCTGAATAATATCGAACTAGTTATGTCTTCCATTTGAAAGGAAAGCGTGAGCAGGGATGATTCTAAATTTGTAAAAATTGAATTTATCTCGGAATCTATTAATAAGTTATTCGTAGTTTTTGTGATGTTTCCAAGTACGGTAGAGAGCTTGTTGATAGCTGTATTGAGGTTGGCTTCGTTAACCTTAATTTTGTTAAGAGTTTCATTATATTTGGATAGCACCGATGTAGTTACTAATATGTGATCTTTCATTAAGGAAGCCAATCTCTTTTGATTGTTTTGTACATGATTGATTGCTGTATCGTATTTGATAGCATCATCTTCGTCCAAGGTGCCAAAGATTTGTTTCATGGCTGTACCTATTCCACCAATCCATGCACTCCGTTTAGCTCTACTATCTATTAGGTGGGTGATGGAAGAGTATTCCTTTATGATGTCTCTAAAGCGGACAGTGAAAGGTTGGAGGATATTACGACACTCAGAATTATCCAGTGACGCTACTTGTTCACAAATGTATTTAATTTTATCTATTACTAGGTTAATATTTTGCATATGTGGCTTAATGTAAGAAATATCTACGGGGATTAATATATCTAGGTGACCATTATTAATTTTAGTTTTTCCAATATAATCGAAGTAAATGCCTGAGCTTGACGGAATTGGTTTAACGAAACTTGGCGTTGCAGAAGTTGACGCACTGAAAATAAAAGAAGTCAATAAACGTAGAGTTTATTAAATTTAATCCCGTTATTACTACTAAGATAACTATGGTCCTAATATTAACACTACTATAATACTACCGTAATAATACTATTTTGAATAAGCTTAATTCTTAACCTAGGGAGAACTGGGGAAGACGCCAGCTAATTTCACTTCGTCATAGTGATGCTTAACATGTCGTCTGTTTATAAGAAGAGTAAGCGTATTGTTCCCGTGGATGGCGATTACTTTATATGGCCCTTTCCATATGGGCGAGAGAGCTTTGCGTAGCCTTAGATGATTTTTCAGGTAAACAAAGTCGCCTACTTTATATTGGACCGGACGGGTCCTGTGGTCGTAATAGTTCTTAGATCTTTCTTTTGAATGTTGAATGTTTTGGACTGCCCGTTCCCAGGACAATTTTAGCCGATGTTGGAGCATGCGGATATAGTCAGGGTATGTAGTGAGGTCTTGGTTAAAGACGGAATCAGGGATGAAGGTTTTATGTCCGAACAGCAGTTCGTATGGTGTGAAATTGGTGGTGCAGTGGACTGCAGAGTTGTAGGCCAAGATGGCTGTGTAAACGTAACGAGGCCAGTCATCCTGGTTCTCGTTAACGTAAGATTTTAAATATTCCTTGAGGGTGGAGTGGCTCCTTTCCAGAGCCCCTTGAGTTTGAGGATGGTACGGGGTAGACCAAATCTGTTTTATTTTTAAAAAGTCACACGTTTTCTTGAATAGGTCCGCGGTGAAGTTTGTACCTTGATCCGTAAGGATGGATCTCGGGATGCCAAATAAAGAAATGAAATGTACTAACGAATCTGTTGTTTCTTCTGTTGTTACGCTACGTAGAGGATATGCAACCGAGAATTTAGTCAGATCGTCCTGTATCGTGAGTATGTATTTGAGTTTTGCGGGACCGGATTCAGGGAGTGGACCAACGATATCCAATGCTATTCGTTGGAATGGACTAGTAGAGGTAGTAGTAATTTGCATTGGTGCTCTATTCGTTCTTCTAAGGGCTTTATTTGATTGGCAAGATGAACAGTTTTTTATGTAAGTTTCGACATCGGTTTTCATTCCTTTCCAATAGTAACGTTCTTGGATTCTGCTTAGCATTCGATTGCAGCCCAAGTGGCCGGCAATCGGAAGGTCGTGATTTTCCTTTAGTATTTTCTTTATTTCACTGAGACTTGGGTATACAATGTTATTATGATAGATATTTATAGTTATATTGGTTTCATGGAAAAGGTAAACTAGGATGTTGTATATTTTAGCAAAGGAGTGTTTTTGGAATTGATTCTTAAAATCGGATATGGCAATTTCATTAATTTCGTTTGTGGAGGTCGACATGATATGGTTTCTGATAGTTTTTAAGGTTTGGTAAATTTCGGGGTAAGTACTTTCGTCGAAGTGATGTACCTTATTGTAAATAAGGTAAATGGATTTGTTATTTATTTCAGGAAGTTTATCGAATGAGTATAATTCCTTTTCTATCTGTCGAATTTCTTCTGCGTTAGTAAGGTTTTCTAATATTTCCGGGACATATGCATTGGAATCGTCTAGGTCCATGGATGTGGGAATGATAATGGATTTGCAATGAGTTTTTAGGAGGGACTTGTTATGTTCTAGGATTGTCGTGTTGAAATTCATATTCTTGTTGTTGATGTCTTTTAGGAATTTGGAGTAGTCGTTATCATTTGAGGTAGCAGGTTGTTGTAATGGTGGATCGGAGTCTTGGGGTGTCGTTTCTATTGTTTCGGGGTTAGGACTAGGAGGGTTTAGTGGAATTTGGTTTTCAGGATTTGGAATAGAAGGATGCAGTGGGTTTTGTATTTCAGGGTTAGGAGTGGTAAGGGTGCCTGCACCTGGAGGTGGTACAGGATCATTGGATTTAGAAGGTATCGTTGGGTTAGAAGCATCAGTGGGATTTGTTGGATTAGTAGTTTCAGGACTGTATGGAAGTGGGATTTCGTTATCGTCTTCCAGCAGGTCGATGCAGGGCATGCTATCACCATCATTATCGGAAACAGTGGGAAGTTGTATGTCTAAGTCCTCCAACGTAAGGGGACTGAAGGGTTGGCTATAATCACTATAACCAAGGGGATCTCCTGGATTTGGATCTTGAATTGGATTAGAAGGGACAGGGTTTTCAGGTTGATCCGGATCTTCGGGTATTATAGGATTTACTGGATGACGAGAGAGGGCGTCAGCCGCGGAGTTGAGTCTACCTTTGCGGTAAACGATTTCATATTCGAATTCCTCGAGCTTGAGGCGCCAGCGTTGCATTTTGCTACTTGGGTCTTTATGGTTAAATAGCCATCTAAGGGGTCTATGATCGGTAATTATTTGAAATTTTCTTCCATAAAGGTAGGGTCTGAAGGTTTTGCAGCCGAAAAGAATTGCAAGAAGTTCTTTTTCAGTGGTGCTATAGTTGACTTCGCTTTTATTAAGTGTGCGTGAGGCATATGCAACGGGTCGGTCTTTACCGATGGGACCCTGGGATAGGACGGCGCCAATAGCGTGGTTTGAGGCATCACAGGTGAGGATGAATGGTTGGGAGAAATCAGGGTAACAGAGGACTGGAGCGGTGGTAAGTTTCTGCTTTAGTAGGTCGAAAGCAACTTGCTGCTGGTTTTCCCAATTAAAGGGAGTATCCTTTTTGAGTAGGGTTGTAAGGGGTTTGGAGATTTTTGAAAAATCTGGAATGAATCGGCGATAGTAGGAAACGAGTCCGAGGAAGGATTTAATGTCTTTGGGTGAGTTTGGAATTGGGAACTCGACAACGGCTTTAATTTTATCTGGATTGGGTTTGACTCCTTCGGTCGTGATTATATGGCCGAGATAAGCGACCTCACGTCTGAGGAACTCACACTTATCTGGCTGGAGTTTGAGGTTGAATTCTCGAAGTCTTTGGAATACTTCTCGTAAGTTCTGAATTGAAGAGGACAGATCAAATGAGTATGTTACAATATCGTCGAGATACACGAAGCAGCGGATGCCCTGTAGGCCAGATAGGGCTGTATTCATCAGCCGTTGAAATGTGGAAGGTGCATTTTTGAGACCGAAGGGCATGCGGGTGAACTGGAAGTGGCCCTGAGGCACATTGAAAGCTGTTTTTTCGGGGTTATTAACTGGAATTTGATGGAATCCTGATGCTAGATCTAGGGTTGAGAAATATTTACTGTTGCCGAGTTGATCTAGGATTTCCGTTATTTGGGGAATAGGATAGGTATCACCTATTGTGATGTCATTCAGTTTTCTATAATCAATGACAATTCGCCATTTTTGTTCACCGGAGGCATCAAGTTTTTTTGGTACCACCCAGATTGGTGAGGACCATGGGGATTCAGAGGGTTCTATGATTTCTTGTTGGAGCATTTTATTAATTTGTTTTTCTACTTCTTGTTTATGGACTTCAGGGAATCTGTAGGATTTAGTATGGATTGGAACTTCGGATGTTGTTTTTATGTCGTGTTTAATAGCATTGGTATAAGAGAGTTTCTCATGAGGTAGATGGAATATGTCGGAAAAGTCGGAGCATAGTTGCAGGAGAGCGTCAGCTTCTTCCCCGTTTAAATGATCAATTCTTAGCATGCTGAGAACTTGTTGAGTTCTTTCAGCGGAATTAGTATGATTTGTGTGATTTATATGGTTGACAGCGATTGAGTCGTTGTTAGATTGAAAAATGGAACTGATAGGCGTCAGCCTTAAATTGAGGTTTGTTTTTAATGTAATTGAGGATTCAGAGGTGTTGATAACTGTGAGGTTAACTCTTTTATTTTCTTTAACCCGGACGAGGCAATTAGCAATTAGGAGGTTGTCAGACGGACTTTGATCTAGAATGAGACCTTCCTTTAGGTCGGCATTGGAAACTGAGCATTCTATTACCTTTTCAGTGCGGGCTGGAATAATGTAATAGGGATCGGTAAAGTATAATTTGAGGTTATGTTTACCGAGTTTGAGAACTTCTTGTGTGAAGTTAATACTGCCTTTGAAATTGTTGAGAAGGTCGTTACCTACGATACCATCATAGGGGAAGTCTATGTTTTCGATTACGTGAAATTTGTGTTTGATAGAATCCTTGTTATTCAGGGGAATAGTCAAATTGAAAGAGCCTAATGTTGGGATGGAGTCGTCGGTGGAGTTGAATCCTTTTAGTTTCAGTATCTCTCCACTAAGGAGTGTGTGAGATTTAATAACTGATTTTTTCAGGAGACTGATGGAAGAGCCTGTGTCAACCAGGAGAGATAGGGGCAATTCGGAGGATGTGGTATTTATGACGACGTGTGGTAACGATTTCTTGGACGGGTCAAACGATATTTCGTAAATTTGATTTTCTTTATTTATTTTTGAAAGTGGTAGATATGATTCTGCAGATACAGCAGATTTGGCAGATTCAACGGATTTGGTAGATTTCGCGACTTTGGCGGATTCAGTGGATTTGGCAGATTCAACGGATTTGGTAGATTTCGCGAATTTGGCAGATTCAGCGGATTTGGTAGATTCAGCGGATTTGGTAGATTTCGCGGATTTGGCAGATTCAGCGGATTTGGTAGATTCAGCGGATTTGGTAGATTTCGCGGATTTGGTAGATTTCGCGAATTTGGTAGATTTCGTGAATTTGGCAGATTCAGCGGATTTGGTAGATACAGTGGATTTAGCAGGTTTAGCGGATTTGGTAGATACAGTGGATTTAGTAGGTGCCTTTCGATATAGGAACGAAATAGGACGAGGCGTTGGACTCACGGGACACCGCCGGGAGCCCATTATTCGTTTAAATCATCGGAGGTGTTATTGTCAATTTCGTCGTGTCCTTCATCGTCCTGTTGGGTAAAGTTTACTTTACGAAATTGTTGGTTTGGAAATTGTTGGTTTGGAAATTGTTGGTTGTTGTTATTTGGGGATCTTTGATTCCTTATTTTGTTGTTGTATTCCCGTTTCCTACAGTTTTCGATACTATGACCCGGGAATTTGCAGTAACGGCAGACTAAGCCGGAAGTGGTAGGGTTGGAAGAGGTTTGAGCCTGAGAGGTTGTTGATTGATTGTTGGGCCGGTTAGGTGGTTTGACGAAACGGTTGTTAGAACCTTTTGACTGTTCCGGTGAGGGCTTTCTATAAAGAGTCTGTTGGATTCTTTCTTCGGATATGGCAAGGTTGATCGCTTCATTTAGGTTTTTGGGGGACCTACACCTGACGATGTTTGAAATCCTCGGGTATAGCCCCATCAAATAATGGTGGAGGGCAAGGTCTTCCATGGCGGCTGTCCTGCCAGGAAGTTCCTTTACCTTCGTATTCGATAAAGAAATTTCGGTTAGGAGTTGTGATAAGCAGGTCTCCACCCGCAAGGAGTACTGACTGACATTTTCATTTTGGCCCTGTTTGCATTCCTGCAGGTCGGTAAGAAGATGGGAGTAGTGTTTCCTTTCACTAAATTGTGTTTTCAGAAAATCTTTGAGTTGTTCCCAACTATTGAATTCTTTTATTGAGCACGCAACTTCTGCCTTGTCCTGTAGCTGACATAGGATATACTTGAATACAATGTGTTTTTGCACTTCCGTTGCGAGGTTATAAGCGTTATTACAGTTTATTATGAAGGAGTTAAGTGTTTCCCTACTTCCGTCATAGGGTTTAACGAATTTTAGAAGAATGTTGAGATCTATGTTAAGACCTGAGCTGTTAGGGGTTTTCTTCCCTTTTTTCTTTTCGAAGTCCACCACTGGGCTTGTTGCCCTTTCGTCTTCCGACAGTGGTAGTTCTATGTCTTGGGGAACCTGGAGTTGGTCTTTGAGCGCCTTGGATTCAGACATTTTACACAATTACGTAGCTTAGAATAGCACAAAGAAATAAAACCTAAACACGGCTTATAATTAACAACACTGTTGCACACAAAGGAATTGTCTATAATATAATTTTAATGAAAGGCCAGACTCACAGCGACAATGTTGCGTAGACTGCGAGCACGGCGACGACGGGAAGTGATCGCATTCCTGCGATAAGGCGACTCGAACTCGGCGGGACACGGGGCTTGAAGCGGCGATTATTGTTGGCGAGTGGATGATGCGATTGATGTCTTACAGGCAGGCAGGATACAGCGGTGTTTGTAGGATTCGGTGATGTTTCTTTCCAGGATGCAGTGGAGATAGTGGGATGCGAAGATGAGTCCAGTTCCGATATAGCAGGATACGGTGAGCGGCGACGGTAACACACCACGATAAACGATATGGTAAGTATAAAGTTTTTGAAGTAAAGTTTTGTTATATAAATTTCACTTTTTACACAAAGCACGAAAGTGTACGGAGACGAACCGGGAACCACTTATATTGATCCCTTTACGCTGCCACCAATGTTAGAACGGACTCGGGGATTTAGGTTTAAAAAAAAAGATATTTAATTACACTAGAAATGGTAAGTAAAAACACACGAGTTAATTTGGAGGTGGCAACCGTCACGCGCGAAGAGTTGGAACCGACTGGCTATGCCGCGAGCCCGAGAAGCGGGCGAGCCGGACTCTAGACTAAAGATGCTGATGCAGCAGGAGACAGTGCTGGTCAGCCCTTATGCTAACATTGAAAGGGTGTAACAGTACCATAAATATCCCAAAACCTTCATTTGAGAAAATATTCATTTTCGGAGTTTTTTATGGGATTATATCAGATTACTATTTTGCAACAGCGTTTATTTACAAAAAGCACAAAATAGCCACCAATCACGATTCGGTGTCAAACAAGAATTTAAAGGTTGACACATGTTAACATACTTATTTTAGGAATAGATTTTTTTGTTATAAAGCTTTTCCATTATTAACCTTTTCAAACCTGACACATCCTTTACATTGCGTCTGTTAAGTCCACTTTTGCAAAGCTACAATGCCAGTTGTAATAAAACAGCCTTCAAAGCTCTCGTTGGGGGTTACCACTTAGTCGAGATGAGCATAAATCTATCAATGGCCGAGAAGCCTCTACTCTGGCTTATCTCAAGACAGGGTTTCCAGTTTAGGATTTTTTCCCTATTTTTGGGGAATAATCAAAGTTTTGGGGGAGTATTACGAAAAATAGATCTTTGGGGTACAATTTGGGGAACTGTTTTCTAGTGAATTCATTTGCATTTTGTTAGTTCATACAATTTCGTATTTTTATCCATCAAAAATAACAAACTGTATCTCGAATATTTCTCTTTTTGGGGTAATTTCACTATTATGTCCTGGTCACCCTGCTCCAAGGCATATTGCGTGTGAAACTTTCTTATCAACGTCAACAGGTTACAACACTACGACCCGCCATCAATCTTGTGAAGGTAGGCTTTGAAATAATTGTTACAGTATTTAAAAGTACTTTTTTTTTTCTTTAATAATCCCTCGATCGTGAGTTATTCCAGACACAATTGAAATCAATTGTTATCGTGGCACCCGAGTGCCTCCTGGGGGTTGAGGGATACAATTATCTTATTTAAACTTTTTTATTTAGATTATTACAAAAACTTTAACAATTAAGCGCGCGATCAGCAGAAAAAGTACAGTGACAGCTCCTAGTGACGTGCATTAGGCATCCATTGATTAGTGATGGGAAGTGTACAATTAAACATTCAATTTCGTGTCATTGTTTATTAATGGGCTTGCTCTTGGTTTCACACTGAACCTTAGGCTTGAGAGGAAGCCTACGATGCAACGAGCTGACCCAGAAGCAGGCTATTATTCACTCTTGCTTCCAAAATGTTGGGGTTGTAGTCATTGAAGGAAACAGAATTCAGAATAGTCCAACCCCCGTATTTATAAAGAAGTAATTACTTATTGCTTAAGAAAGTCATAATTAAAGTGTTCATACCTAGTCCTTTAAGTGAAAGAAATTGGTCACCATTAATAGTCATATTATTCGGCTGAAAATGCTAACTTTTGGTAGTTATAACTTCTAGTAATTTCTTGATTATGGCATACAAATTGTCTTTCAAGTAATAACTTTTAGTCAAGTAATTACTTTTACTTGTTTATAATTACGGGGGTAAGTATTGAAGAAGACATTTTTTTACAAAAAATGTAAACTGCGACAACCGTGAAACAAGCCACCATTGAGATGGTGCATGATGATTGTTGGTGTTCTTGTTTGGCGCCGACTCTAAATTAGTGAACTGAAAGCCCCAAGTCCCATCTATTAACAGGACTAGTGCACCAAAAATTCCCATTAGTTTGGTCAAGAGAACTGTCCAGCAGAACTAGTGGGAATAAAGGGCTCGTTTGACCTTTTTCATTTGTTTTTTTTTTGTATACCTAAACAGTTATTTTCTCAATCTACCTTACGTTATCTTAGAATCGATAACAAAAATTATCGAAATCAATCGTCAAATCAATTCACGCACTTTATAGAATTCAAAACCTTCTTCTTTACTTTTTTTTGATTAACTTATTAACTACCCCCTTTTACGCTGGAAATATCTTTAAAAAAACATTGCTGCTTTATATTCGGTTACCTATCGTTCCCTCAATAGAATGAATACCTATTTGAAAATGGCATATCTAGTGATTTAGGAAGTTAGTTAGGTAGTTAGGATGTTTCGTCGTGTAATGCGTATGTGTATGTTAACGGTCTTGAGTTTGATTCCTATTAATAGATAAATGTGGACAACATCACATACATTATTCTGGTCTTAATTTGAGTAACTATTTAAAGCACTCGTATTTTGGTAATCAGAAACAACGAAGGTACCTCAAACACCCAGACCCGAGAAAATGTAGGAAACCACTTTTTTTTTCTACATTGACCCGTCCAGGAATCGAACCTGGGACCTCGGAGCAGGCGACACTTTGAAAACTGGTGTGTGCGCCACTCCGCCACGGAGGTCTTCGATTAATAATGATTGTGTCGCGTGGTGCCGACTATAGCTCCACGACTCCTCTTCCTATGCGTGTCGTAATAGGCGACTAAAGGAGAACTGCCAGAAGAAAACGCTCAGCGGCGTCTTCCCCCCATCTTTGGCCATACTGCAGCAGAGTCTTTCCTTGACTGTTGGCCAAACTTCGAAGGCCAACCCGCCTACCAAACAAGTTAGGTGATTTTGGCAAAATCTTTTTGAAGATACCTCCGTCCAGCAGTGGACTGGCAGTCCGCTAGTGATGAAAATAATGATAAATATTCACTATTGATTATGTTTGATTTATTGTTTTCTTGAATTTACGCGAACACAATCATTGAATAGAAAGATAAAGTTATGTATTTAAGACGCGTTTATAAGAGTTTTACATTTTATGTTTGGTGTTTGTACGGTGTTATTTTATTACGGGCGACGAAAATATTATTCGTCTAATAGTTGAATTAAAGTAATTTGTTTGATTTGTAAGTACTTTTTAACTCTAAAAATAAATTAACATCTTACCTTTTCATTAAGCTTCGCAGGTGGCTTCACAATATACGGGAAGCCGGGCACAGGACCAAATATGGAGGGCATCATTGCCGGCGCGAAAATCACTTTGACAGGTTGACTTTGACAGCTGCAGTTGTCCGTCACTTTCAAGGTCTCCGCCACTTTGGCGCTGTCGCTTTGACAGCAACAGTGATGGCAGGCTTTGACAGGTTGGCTTTGACAGCAGCTTGACAGTTCGTTATCACTTGTCTGCGTGCTTCGCATTTCAGTATTTTCTTGGATTTTGTTTTCACTCGTATCTGTTTGGTTATTGTTAATGTTTTTGTTGTTTTTCTGAATGTATAGTTTCGGCTTTTTGTATTCCTCTGGAATTTCTAGGAGTGGTGGTTTACGTTTTAAATCTTTCGGAGTTTCCAACAAATAGGTTTTCTTTTCTGTTTTATTTTGAAATGGGTGGACTAGTAGTGTTTTTGGATTTCTTGATTGATTATGAAGAGTTGTTTTGGAGGCCCCTGAGAGGGCCTCGGGTGTCCCTTTAGCATCCAATTTGGCGATTTTAAAGTCTAATTTTTAATTATTTTTTAATAGCTTTCTATGCTTTGAAATGCACGGGATATTGTTAAAAACAAAACTGTCACATACTGTGTTAAAAGATAATAGTTTATAGACCTCCTGAATTTTTTGAAACTTTTCAAAGTTATAAACACTATATTATATTGTCTCACTTCAATTTATTTCATTTGATTGATTAGTTTTTAAACGACTTATTCACGTTACAAAATCAGTTACATTAAAACCTATTTACGTTGTAAAAAGTCTTCAAATTTCATTTTATTATTGGTAAACACATCACATTAAAATTAATCCTACCCACCATATAATTTTTATTTTTATTAACACTTATTTATTTTCTTTTAACTTAAATTTTTGTCCGTCAATTGTTTTAATACTGTCTCCGTTTTTGTATTTTTTTAAACGTTCACTTAATGAATATATAAAGTTCTAATTTTAAAACTGCTTTACACACCTTTTTTCACAAAATATCACAATGATTCACTAGGTCATTAACAAAACATCTTGTTGATTTAATTAATTGTCATCACTCACTAATAAATTCGCACATATTCGTCCAATGTCAAGTTCACACTAGTAAACAAACAGGAAGGTCAACGACCCGCAACCACGTTACTTTGTTTACAAACAATGTAAACAAAACTACGAAATTCACCAAAATGATAAAGAAAGCAACAAAAAACATAAGTTCAAAGCGCCACTAGCGACTGTTTTGGAAAACCCTCGTCAGTTTGAATCAGTTCTATTTTTAAATCTATTTTGATAATAAGAGATAATTGCATCGGAGTAAGATACGTCCGAGCGCGTCGGAATACGAAGTGTGACTGATTTTCGGTGGGAGTGTTTAAGGTTGGAGGGAGGCGTGGCGTGGTGGAAGACACGCCCTCTGAAAAGAGGTCTTAAATTATTAGTAGTCTAGACGCTGCAAGATGGCCGGTCATACGGAAATATGGTATAAAAGTTGAATAAAATAGTATGCAACTTAGGTCAGTTGAGTAGGTATCGAATGAAAAGTATTTATAAAGATATAAATCGCGTTTTTCAGTATTGCGAATACTTTACAGCGTTCAGTCAAAGGCAGACTATGGCGTTATTTGTTTTTATGGTGTAAACTTTTCAAATATACTAGCGGACCCCGCGACCTTCGTATATTCTCAGAATACTATTTGATTTTGACAACAATATCAATTTTTTTTTACGTTTACTTTCTAACGTTTTTAATACAACTAACAAACAAATAACGTACTTATTTTTCTATTCCTGACGAAGACAAATCCATAAACAGCGAAATAATAAAAATCGGTCCAGCCGTTCTCTAGTTATAAGTGTTGTAACAACCCGCATATGCCGGTTTTTAAAAAAATACCGAAGATATACTTACTTTATTTGATATTTTAGCAACTTAATTGCACTTATAATATCAGTATATAAACTTGAAAAAATTTTTTTTTTGTCTCAGTCGGGACTCGAACCCGCATCTCCTCGCATGCCGGGCGGGCGCCATAAACTCAATCATGGTACTCACTTATAAGTATCATTAACTTACTAATATTAGGTCCTTACATATGAAATGTTTTGTGAACTGTCATTCATTTGCATTTTTTCCTTTCTCCTTTCTCTTTTGACAAAATGGAAAAATTGAAATATCGCGTTATTTGCGAGTACGAGTTCCACCGTGGCACCAGTGCTGCAGAAACGGCTCGAAGCGTTAACGATGTGTATGGCGGTCGTGTCGCTAAAGAAAACACCGTGCGTTTTTGATTCCAACGTTTTCGTTCTGGAAATTACGACCTGCAGAACAAGCCCCGTGGATGGCCGGAGACCCTAGTTGATAATGAAGAACTAAATGCTATCGTGGAAGCGGATCCATCGCAAACTACGTCAGAGTTGGCTGCAGGCTGCGGTGTTAGTGATAAAACTGTTTCCCTCGATCGTAAGTAATTCCAGACACAATTGAAATCAATTGTTATCGTGGTACCCGAGTGCCTCCTGGGGGTTGAGGGATTAATCCATTTAAAGCAACAACAACATTAAAAAGCTTGTAAGGTCGGTACCTCACGAATTGAGTGAATCTAACCGCCAAAGGCGCGTCCATTGCTCGGATCTGAATGAAATCAGGCATCTGTGCTACTTTCGTCTATTTTATCCTTCAAGCATAATCTGCTATCAGAGTTTTGCAAGCCGAATTTACGAATAATCTTTAGTCAATAAATATTCCAACAACCATCTTCCTGGGGGACGAAAGCAGGTAAAACAATCAACGCACCTTACAGCCATCTGTTGATTTTTCCACAACAGAGACCCGTTCTGAATGTTAATGACGAAAAAACGCGAGGGACAATCAATTAGGGCGTGCAAATCAATTTTATTGGATGAAAGGAACAGGAAAGAGTCAGTTGAGTCACAAAGTATTTTGCTTGCGACATCAAGTTATTTTTTTTATAGTAAATTCACAGCGTATTATCCCACTGTAAAGCTAAAGGCTCATTAATTCAAGTTACCACAGCAATTAATAGGAACAGGCATAATAACCACGCTTGCCAAATGCGGGATCACAAACCAGCGTAATGTTCGAATTGTTGCCCGGACCGGGGATTGAACCTAGAACCTAGGCTTTTTTTAAATCCGTGACATATACGGAGCCAAAACGTGGACACTGACGGTACGGCTAGTCCACAAGTTCAAAGTCGCTCAGCGGGCTATGGAAAGAGCTATGCTCGGAGTTTCTCTTAGGGATAAAATCAGAAATGAGGTGATCCGGCAGAGAACTAAAGTTACCGACATAGCCCACCGGATTAGCAAGCTGAAGTGGCAGTGGGCTGGCCATATTAGCCGCAGAACCGACAACCGCTGGGGTAAACGAGTTCTTGAGTGGAAACCGCGTCTCGGCAAACGTTGTGTAGGACGCCCTCAGGCCAGGTGGAGTGATGATTTGCGCAAGGTGGCTGGCAGGAGCTGGATGCGAGAAGCCGAGGATCGACCTAAGTGGCGTGCAATTGGAGAGGCCTATGTCCAGCAGTGGACTATGATAGGCTGATGATGATGAGTCATCATAATTGTACTCAACCGGCAGGGCCGTCTTTCGTCTGTGTTCCATGAATTCACAATAAATACAACTATTATAACCAAAGACTTAGAATAATTATTATGATTACAGGTAGATACCATGTTCCTGAAGTAACTACACGGATTTTTTATTCAATGATAGCCTGTTACTCTTTTTCTAACCGATATTACTGGCCATCAAAATCTGTACCGTAGTTTTGGCGTGAAACATCCGTAATATATACTATATACAAACCTTTAAACTTTGGCGTTTGTAATATATTAGGGGTTAAAGTATGAAATTGCCGTTTTGTAGAAAAGTCATTTTTCCATACAAAAAATTTTTTTAGTTTTTTTTAAAACGCCTGAACCGTTTCGATGCAATTAAAGGTGAAAGTTAGATGGTTATAAAGCTACGCGTTATAGTATTTAAATTTCTGAAAATCAAAGTATATAATACAAATATACTTAATTGAAGCAAAAAGCTGAGACATTGTAAGGGATCTTTTCAACGACTTCCTTTGAAGTACTAATAGGCACTAGTATTGCATTTTTTTTTTAGTTAAAAGTTACTTTATTTAGTTTTTGATACAATACAAAAAGAATTACGCAATAATATGACTATACTTAAGAGCTATAAACAAAATAAAAAGTGGGAAAATAATCGGCAATTTCATACTTTAGCCCCTATTATTTTTATTTGATTTTATGTAGGTTAGTTTACTGTATTACGGCATGTAGGTAGGTAGGATGATTTGATGAATTATTCGGGATCCTTATCTATATTACAAAAATCAATTCATTTGTCGCTAAATCTTGAGAAAGGCTGTGCCGATATAGCTGTTTTGGTTTCGAAATGTTTGTCGAAGTACATGGAAGGTTTAAAAGGTGAAAAAGTATGGAAAAACTGCGAGGACCGTTGTAAAAACAACTTATTCATTTTCCCATATAAAATGTTCTACATTAAATTTTTCAGGAATGGTTTTAATGTAGTTAGGAGAGTAAGTTAACTTAATCAGAGAGTAAAATTCAACTACCGTTTGATAATTTTGATCTTCGGTCCTGATTCTACAAACAACTAAGCATTCCTTTGATACCTGGGTAATCCGTAACTGGGTCTCTCATCTTGCGATTACTGTTAATTAAGTTTTGACCCTTCTAACAGTAGGCAACTAATAATAGTGATGTATGTTTTATCGAGCAAGATGGCGATTTCGATTCAATATAGTTTAAATTTTAAACTATAATGAATCGCCAGCTTGACTTTAAAACAAGTTTATTTTCGATTTTTACTTACTGATACTCTTTTCTCTTTTATCAATACGAGCATACGTCATGTATGTTAGATTCGTGAAGGCAGATGGTACGAATTTCAAAGGTCAAAGTAGAAAAAAAGAATGTTTCTACATTGACACGTCCGGGAACCAAACCAAACGATATCTACGTTTAAAACCGAATGCCACTCCGCCACGCGTAAGTCGTCAAAATATTGTCTTTGGTGAAGGTGTTTTGTAGCACCTTTTTTATTTTTGATGTAAACAAAACATAATAATATGATTTAAATAGTTTCTTACTTTTGGATCAAAACAAGTTATTGTCCACATTAAAGAATACATACAGTGTGACTTACAATTAGAGCACAATCTTGAACAGGTTTATAGCACCTTCAGATCTTTTACATTTTTGTGTATGGACAATAACATGCTCAAATAAACCATTAATGAGATATACTATTCATTCTTATTTATTCTGCAAAAGAAAAGCAACTCAGAAAATTAATAATATTTATACAGGGTGCCCTTCGGTTCGCCTAAAATTTTAAGTCCTAATTTCATTTGGCCGAACCGTATTGGCCTAAACTTATAACGTATAATTATTGTCTAGTCTAACAGTTGTTTTCGCACTATTATAGACTGATCTAAAAATTGAAAACCCTAATTTAAGTATGTGTAATATCGAAAGCACTAAAATGTATTAGCATCTTTTTTTGACATTACACTCTATTTTCTTTAAACAGAAAAGTTTAAGAAACGAATCGCTCACAAACCGACCCCAAGCAGTCTTGTCTGCCCTACCCCTAGAGTGTAATTCAAAAGCGCGTAGGCGCGGAGGTGCGAGGCGGCCCGCGGGCTGAGGAGCAGGAGTAAGCCATCTGCGACGATAAGCACGCGTGGGACCGCCGGAGCCCCGCAGCGCCGAAGCCGTCACGGAAGTCTGATTGTTTGGATGAATGCATGATTGCTTGTTTGCATGCATAATTGCTTGTTTGCATTCATGCTTGCTTGCTTGCTTGCTTGCATGCATGCTTACTTTTTTGCAAGCATGCATGCATGCTGATAAAGTTTTTAACTTTCTGCGAATAAAAATTTGGAACTGCAAAAGGGTAGGTGTTATGATATATTCGGCGAAATTATAATACGGCGATATAAAGTTAAGCGTAGTAAAAATAGGCTAAACACGTTTAGGAATAGTAAAAATGTGCGAAAAAATTTCAGGCTAATAGTTTGTGCGCCAATGACAATTAGGAGTACAAATAATTAGGCTTACCGATATATAGCCATTTATACAACACTCGATCATAAACTAAGAAACTATCGACATTTGTGTTCTCTATCGATATTTTGACTTCTGAAACTCAGGTCTGGTATAAAAACCTACCATAGATACCAGAGATACCTTCATTTATAATGGTAATGGAAATAAAATTTTACATTTATTTATCGATACGTTCCCCTCACTAGCCCGCAGTCCGGCCTCGTTTCACGGCTCGGTTAAGTTTACCGTTTAACCAAATGTGCCTAAAGTCCACATTAAGTTGTATTAGGGTCTTACTAGTCAGCGATATAGTTTGACAATAGAACTTTTTTAACCGACGAAAGATAAGGGAGGTTCTCAATTTGATGTTTGCTTATGTATGAATACTACGCTTAATGGGCCAAGTGGAGCCTAAATGCGGGAAAGGGAGCCCGTTACCAACACCAATCATGTATGACTACACGTCTACACATAGCATTGTTATTTATTTGTTCTTCTATTGTACTTTTATTTTTTTTACTTTTCTCTTCTTTCCAACCACCTAAGATATTTCTGTTTGGACCTTTGACTGGTACAGAATGATTTGGCATTCAGTCCGCCATTTTGTACTTGATATTATCAGTGCAAAAAGTGTAGATAAATAAAATAGATTGCGATGATTGTTTTTTTTCCAATGGGAAAAGATGGTCACGATTATATTTGAAGTCCTCGCCTGTAGACCCTGCGCCCCTATTATTGGCGATATATCTGTCCAAAACACAGAACAAGTTAGAATAATGGGTTGCGCGTTTGATTCCGATCTGAGATTTATAAGGGTGGCAGTGGGGTGGCTATGATTCAAGACTTTATGGGGGAATTTTCAAAATGTTTTTATTTCTAGAGTTATTTGATTCGGGGTTTATACCATGTACCTTATTTATTCAGTTCTCCCGTGATCATGGCGCTTGCAACAGTGCCGAAATATTGGAAACTCATCTATACTAATATTATAAAACTGAGGAGTTTGTTTGTTTGAACGCGCTAATCTCGGGAAGTACTGGTTCGAAATGAAAAATTATTTTTGTGTTGGATAGTACATTTATCGAGGAAGGCTTTAGTTAGGCTATAAAACATCACGCTGCGACCAATACGAGCGAAGCATCAGAGAAAAATGTGGCAAAAATAATCACGATCAAAATAAATAACAGAACTTGACGCGGATGAAGTAGCGGGCAACAGCTAGGTCATAAATAAGGTACATGGTATAAACCCCGAATCAATTAACTAGTGACAGTTACCATGAGAGTTTAAATCAGTATGTTTTTATTGTACACTCGACAGCACATCAAGTTAAACAGTTAAACTGCGATAACAGCTTTTATTACGTAGGGCATAAAGGCGGTCTTAAGGTCAACATGTATAGTCTGATGTGCCGCCGTGTGTATGTATGTCGTTTGTATCGTTACACTGTGCTGTTTCACAGTTGTAATAAACGAAATACTCCGACAACTCGTAGACCAATTCCACAATTTTTAATTTTCTTAAGGCTCTAAGGGAGGTCTGTGCGAACAGAAAAACCGTAAAAATTGTGAGGATAATAGTAAAAAACACTCATATGGTCTGGCTAATGAAATCTGAACCCAGGGTTTTTTGAAATAGCAACATTAACCATAATGACATTATGACAATGTCATTCAAACTGTTGTTTGTTGAGGATTGATTAAGGTTGATACCTACTTGATTTCAGGGGGAACATTTAAATCTACTATTAAAAAAAAACATTTACGTAACTAAAATGAACTTATCCTAATTTAACCGTGTAAGTGTGCGTGTAAAAGAATTAAAAGTCAACCGACTCTATGTAAAAAGCCTAAAGGCTTACTGTTGAAATTAGTTGACATTTACAAAAAACAAGAAAACAGGAAAAGTATCAAAATTGTTTATTATGGAAGGTGATGCAATATTTAGATTTTTTGTAAAACCCGTCTTTTGCTAGGTTCAGCTTTCGTTGGCCAAACTATATTTACAGATTAATTTAAAGCATGTCAAATATTTGATGTCAAAGAAAATAAGACAAAGGTATGTTTTTTTTATATTTTACTGCAATGGATAAGTAACTATTGACAGAACGAAGTCTGTCAGATCAGCTCATAGATTTTCTTGTAAGGGGCTGTCCACAAATTACGTCACATATTAAGGGGGGGGTCTTACTTTTGGTGACATTGGGCAAAATAGTATGGGAATTTTCGTAAAAATGCGTGGCAAGGATGCAGGGGGTTCTGAAATTAACAAAATTCGTGTGGCGTAATTTCTGGATGACCCCTAACCGATCTATGGTCACCCTATCGGAGACAGTTGGGGTGTGTTGGGTTTTGACCATGTTTTGACTGACTACCTTTGTCACGCACTAGCTATGATTCGTGGGTTTGTTCATGCCTTCCATTATTACTTACTTTCTCGACTGACATTTTACATAATTATGACATTGATTTGTATTTTTTAATGTCATTATATTTAGAATGTGTTAATTTAAACGTATTATTTAATTAGATAAATATTAGTATTTAATGTTTAGATTCCTTAAATTGTTATTATTATTATAAATTATTGTGTCAAATTGACATAAAGCTAAAGGTTTAAATAAATAAATAAATTCGTTTATTGCATGAAACCTGGTACAAAAGATCAGAATGTTAACATTATACTTGAATATATAAGCATCAAATAGTTTCGTCCGCTTAACATTCGATTTCATTAAATTAACTCATCAATAAATTAAGTAAACGCAATACATAAATCGTCGCAAAACATACATTTTAAATGAAATTATAAAATATTAAATCAATTTAGATTTTTAAGTATTAGTGTTTTTTTTTAAATATAGAATTCACATAGTCATCTCTCATCTGATGTCAAAAAAAAATAATTTAGGCTGTAGTGACTCTTGGATATTAGCCATAACTTAATTTCTTGCCTAAATTTATGCAAACACAACTCTCTTATAGTCTTAGGAATTTTGTTATATATTTTTCATCCCACCATCTCGGAAAGAGTATTTTTGCTCTTCGATAACTGAGTGCAAAAGCGGTTTTTATTCGCTAGAGGATAAAGTAAATTTGAATTTAGAACATCGCGTGCACTAGGTATGTGATTTCAAAACATCATTAAACCTATTTACTTTCATCTCCATGGGGCCGTATTTATCATACAACTTTTTTTTTATTTGTTGAAAACTCAGACTCTTAACCTCCTTAGTGGCTTTTTTTTCTGTAACAACAGTAAATAATATATAAACTTGCAGTTTTAAAAAGCGCGGGAAACTTCGGTTTGTGCGGTTGATTTTCATTTTGCTCTTGCTATTTTAATATTTATTACAGTAATTAGAAAGGATCAAGTGTAGAATAGTGCGTTAATATTTGATAATTTTAGTATATTTATATAAGTAGTGCATAAATCACGCTGTATTGGTAAGTTTTTCTTTGTAATTGTGCATGGAGGAACCCGATGATCCTGGCGGGACAATCCCCCAGGTATCAAATTATGTAACGATTTCACAATCGCATGGGACTGAGACTGAAGGTTCTCAGAGAGATACTGACGCATCTGAAAGTGGTAGAAGTAGTTTTCAACGCAAGCGAATACATAGCCGCAAATATTGTAAGCACTGCAATAAAAAAAAGAGGAAAAGTCATAGGTCTACCGGTTTATCTGATGAAACTAATGATTGTTTATGTGAAAATGATAATGACCAAAGTAATATTTTTATCAATAAACCTGATAACTTTATAGCTTTATATCCATCCACAACCAAACCAGATACTACACATGTAGGTGAAAATAGTACTAAATCCCCAACAACATTTGTTGGCAGAACTTCTTATGAGCCTTCTGATTCAGCCCCTTACCCAATACATGTTCAAAAAGAATCAACATCCCACGATGAATCCCCTAGCATACACCCAATTTCATTTGGCCACTTCTTGAAAAAGAACAGATTTCAAAATATTATAAATGGCAGTCTAAAAAAAATTGGTAGGAACCGCATCATAATTTCTTTTTCAAATCATAAGGATGCAAATAATTTTGTATCCAGTGAATTACTTAAAAAATACAACTACAAAGCATTTATTCCTGTATGTAACGTGACCCGCATGGGAGTAGTTAGAGGAGTACCTACTGATTGGACCGATGATGAAGTTAAAGAGAACATATCAACCTCCGTAGGTTGTGGTGACATTTTGGAAGTTAGACGTTTTAAAAGGAAAATTAGTCATAATGGAAAATCTGAGTTTGTTCCCTCCGAGACTGTTGTTCTTACTTTTGATGGCCAAGTCCTGCCCAAACGCGTGTTTTTATGTTACAACTCATTACCAGTAGACTTGTATATATTTCCAACAATTCAATGTTTTAACTGTTGTAGATATGGCCATGTAAAAAACCAGTGCCGCTCTACCCCTAGATGCTTTAAGTGTGGGCATGAGCATTCAGGAGATAGTTGTTCGATTGAGGAAAATTTAACTTGTTGTCTTTGTTCAGGTCCCCATTGCGCCACAGATAGAAAATGCCCCGAATTTGCCAGACAAAAGGGTATTAAAGAAACTATGGCCACTAATTGTATATCATATGGTGAGGCTTTGAAACTACATCCCCCTCTAGGGAAATCATATGCTGATATCGTAACATCCCCTCCTCCTCCTACTCAATCTATTGCATACAGCTCAAATGCAACTAACAACCGAAACAAGTCTTATAATAAAACAGTATTCTTGAAACCCAGATCTCCTCCTAAACAAGGAAAGGGATATGATCGTGTATCCCATAATGATTTAATTAAAGATTATAATATGCCTGTACCCCAAAATGGATGTGCCTTCAATAATGAGGGACCTAGTAATTTTCTGTCTAATTTGCCTACTAAGGACTTGATCATAGCATTAATCAACTCATTATCTAATTCAAACATAATATCTTTACCGTCCAACGCTGCCACACCTAATATTGAAATACAGGAAGAAAACAATCAAAATGGCAGTCAACTCGCTAGTACTGCAGTGGAATTGTCGCAGCATTAGTAATAAAAAAAGTGAAATTGTATATATTATTAATAAATTTAAACCATTTGCCATGTCTGTTCAAGAGACATGGCTTAAACCTGACTTTAAATGTAGAATACCTGGTTACTCTTGCATACGAGAGGACAGGTCTGATGGCTACAATGGTGTAGCTATCCTAGTTAAACATTCTGTGCCCTTTACACACATTTCTATTCCTAGACATAGTATAAATTTTTCAATTGTTGCACTTAGTATTAATAATATTTCTTTTGTCTCTTTGTATATTCCTCACCCTTCCACCATCATTTTTGATGAAGTTGAGAGTATATTAAGTAATATTCCACAACCTGTTTTAATAATGGGAGACTTTAATGCCCAGCATCAATCCTGGGGCAGCTTTAAATCAAACCACTATGGAGCTAGAGTTTTGAATATAATGGATCGCCTAAATATTGTTTTATTAAACACTGGTAAACCAACACGTCGAACTAAACCCCACGAAGGTCCTAGTGCGCCAGATCTATCGATCTGCTCACCCAATTTAGCATCTTCTTTAAATTGGACAACTATGAATTCCACATTTGGAAGTGACCATTTTCCTATAATAATAACTTTTCCAAATAAGATAGGCTCAATAACAAGACCTCCTCGCTTGAAATATAAACTATCTGGTGTCAATTGGTATGCTTTTCAGAAAGAAGTTAAGCGGAAAACCTCCTTACTACCTATTGTTTCTAATACTAATCATTCCGAATGTGCTGATGCATTCACTCAAATATTACTTTCAACTGCTGATGAAATGTTTCCTATTAAAAATAACATTTCGAAAATATTTTCTCCGCCTTGGTGGGATAAAGAATGTTTGACAGCTGTCAAAAAAAGAAAAGACGCTGAGAAACGCTACAAGTCCGAATCGACCAGTGAAAATTACGATCATTTAATAGAGGTAATGTCAGCCACTCGTAAACTTCTCAAGAAAAAAAATTGGGAAGGTTGGAGGGCTTTCTATACCTCAATTTCTCCCGATGTTTCTCCAACATTAATTTGGTCTAATATTAGAAGATTCAGGTCTATTTTTAAAGAACCCACTCATTCTAAACCTGATGATTGTATCATTAATAATTTCTTAGATAAACTAGCTCCGCCCTCTGCCCCTTTAAGTACCGTATTTATTAATCAATATCTTAATCAGAATCCTGAAAATAATACCGAACTTAATGCTCCTTTCACTTTATGTGAATTAAAAGGTATCCTCTCATATGTTAAAGATTCATCCCCGGGTATTGATGGGATCCCATATTCATTTTTCTCTCATCTTAGTGACTCTAGTTTATCTTATTATTTATCGTTAATAAATTCTATTATGCAGAATGGCAACATCCCTCCATCGTGGAAATCACAAGAAGTAATTCCGATATTAAAGCCTTATAAACCAGCATCAGATTCTAATTCATATAGGCCTATTGCACTATCATTAGTTATTGTTAAGCTAGCCGAACACTTGGTTAAAAATCGCCTAGAATGGTTTGTTGAAAGCTTGGGTTTGTTGGGTAACAACCAATATGGTTTTAGAAAGGGTAAAGGGACTATGGATAGTATTGGTATACTGACAACTGACATCCGCCTAGCTTTTTCTAAAAATGAATCTCTTCTAGCGGCCTTCCTTGATATAAAATCAGCTTACGACAATGTCTTAATTCACATTTTGATTAACAAACTTCACAAAATTAATTCTCCTCCAATCTTAATAAATTTTATTTATAATAGTCTCACCGAACGTTCAATCAGCATATCAAATGATTCTCATCCTAATAAAAAAACAAGGTTAGTGTGGAAAGGAATCCCGCAAGGATCGGTATTAAGCCCCATTTTGTTTAATATTTACACGTATGATTTGGAACTAGCTCTTAGCGACCACATCAGGGTGCTACAATATGCTGATGATTTACTTTTGTATGTATCAGGTATACATATTCAGGACCTAAATTTATCTTTAACACATGCTTTAGAAATTTTAAGACTCTGGTTAGATAACAATGGACTAAGCATCTCAGTCCCCAAAAGTTCCATTGTTATGTTTTCTCGTAAGCGACTTCCACCAACTATTACAGTCTATTATGAAGATGAGGTTATACCTGTCAAATCTGAAGCAAAATTTTTAGGGTTAACACTAGACTCAAAATTATCTGGTCTCTCACACTGTTATGCTATTGTAGCTAAATGTGAAAAGTTATTGAACATACTAAGATGTGTGTCCGGAGTCTGGTGGGGTGCGCATCCATCCTCATTAAGACTACTTTATAACGCTATCATTAGGAGTGTCTTTGATTATGGTAGTTATTTCCTAGAACCTTGTAATGCCATTGGCTTAAGAAAGTTAGATGAGATCCAATCTAAAGCACTAAGAATAATTTCCGGTGCTATGAAATCGAGTCCAATCTGCTTTACAAGTGGAATGCGTCGAACCTCCGCTGAGACTGCGACGTCAATATTTATGCGACAAGTTTTTGTTTCGTGCTCTTCAATTCACTCACCACCCCCTATATATTAAACTTAATACACTTTCTAATTTAGTCAATAACTCTCCGTATTGGGCATATAAGGCACCTCCTTGTTTAGTTAATAGTTTTAAGAAATTCTTGTCTATACAAGCTCCAACTCATAGATCCTCATTCCTTCCCATTTTTACTATTAATTTTGAGTCATTAATATTAACGCCAATTATTCACTTTGATTTAGACATAAATAAAGACAATCATAATGCCAACGTTAAATTTAAGTGTATTTTAGACGAAAATTGGCGTGATTGGCACCATATTTATTGCGATGCCTCTAAACACTCGTCAACGGGTCACGTTGGTGTTGGAATATTTCATCATCAGTACCAAATCGTTCAAAAAATTAAACTGCCCCCAGAGTCATCTGTTTTTACCGGTGAATGCTTTGGAATATATAAGTCTATAGAGTACGCATTACTTATGAAATTAAATAAAACTGTAGTTTTATCCGACTCGAAGAGTGCTCTTCTAGCATTACTTAAATTCCCATTTAAAAGCAATATTAGTTACCCTATCATTATGGAATGCAGAAAATTATTATATAAATGCTTTTCGAATGGTTACACTATAAATTTCGCATGGATACCTAGTCATGCTAACATCTCTGGAAATGAAAAAGCTGATAAGTTGGCAAATAAAGCGGTTGATTCTGGAGATTTACATCCATATAAAAATTACTGTCATGATTTGTCTGCAAGCCTTCCTAAATCTTATCTTAGAACTGCCTGGGAGGAGAATTGGGAAGTCACTACTCAAATTAAAGGTAAACATCACAAGCTCATTCAGAAATGTATTCCTAATAAACCTTGGTTTTCGAAAATGAAGCTTTCAAAATTAGCTACTACGGTTTTAATCAGAATGAGACTTGGCCACGTGTGTTCGCCTTCACACCTGACCAAAATTAATATAATAAATGATGAAATGTGTGCATGTGGTTCTGGTGTGGGGGATCTTAATCAAATTTTTTTTAACTGTAGCGCCTATGATTATTCCTCCTTTATAAACTCTCTCGTATCTGCCAATGTCCCATTTCCCACTTCTATTATATGTCTCTTAAGCTCTGATGATACCAATGTATATAATATTTTATCTTCATTCATTATTAGTAATAATATAAAGATCTGATTCCTTATCCATAACCATATTCATTGTATATATTCAATATATTGCTGAACATACCTATTTTGCACCTGATCCTATTTTGTTCCTTTCCTTTCCGTATCCGTTTACATAACTAATTCGCTGTTATTATTATTATTTAAGTTTCCTTACCTTTAACCCTGTAGTGGTTAAACGCAAACCGCGAGACAAAAAAAAAAAAAAAAAAAAACATCCTTAGTGTACTTTTGTTTTCAATTTGCTTTGTTGCGCTCGCTATTTTGTTTTGAATTCGTATTGTTGTATAAGAAACTTGATAACAAGTAAAAAAAAACGAAAATTGATTCCAGCGTCGAAGAAGTTAATTTTAATACTTACTTATCATAATGTTGTAGTAAATATGTACCTAAACTAAAATAAAAGTATTTTGTGATTGTAAATGTTTTATTTTGCATTTAGTCATTTCCTCGCTAAGGGGGGATGAAAAGTTACGTGTTGCACTCGAGTGCAAAGATTTTTCACCTTGTGCTCTTTTAATTCCCTCGCTAACGCTCAGGATTCTAATTTTAGAATCCTTTGCTTGCTCGGTCATCAAAGTTAAGCACGCGGTTAAAAAGAACTTTGCACTCTTGTATAACAAATAACTATTAATGGACATCACATAGCTGTTTTTTCTATTCATAGCTGTTTTAGACAGTGGAAGCATCAATCTGGACAGATCCCGCTATCTCAACACAGATGTTTGTTGATCTCCGTATTTGTTAAATAAATTAAAATACAAAACTAACATTGGATGGAAGAAAATTTACAATAAAAAGGTTTTTTTGCTTAGACGATACAATAAAAACAACAGTATTAATTGAAACATAATTTATTAAGCAAATGTATTGACACATGAGACATTAACTTAGCATTACAAATACCTCAATAATAGAGTTATGGAAGCCATTGTAAAGAGAACTATTACCAACGGTATAACGGGTGTAAAAAAACCAAACGCAGATCCAAAAACCACGTACTGTCGCCATCACTAGGATCATTTTTTTCTTTTGAACCATACCTGGGAAACAGCTGGTTCCGAAGATATTGAGGGTCAAAGTCACAATTTTGTTTTCCATTTTATTACAAAAACTGTTGCCAAAGGTTACTTAAAAACTTTTCTTCTTACAAACATAGTATATATTTTTTATTATGTCGTTCATAATAAGGCTTTTTTAATTACAATACGCAATGTACGGCTCAGCGCGGACGAATTTTGAACTTAGCAGCCATCTCCAGCGAAGCGAATTATAATATTTTTTTGACGCCCAAAAATAAAAATCATTTCCCAGCTATAATATTGTGTAATATGACTTGGTTTGCTTTTCAGATTGCGTAGCTTCAGGGTCTGCGTTTAGTTTTTTTACACCCTGTATAATGGAAAACAGATACGCATCCCAATACAAAAATAACACCTAAATGAATCCTTGATCGAATGATTTACGTTGACTTTATGTCAGGGTCAACTCTATAACCCGGCCAAAATATGTCGACATGCAATAGTATGGATATTTATGTCCCTTATGTCAAATGAATGCACTTTTATTTGGGACACTTATTGACGCTCATAGTGTAATTACTTAGTTTTTAATTTGACATCAATGACTATTACAAAATTTTCATAACAAACGTCTTAAAATTATAATTAACAGTTAATAAATGCAATCAGTATTATACTCAGATCATATAAAGAAGGAGATATGAAATTACTCGTTAATCCTTAGCGAACCCGTGTCTCCGAATTATTTATGTGTGCAACGCAACTACAATAACACTGTTGTAAGCATAAGGATCACACTATATCAATTTACAACGCTCATTGGTGCGCACACAAACATGGACCCAATCACAGCGGCTACCACTTACTCGCTTACACAATGCGTCATTTGGTGTGTGCAAATTAGTGTGTCGCTACAAAGTGTGGTCGTGACGCACACGTCAGGCAGTGAACGCTTCGATTAAACCTCGATACATTGCGCAGTCGCATAGTACTCACAACACAGCTAGTTAGTATCAAACCTTCAATGTATATTGTGTCGATACAATTATCGTTACATGGATGTTTTCATTTAATATTTCGTTTAATGGATTTATAAGCAAATAAATGATGAAATTGTAATACTTATATATGGTACATGACTCCATCCTTAATGTAGTCTTTTGTAACACTTCTATTTTTACAAGTAATCACATCGAGATCGTTGCGTCGGCGCGGGTGACGTGCAACTAATCCGCCGCGGAGTGCAATAGTTCTGTTTGCCCATATCGGTTTCGCACGCGCTACGCCCCAATTTCATATCTATTCCTTATATGATCTGAGGTACCATTTTATACAATAATTAATACTAAAATCTACTTGTTAGTAAGTGCTGCACAGTTTTAAAATAAATACGGAGCATATGGATACGAAACAATAGAATAAATAGTTATTTACAAAAAATAAACGACAACCTTTTACATTTAGTCCTGTCCCCTAATTCGCGTAACCAAATCGTATCACAATCGTAATTGAATTGCAGGTTTTTGACAGTTCTAGTATGGGCTAAATTAGCGATGTAACGATACCGATACCGATTCCGGTATATCGGCCGATACAATCGGCAGGCCGATATATCGGCAACGCCGATACAACACGGCCGATATCAACCAGTTCGAAAAGCGCGCGAAACGAACGACGCGTACGACGTTGCCGCTCTTAGCGTCGCGTCAGAGTGAACGAGAGTGCGGCAACTTCATACAGCGTTCCAAAATGCACGCACACAAGCTCGCAGTGTATCTACAATATCACACAGAAAAAAACACGGGACAAATAGGCTACTAGGCGACTGTCTTCAGGACCTAAATACATAATAATATGGTGTTTCATACTTAGGAAATAAATAACTTTGAAGGGAGACAGGTGTACGTCTATGTATATGTAGTGTCAATATCTTATTAACTGCCTTCAAATTTGTTTAACATCAATGATATTTAAAAAGTATAGATAGGTTATGCCCTTACAAAACTATCGAAATATATGTGCCGCTTGCGAACCACTGCACACATGCATAATTCTTATTTTGTCCTTGTCATACTCGTGAAAAGAACAACTACTTTCTCTTTCATGGATTTGAAAAGACGTCACAATTGTGACGTTTTAGGGACGCATATTGAGAGCGCATGTAACATATCTATTACTTTTTAAATATCATTGTTTAACATACATAAAGCACTTAACTACTAAGCCATCAATATCGGTATCTGTATCGGTATCGCCGATTATTTTCGTTTAAAATCGGTATGGGTAACGTATCGGCAAAAATATGTATCGTTACATCGCTAGGCTAAATGTCAAAATCGTCCAATTCAATAAATCAAATATGAGTGGACGCATGATTGATTACAATTCTTTAGCTATTCAGCAATTTTTTTCGTACGTTCCTAAATTCACACAGTTTTTAATAAAAAAATATGTTAAAAAATAAAAATATTTATTTAATTTTACTATTAACTTGATAGAACGAAGCCTGCCTTAGGCGTGAAATCGTAATAGACAAACAATACTTTCATAATTAAGGATTTATAGTTGTTTTTTTTTATTCATATTTATTCATCAACGTCGACAGAACATCGACATACAAAATTTAAAAAAAAAAAACAGATCCGAGAAAATGTAGTAACAAATTTTAATTCTACATAGACACGTCCGGGCAACGAACCCTGCGGCCTTAGACAAGTGGACATCAGAGCAGATGCCTTACTCTGCAACACGAATCTCGCATTTACGGATATATCTGTCTCTTTCAGATACTTTAAGACATCGGTATAAATGATAGGGACAGATGGTGTCGAATATACGAACATTTTGTCACAGAGTAAGGCGACATCTTGAAAACCTTTGAGTAGGTTCCACCACGAAAGTATTTTCACATGTAATGATTTACAGATTTTTTTTGTTTATTTAATTTTATTCATATTTATTCATCAACATTTATTAATGCCATGAACTGGTTCTTAGCTATGCCGACGTCTTCATCGCTGTCCTCGGCGGGGGAAGCGCTGGTGTCATCTTCCTCATCTGATGACGTCACGGGACTCGAGTATTTCTCGTCCTCTTCTGGGGATGTGAGTGCTTGCACCCATTTCACGTATTTCACTTCTTTGCTTGTCTCAAATTGTTCTGGGGGGAAAAATATTAATAAATAAATATGGTCAAGTGCGAGTCGGATTTGTACACGAAGGGTTCCGTACCATTGACTAGGTAAACAACAGCAGGTACACAAATTTTGTTGATGTAGTGCCTGCCTATTACCATTTATTGATATCGAGCGAAAAATGCCCAAAAATTTGTGTTTTTTGTATGGGAATTAATAAGTATAAATATTTGTTTTATTTTAATTGCAGAGTGTTTTGTGAATATTTTAAGTGCCTACCTGTTGCCATTATTGATATCTAGCAAAAAAAGGCAAAAAGAACGCGTTTGTTGTATGGGAGCCCCCCTTAAATATTTATTTTATTTGTGTTCAGTGTTTGTTTATTATCGGCAACAGAAATACATAATTTGGGAAAATTACAACTGTCTAGCTATCGTGGCTCTTGAGATACAGCTTGGTGACAGGCAGACGGACAGACAGCGAAGTCCTAGCAATAGGGTTCCGTGTTTACCATTTGGGTACGGAACCCTAAAAAAAACAATTCATTAAAAACAACTGAACTTTAGATCTCACATAAAATAATCTATACTAATATCATAAAGCTGAAGAGTTTGTTTGTTTGTTTTAACGCGCTAATCTCCGGAAGTACTGGTCCGATTTGAAAATTTTTTTTTGTGTTGGATAGTCCATTTATCGAGGAAGGCTTTAGGCTATATAACATCACGCTGTGACCAATAGGAGCGAAGCATCAGTGAAAAATGATGCAAAAATAATATTGTTTACAATAACAGAAATTGACGCGGACGAAGTCGCGGAGAACAGCTAGTAATTAAATAAATGTGGACAACATCACATACATTTGATTGTTCTGGTCCTAAATTGAATAAATATTTGAAGCACTCGTATTTTGGAAGCCAGAGACAACTTCGTTGTTTCTACCACAAACAATCAGACCCGGGAAAATGTAGGGAAACACAACTAAGGCATATACCGTGCCGAATTTCATTCGAATCCGTTAAACTTAAACTATTTATATCCATGCAAATTTTCATCCCCTATTCTCTTTTGTTATTCACCCCCTTGAGTGTAAAATTTGTACAAACTTTAAATGTCATTTTTATTCATATCTAATCAACAGCATGAAAATAAAAATTCAGAACTTTTAGCTTTAAAAATGACGATACTTCTATAGAACCTTTCTACCCCTCTTTCAACCCCTTACAATCATTTTTTCGCCATATCTTTTCAGGCTCTAGAGGTTATGTATACCAAATTACCAAATCGGTACAGTATTTTTGGGCGAGAAAACGTGACAGACAGACAGAGAGACAGAGTTAATATCTTATTAATAATATTAGTAAAGGTTATAGTTACCTCTTTGCTCTATGAATCCAGGCGGTCTGAGCCATAGACATATCTTTCCGTCCAATGCCATTCTTAGAAGACTGTTGGCTGCTCTGTATGTGTCCAGCCTATTAGAAGATTCGAGAAAATATATGAATAAGCATTACTTATGATTGAAATAATTGCAGTGTTAACTTGAATTCAATGATGGAGGCCTCTTCCCTGCAGTGGGATGATTATTGGCTGTTACTTTTATGATTGAACACACACACACACACACACACACACACACACACACACACACACACACACACACACACACACACACACACACACACATACACACACACACACACACACATGGTGCTTACTCAGTTGCTACATACTAAATATTGTGTACTTTTTTTTTTAATAGAATTGATTGTTTACTCTATTTTCCTTATAAGTTAACGCTAAGAGCGAGCCATCTCCAACACGAGTATTTTTATTATTACTACCTGGAGACATCTCATAACATACATTTGTAAAATACCTTTTGGAAAATAGAAACATTTTGATTTTTGATTTGATTTTTTTGATTTTGATTTGATTTAATGATTAGAACAAATATGTTCTCCATATTGAAAATTAAATAACTAAATACAGAATAGGTGACCATAAAACGTACACACTAAATGAGTATCTAGTATAAAAATGTCAAGATAAAGCACCTAGAAAATGTCCGCCAAAAATCTAAAATTTTTGCCAAGGCCTCCTTGCAATACGTTTTATACGCGATGCGCATCTCATAACATAACATAACATAAATACTCTTTATTGCACACCATACAGGATACATTTTTAACATCTAATACATTTTAAGCCGTACAATTTAGGCGGTCTTATCGCTACAAGCGATCTTTTCCAGACAACCTTAATAAAGGACAGTTAAATCGAAATAAGTGGGGAAGGCGGCAAAGAGTTATCAAAGGTAAATATTAAATAAATAGGTTAAAAATATATAGAATAAATAAATAATAAAGCTACAAATTAATTTTAAAATACGAGGGCGGGTCAATAAGTCCGTGACTTTTTGAATTTCTGACCTCTTTACCGAAAAAGCAACACTACTCCTGGCAACAGGTATCTGTCAGTTGACTCCTATCAAAATTTGAACTTGCTGCGTCAGTTAGTTTGTGTCCGACAGCTATCTTTATCAAACTACCCAGTAATTTGAGGAATAAATGGAAAAAAGTGAATTTCGTGTGCTTATTAAGCATTATTTTTTGCGAAAAAAAACCATTACCGAGACCAAGGCTAAGCTTGATAAATACTATGGGGACTCTGCACCATCGATTTCAATGGTAAAAAAGTGGTTTACTGAATTTCATTGTGGCCGTACAAGCACTGAAGATGCCGAACGTCCTGGACGCCCAGTTGAGGTCTCTACACCCGAAACAATCGAAAAAAATCACGATATGGTGTTGGCCGACCAAAGATTGAAAGTGCAAGATATTGTGGAAGCCGTAGGGATCTCGCATGGCTCAGTGGTTTCAATTTTGAAAGATCACTTGGGCTAGAGAAAGCTTTCTGCAAGATGGGTGCCGCATTTGCTCACAGTCGACCACAAACGCAATCGTGTAACAACTTCACAGGAAGGTTTGGCGTTGTTTAGTCGCAATATGGAGGAGTTTTTGCGCCGTTTTGTAACCGTGGACGAAACATGGATCCATCACAACACACCAGAGACCAAACAACAGTCAAAACAGTGGGTTTCTAAGGGTGAATCGGCGCCAAAGAAGGCCAAGGTGGGTTTGTCAGCCAATAAAGTTATTTCGACTGTTTTTTGGGATGCACGTGGGATAATCCACATTGACTACCTTCAAAAGGGAAGAACAATCAATGGGGAATATTATGCCAACTTATTGGACCGCTTCAATGACGATTTGAAAAAAAACCGACCTCATTTGGCCAAGAAAAAAGTTCTTTTCCATCAAGACAATGCAAGGGTGCACACATGTGCAGTTGCCATGGCAAAAATCCATGAATTGGGCTATGAATTGCTCCCTCATCCGCCCTATTCTCCAGATTTGGCTCCGAGTGACTACTTTTTGTTCCCAAACCTGAAGAAATGGCTTGGTGGAAAAAGATTTGACTCCAATGATGAAGTCATCTCGCAAACAAAGGCCTATTTTGAGGACCTCGACAAATCATATTTTTTGGAAGGGATAAAAAAATTGGAAAAGCGTTGGACAAAGTGTATAGAGCTCAAGGGAGACTACGTTGAAAAATAAATAGATTTGTTTATCAAAAAATCTGTGTTTTATTCCAAAAGTCACGGACTTATTGACCCGCCCTCGTACATATTCTATTCAATCAATATACATACACACAAATACATTCATTCATTACGATACTATTCATAAGTTGTTGATTTTCCCTTCATACCTTCACATGCTTAGGACCCCGATTTAAAACTATGTTCCGAAAAATCTTTTCGGGAGAAAACTTTACCTAAATTTTTTACTTCATACATGGGCTCTAAACACGATACTTAACGCTTATAAAAAAAATATATAAACAACAAAATGAAAAGTTTACTGTGATTCAATAAATACTAGAAGTAATTTGCTAAATGATACTGTTGTAGTTTTTTAATAATTTATTTTGTTTAGAAGTAATAAAATTAAATCAATTGAGGGCAGTACTTTGGTTCGGATATTTACTGGTTTCGGATACGTTCGGATATTTTCGGATACTCGTAACCTAAACTTTTTTAAACCTATCAATGATAAGAAGTCTAGCCTCTAATACGTTCAGATGTTTTCACGTACTAGGAGTAATGTTTTAATAGGATTTTTCGATAAGAACTAACCTGGCCGCTTTAGCGGTGAGGTAACCACGCTTCTTAGCCCACCCGTCGCAGATATCCCGAGGCGACCACGTGTCATCGTTGTCTGGATGGTCCAGCCGTAACAGTTTGGGTAGATCCAGCCTCTCTGCTAGGTATCTGGAAGACATAATTTATCTATACTATTAAAATAAAAGATAAGTTTAGTCTACCCGTGACATTGAACGTTGTAAATGTTTCCAAACGTCGGGTGAAATCAAATAATAAACGCCTTCTAAATCCGTAAACTTATCTTTCATTTCAATGTATAGTGTTTGCGTAAACTCAAGAAAACAGTATTATCTATACTATCTATACTAATAATATAAAGCTGAGGAGTTTATTTGTTTGTTTGAACGCGCTGATCTCAGGAAGTACTGGTTCGATTTGGAAAATTCTATTTGCGCTGGATAGTCTATTTATCTAGGCTTTAGGGTATATAACATCACGCTGCGACCAATAGGAGCGAAACATCAGTGAAAAATGTTGCAAAAATAATCGCGATCATAATAATAATACTAATTGCGCGGATAACCTAATAGAGTTTTGTGACTGTATGAGCAAAATAACAGCAATAGTAGAAAGTTGCAAAGTTGAATCCGTATTCATCTTAGGTGATTTTAATGCTGATCCTAAGGAATTATTTGGCAAAGAATTGCAATTATTTTGTAATGAGCAAAGTTGGCTCTGTGCCGACATCATTAAATTAGGATTAAACTCGGGTACTTATACATACGTCAGTGATGCCCATGGATCTACGAGCTGGCTTGATCATTGCCTCATCACGGAAGCGGCGTGGCGGTCGGTTGAGCATGTCGAAGTATATTACGACATATACTGGTCCGACCACCACCCGTTAATGATTCTAGTTAATTTGGGAGTTATTGGACTAACCTTACTAAGTCCCACGAAAAATAAGTCGGTTAATAAAGTTATATGGGGCATGAGAGATCCCTGTCAGGTTCAATGTTATCGCAAACGGTGTGCCGAATGTCTTAGAAAAATTGAATTTCCAAATGATTTTGCTTCATGTTGTGACAGCATGTGTAGTGATGTGCTTCATAGGTTAGTAATAGATAGGTTCTATGATGAAATTATAGTTGCGCTTCAGGAGGCAGCTGAGTACAGTCACGTACAACACAACCGTAAAAACCGAAGCCGTAACACTCCGGGTTGGAATAAGTTTATTAAGAAAGCACACGGGGAGGCGAGACGGGTATATTTAGACTGGTTATGGCATGGAAAACCTCGATCAGGTCCCTTGTATCAGGATATGTGTAACTGTAGAAAAATATTTAAGGCAAAGTTAAAATCATGTCAAAGGAAACAGGATCAGATTAAGATGGATTTACTGGCATCAGAACATAACAGTAAAAACTTCTCTAAATTTTGGAAATATACAAAAAAATAAAGTCCACGTCCGGCTACCCCCATTAGTGTTAATGGAATCAGTAAGCCTGATAAAATCGCAAATATGTTCAGGGATCACTTTTCGGTAAAACCGGTGCTCCAGCCTGATGCGGATGAGGCTGGGAATACGGGTGGTGTTGCGTCGGGTGCTCCTGTCCACATTACACCTAATGAAGTAAGAGCGATACTCAAAACAATGAATAAGGGTAAATCGCCGGGGCACGACGACCTCAGTATAGAACACCTTCAGTATGCTGGGCCTCATCTTCCTAGGGTTCTGTCATTACTGTACACATTTTGCATTAGGCACTCGTACCTACCTTCTGCACTAATGAAGACTATTGTGGTTCCAATTGTCAAAAATAAGACAGGAGACATATCTGACAAGGGCAACTATAGACCTATTTCGTTGGCTACTATACTGGCAAAGGTCCTTGACGGTGTGCTTGAGCGACGACTACGACACCATCTTAAGCTAAATGATGCTCAGTTTGGGTTTCGACCCGGTCTGTCAACTAAGAGTGCTGTGTTTTCACTTAAGCATACAGTCAGATACTATACCCAGAGGAAGACGCCTGTTTATGCTGCTTTCCTGGATCTCTCTAAGGCATTTGACCTGGTTAATTATAAATTACTATGGTCAAAACTATCTGACATAGCATTACCACCTGAACTAATCACCACCTTTCAGTACTGGTATAGCAATCAAATTAACCAGGTCAGATGGTCTGGAGTACTGTCTGATGAATATACTCTTGAATGTGGAGTAAGACAGGGAGGGCTGACATCTCCTGCACTTTTCAGCCTTTATGTGAATAACCTTATCGTTGAGCTCAGCAACACCAGGGTCGGCTGCTCAATTGACGGCCTTATGGTCAACAGCATTAGTTACGCAGACGATATGGCGCTGCTGTGCCCAACGGCTAACGGTCTATGTAAACTATTATCAGTGTGCGAAGAGTATGCCTCTAGGCATGGACTTCTTTATAATGTTAAAAAAAGTCAATTTATGGTGTTTCAGTCAGCTAATAAAAACCGATTCCTGTATCTCCAGTGAAACTTCTTAATGTTGCACTAGAGAGGGTAACTCAATTTAGATACCTTGGACACATTGTTACTGAAAACCTATCGGATGACTGTGACATCGAACGAGAGAGGAGAGCGTTAGCGGTCCGTTGCAACATGCTCGCTAGAAGGTTTGCTAGGTGCACAAGAAATGTCAAAATTACCCTCTTTAAAGCGTATTGTCAAACCTTTTACACCTGCAGCCTGTGGTGTAACTACACGCAAAAGACCTATAACGCTCTAAGGGTTCAGTACAACAATGCCTTCAGGATGCTAATGGGGCTACCAAGGTTCTGCAGTGCGTCAACTATGTTTGCGGAAGCGCGTGTGGACGACTTTTACGCTGTGATTCGTAAACGAACGGCTTCGATGCTTACTAGAACTCGAGATAGCGCCAACAGCATCCTGCTGGCTATCAAAGATAAGCCATCGTGTCCCATCTATAAGCACTGGGTTAATAATCATGTGTTAGGATCCAGGAACCGGTTTTTTTGACTAATTTAGATTATTATTATTATTATTATCTAAGAATTGTTTTCTCCACCGGGGTGGGTATTAATGCTTGTTACGCGGGTTTTGACCAAGCGTAGAGGCATGTTTATAAGACAAATGAATATATATATATACCTAGTGAAATATATTTGAAATAATGAATAAATAAATAAATAATATATATAACATAGAAATAAATTTAGTAATGATATTATTATTATTATTGTTATTATTTTAAGTATATTGTCTTTAACTCTAAAATGTATGGATCGAGGCGGTCTGAAATAAACGTTTTATTATTATTATTTCCTTTATTTAATTTTATAACATATAAATTACATTTTTAAATATCTTTATAAAAAAATAAATACATTTAAAAATATAAAAAATAGTTCCCAACCGGCATCGAGATCAGGGTCCAAGCTACCGGTGGTTAAGGCTCCAGAGACAGGAACCTCATTACAATGCGGGCCGTGTCCAAGAGTACTGCCTTCTGTATCTTACTCTTGACCCAAGCGCCTAACGTGAGCCTCTTGAGGTGTTTATCGAGGCTCTTAGCTATCAGTCCGTGGGCAGAGGCGACTATCGGTACAATGACAGCTGAATCGACAGGCCACATGTCGACAACCTCATGAGCTAAGTCAAGATATTTACATTCTTTATCTTTTTCAGCCTTAATCCCTCAACCCCCAAGCGACAACCGGTTGTCGCGATAACAATTGATTTTAATTGTGTCTGGAATATCCGATCGTCAAAGGATTAAAGAGGTTGCCGTCATGCGGCACGGCGATGTCAACTATCATTGCATGGCGATCTTGACGATCTATCACCACAATATCAGGCTTGTTGGCTACAATGGTCCTGTCTGTGATGATAGATCGGTCCCAGTACAATGTGACACGACTGTTTTCGAGAACTGGCTCAGGCACGTATTGGTAGTAAGGGACCTCCGACGACACAAGGTTGTATTTCAGAGCAAGTTGCTGGTGTATGATTCTGGCTACTTGGTTATGCCTGTGCAAGTACTCGCCGTTAGCGAGACGCGAACAACCGGAAATGATATGCCTGAGGGATTCACCTGGACAGTGACATGCTCTACAAATGTCAACTGTTCCATCTCGCAGAATATATTTCCGGTAGTTATTCGTCATCACTACCTCGTCCATAATTGCACAGACAAACTCTTCGGTTTCCCCGAACAGGTCCCCGAAGCGTAGCCAGGCCACAGAAGCAGGAAGGTCTATATCAGGGCCGTGAAGGGCCCGATAGAACCTTCCGTGGAGCTCTTTGCTCTGCCATACCTCCTTGCGGTCATTATTACTCAAAACTACAGGCCTGCGCCAGTTCTCTTTACCTAAAGATAGTGGGGTAAATCCGCTATCCACTGCAACCACATCCTCATGCATACCACCTCTGGCATGGAGAAAATACTCCCTAAGGTTATATACCTCACGGTTATGCATAGTCTTGGCATTCAAGAAGCCACGACCACCACATTTCCGTGGGATATATAACCTCATTACAGACGAACGTGGGTGATGAATACGGTATGCGGTTAGCAATGAACGAACAGTCCTATCCAGAGTGTCCAATTCAGTCTGAGTCCATTTAAGTATGCCAAAGGAGAAAGTTAAGACCGGCATGACCCACCCATTGTAGGCGCGCACCTTATTTCCACCTGACAATAGACTTTTTAAGACTTTTGTCAGGCGACCCAAAAAACGCTCCCTCAATGACTGTTTCATGTCAGTCCCATTGATTCCTAACGCCTGTGACATACCTAAATATTTATAAGTCTCGGTTGCGGTGAGTGCTCTCAAGCGAATGGAATCCGTGAGTTGGATCCTGATAGATATTTAATAAGGAACGCGGGCGTACAAACAAGTGAAACGCTTGCTGGCAGATAGCACACTGATTTATTGAGTTCTCATCGAGCGCTGGGCGCGCGGCAGGACGCAGCCTCGCCTTTATACGTAACACTCCTCCCTCTAGTTCGTATCTCAATTAAGAACTAAAATTAACAAACATTAAAAGAACTTCTTAAAGTCTACCTTTGGGCGATTCCGTAACAATCTACTAGGGCCCTGTTCTTTAACCTGAACGCCCCTCTGGCTTCTACTCACGTCGATTGCTTCCTGGAATTCTTCATCCGGGTCTGAGTCTGTTGCTGTAGCATTGTCTACTATTCTATCTGCAACGACAGGTTTGTCAATACTAGAACCCTCTATACCGCTTTCCTCCAATATTGACGACGTTGCTGGAACATAGAACTCAGCCCTTCTCCCTCTGGCTAAACCACTATCCGGTGAGTAGTCTAGCTCTGACCGAGTCGTCACGGTTGGAGATTCAGATCTTAACACCGGCGACATCGGCGACCGGCGCTGAAGCAGTGACTGGAGCGGCGTCGATACCTGGGGCGGCGGCGGAGACTCATATGATGGACCCGGACCAGGTGAGTCAGTATTATTAGTTTCTATTACTACGTTGTTACGGAAACCCTTATCTAAAACTAATTGATTCTTGTGTCTTTTAAAACATTCTGAATTGTTTGAATCTTTTACAATATAAGTAACATTTCCTAATCTTTTAATAATTGTTCCCTTACACCATTTGTAAATATTTTTGTTAACAAATTTTTTAAATAGAACATAGTCATTTATACTAAACTTTGTAGTTTTATTACATCCATTCAATTTAGATTGCGAACACTGTTTGTTTAACACACGATTATAAACGGTTGGCGGTAATGAGGGTGACGACGGCTTTGGATCGATTAGGTCTAACCTAGATCTTAATTTGTGACCAAAAACCATTTCTGCCGGCGACAAACCCGTGGTGGTATGGACTGAATTTCTATAATCCATAAGGTACCGAAGTAAATTTAATTTTATGTCTTTTGGAGCACAGTTAGATAGAAGACACGATTTAATTCCCCTTTTAACCACTTTTACCAAACTCTCAGCCTGGCCATTACTAGCCGGGTGATACACTGGAGAAGTAATGCGAGATATACCATTAGAAGAACAAAATTGTTGAAACTCATGGGAGCAGAAAGCTGTACCATTATCACTCGCTAACGTTTTCGGCATTCCGAATCTTGACATAAAATCGCACATCCTTTCTATTACCGCGCTGGATGAAGTTGATTGATTCATATTATAAACTTCCACCCACTTACTATGTGCGTCAACAATCACTAAATATACGCAACCTTTAATTGGACCCAAAAAATCAATGTGAATGCGCTGGAAAACGCCAGTAGGGTATTCCCAGCATGAGAGGGGTGCGCGGGGGGGTGACGGACGCAATTGCACACACACATCACATGAGCTTATCATTCTTTCCAACGCTTGATCTATGCCTGGAAACCAAACCCTTGACCTTGCTTCGGCTTTAGTTTTTACAATCCCTAGATGGGAAGAATGAAGTTCCTTTAAAATTGTTTCTTGTAAACTCTCCGGTATGACCACTTTGTGCCCTCTCATAATACAACCACTTTCTAAAGATAACTGATTTCTACACAAATAAAAGGGCCTTAATCTTACATCAGCAATTTTAGGTGGCCATCCATTTAAAATAAAACTTGCTACACGACTTAAAACCATATCATTGTTCGTCGCTTCCCGTAAGTTACGCAAAGTTACCGGCATCGTTCCATTCACTAAAAAACAAACGTAAGTCGCGCGGTCGCATGTCGTCTCGCTCTCGCCGCAACGTTCAGTGCACGCGCACCCGGTATGGCGGGATTCGGGCGGCCCGGTCGGCTCAGGCAAACTCGCGCGAGAAAAATAATCAGCATTATTATCGCCGCTACGTATGTACTCAATTTTGTAATTGTATCCGCTGAGGAACAATGCATAACGTTGAAGTCGATTTGCCGATACCTCAGGGATACCATTATAAGGGCCGAAAATTGATATCAACGGCTTATGGTCCGTGCGTAATATAAACGGTTCTGACCTTCCGTATAGGTATTGGTGAAAGCGCCGGACACCATAAATGATAGCAGTTGCCTCCTTTTGTATCTGTGCATATCTTTTTTCCGCGGGGTTTAAGGTTCGTGACGCAAATGATATAGGCCTTTCGACACCATCTGCATCCACCTGTGATAATATAGCCCCTAACCCGCTCGGTGATGCATCTACTGTCAATATTATCTTTGCGTTGGGATTAAAATGAGCTAGGGTCTGATCCGACGTGAGTAGGTCTTTTATAGTTTGAAAAGCAAAATCATGTTCTTGAGTCCAATTCCATTTACAACCTTTTTTTAAAAGGTTATATAATGGGCTAAGAACAGAAGATGCATTAGGTACGAAGTTTCTGTAGTAGTTAACTAGACCCAGGAAAGATTGCAACTGACTAGCACTTGATGGAATCGGCGCATCCGTCATTGCCTTCACCTTTTCGGGTGCTTTTTTAATGCCGTCTTTCGAGATAATATGACCCAAGTAACCGATCTCGTCTTTAAAAAAATCACATTTTTCTTTTTGAAGAGTGAACCCACAGTCTTCTAAACGTTTAAATACTGCGTAAAGTCTAACGAAGTGCGATTTTTTATCAAAACTAAAAATACAAACGTCGTCAAGCATGCACAAGACCCCTTCCAGCCCCGAGAGCACATTTTCCATTACGCGCTGGAAGATGGCTGGCGCGCTGGCTAACCCGAACACTAGACGTGTATATCTATACAAGCCGCGATGAGTATTTATACATGTTAGCGCTTGTGACTCATTATCTAGTACACATTGGTTATATGCCATTGAAAGATCGATTTTACTGAACACCCGCGCTCCGTGTAGTTTTGAAAATAGTTCGTTGACCGTTGGAAGAGGGTATTTCTCAACAAGCAGCTGTTTATTAAGACTTACCGAATAATCCGCACATAATCTAACCGATCCATTGCGTTTCAAGACGGGTACCACCGGCGACGCGTATTCGGAGTATTCTACGGGTTCAAGAACCCCTAATGTGACCAACCTATCAATTTCTTTTTCCACCTTATCGCGTAACGCGAACGCAATTGGACGAGCTTTGAAAAAAATAGGTTTCGCATTATCCTGCATTAATAATTTAATTTTATATTTATTAAAGGTGCCTAATTTATCTGAAAATAGCTGTGAGTACTGCTGTTGCAATTTACTTAAAGTAATACCCGATTCGTGATCACAGTAATTAATCGGTGAAAGTTGTAAGTTGAACCGAGAAATGAAGTCCCTGCCCAACAAGGGTGGACCGCCATCGCGGACAACGTGTATATCCAGATCGTGCGTTTGTTCTAGGTACGACACTGGGAGGCGCGCTACCCCTAGACACTGGATATGCCTACCTGTATACGTTATCAGCTGTTTACGGACGGTTGACAATGGTACATCTTTAAAATGAGACTTGTAAAACTGTTCTGAAATAACCGTTACCGCTGAACCACTATCAATCTCAAATTTAAACGTTGTTTGGTTTATAGAAATCGATTCCACCAAAGGTTCTCCTCGCACTGAACGAATGTAAAAAAACTTACCATCATCGCCAACCTCACCCTTATCACCGCCATCCACTTCTACGTATTTCACTTTCGTGCACATCCTACGCAAGTGGCCTTTATTGCGGCACTTTCGGCACTCATAGTTTTTAAATTTACATTCGGACGCTTTGTGGTTTGAATAACCACATACACTGCACTTCACTTTGACACTTTCACCCTTGGTTATCTTGAAAAGCTGCGAGTCGGTTACATCACGCGCCACCCCGCCGGGTCCCGCCGCGGCCGCGCCGGTTGCGGCGCTGCTCGCGGCCACCGCGCGGGCGCACTCCTGGCTCTGTGCGTACTCCAACGCCTTCACCAGCGTTAAATCCGACAGCTTTTGGGCATAAAGCTTCTCCTTTTCTGGTCCCGGCAACATTCCCATGATGAATTTGTCTCGCAGCATTTCTTCGACGTTCGCAAACTCGCAATGGGCGGTCAATCCACGTAACCTCGCGGCCCACTGCGCGTGTGATTCACCAGGCTGTTGTGTAGCGGCATAAAAATTATGTCGCTCGCCGAACCCAACCCGTTTCGGGGTAAAGTGGTCGTTCAAAAGTTGCAGAATGTCTTCAAAGGGCACAACCTCCAAATCTTTTGGTAATGCTAAATTAGCCACGAGGTTGTACGTTCCCTCCGTGAGTGCGCTCAGCAAAATCGCCTTCCGTTTTGCGCCCGTAGGATCGGCTGCATTTCCTATATCGTTAGCGATAAAATATTGTTTTAGCCGACCTTGATACGTTTTCCAACACTGTACGTTATGATCGAAACTATTTATTACACCGAAATGTGCGTTAGACATTTTAATTATTTTTTATTTTCACAACGCGGGTAGGTAACGTCGCCACTGATAGATATTTAATAAGGAACGCGGGCGTACAAACAAGTGAAACGCTTGCTGGCAGATAGCACACTGATTTATTGAGTTCTCATCGAGCGCTGGGCGCGCGGCAGGACGCAGCCTCGCCTTTATACGTAACAGATCCCCTCGGATTCCACTATCTCACCGTGCTTTACATGCATAACCGCACACTTATCTACACCAAATTCCATACTGATATCGTTACTAAAGTTTTGTGTTAGCTTTAGTAACTCTATCAAATGAGAACAGCTGGTAGCAAGTAATTTAAAGTTATCCATGTAAAGCAGGTGCGATATTACTTTGCCACATCTCCGCAAACGGTAGCCTAGCCCTGATCTCTCCAGCAGTGTGCTGAGTGGGTTCAGAGCTAGACAAAACCAAAGGGGGCTCAGACTGTCACCCTGGAAAATACCCCGTTCTATCTTAATAGGGTCACCGTTACCAAGAGCCCGTCGAGATCCTGGATAGAGAAGTATAGTTCTCCACTGTCCCATACATAACTTAAGGAAGGTGCGCAGAATTGGATCTATTTTGTATAATTCCAAAACCCGCATGAGCCATGTATGCGGTACAGAGTCGTATGCCTTCTTGTAATCTATCCAGCACATCGACAGATCCCTTCGGTTCCGGCGAGCCTGCTGGCTTACAGTCGTGTCTATGAGAAGCAGCTCCTTAGTACCACGGGCCAGGCTCCTACATCCATTCTGAGAGGGTGACATTATCTCATTGTTTTCTAAGTGTTTTGAGATTTTGTCCCTAAGAATCGATGTAAGAACCTTATAAATTGTAGGCAGACATGTAATCGGCCTATAATTTTTAGGGTCCATGGTACTACCATTCTTATAGAGCAGATGGGTTTCCCCAGTTGTCATAAATTCTGGGAGCGATCCTGATTGTAAAGCCGATTCGAATTGATATGCCAAGCAATCATGCGAACTGCGTAGCCACTTAATCCAGAAGTTCTGCAGTCCGTCGGGTCCAGGTGCTTTCCAATTAGGTAGCCGACAAACTGCATTGCTTACGTCTTGGGGGTTATGTGTGTGTCTCCCATTTCCACAATTTGTTCGCATGATTGCTTAACATCTCCTATCCAATCGCCCTCAGAGTGAGTGATGGGAGTCGACCAAATGCTGCGCCAAAAAGTTTTCATGGCATCATCATCCGGCCGCCCTATATCACTACTTTCCCTGTCAGATCGCTCCCATAATCTGTAAACCGACCTCTGATCCCTTTGAAACATGAAGTTCTGGAAGTATCGATCCACCCGTGCCTTGTACCTTCGAATGCGGCTTGCCCATGCGTACACTTCCTGCTTCAGGAAGTCGATGCGCTCTGTGACACGTGACATAAAATCTCGGGGCTGAATATCTGTCCTGAAAAATGCCCGCCTCACAAAGCGCATCACTCTAGGGCGTGTGTTGCCCTCTTTGAAGCAGCTGAGCTTGCCAATGAGTACCCTAGCTTCGGTGATACGCCGCTCTATCCTGCACTGCCAAGCCGGTACATCTGGTTTTGGTCGTGTAGCTCTAGTTTGGAAACTTCACTTTAGCTACACGACATATCGTAACGGCCGCGCAGTACAGGAGGGAGTGGGTATCCGTAAGGTCTTCGCTGCTTTCAAAGTAGGATGAGAGCAACGAATCCAGGGTACACACCAGTGCCCTTTTTCTGTTATGCATAGGCAAGCGAGGAAGCCGAGGTCTAAGGTGATGCGGCATAGATCGATACTCCCGAACTACATCCTCCAAAGTACTTCTCAATAAATCATTGTCTTGGGTACTTACATGAATATTCGTGTCACTCCCATTCACGTTGATATTGTCAGTTGGCTGCAAAGCACATTGAGATGGAGCGACATTCGCTACACGTGGAAGGACGGGAGTGACACGGTTATCCCGTATCTCAGATCGTATGCGATCAAGCACGGTGTCAGTCAGCAGGTGACTACGCTGGATGACCCGTACCTGATCTGATAGTCGTTGTGCCGATACGTTGACGCTTGGTTCAAGAGCCTGAAAGATAGACAGCATCCTCCCACGGTACGCGGTAAGGTTAGTTCCCCCCTCTGTAGCCTCAAAATATGCGCGCATGACGTTTTCATTCATAGTTTCCGTCCATCTCATGCGCCGCACATAACCACCGGGAGCGGGGGCCCTACTCGGAGCCGGTTGCCCCGTGAGCCCCAAGTCCCGCGGTGGCCGGCCTCTCCGCCGACGTGCAGGTGGTGGAGTCGACGGCGGAGAGAAGTACTCGTCGCTTTCGCTCGACGCTACTGCAGGGGCCGGTGACGGCGCAGCAGTCACTGTAGGTGCGCTGGTCTCCGGCGGCGGCTGCGAGGCGGAGCCAAGCAACGAGCCCGGGGGTCGCAAGCGTGCTTGTAGTCTCGTCAACATGTTTATTAAATCACGACATAATATTCATTCCGTTATAATTGTATGAAAATTTGGTTGACAGTTATCTGTCACAACATTTCAATTTCTGGTTCTTGTTTATAATTTGTGGTTTCATTTTAAAGGTATTATTTATTGAAATAATTTATGGTGGTCGGTTCAGTATAAAATTGATTTCAATGGGTGGAACTGGATAAATAACAAATAATATAATATCGGAAACGAAAATATGTGTGTACACGTTGACAGTTTTTTTTTTTTTTTATTATTATTATTATTATTATTATAATTACAGAAATTGACGCGAACGAAGACGCGGGCAACAGCTAGTGTGGAATAAAAAATAAAACCGGCCAAGTGCGAGTCGGACTCGCGCACGAAGGGTTCCGTACCAAAAATACCCAAAAAAACGGGTTTGTTGTATGGGAGCCCCCCTTACATACTCGTATTTATTTTATTTTGTTTTTAGTATTTGTTGTTATTCCGGCAACAGAAATACATAATTTGTGAAAGTTTCAACTGTCTAGCTATTGCGGCTCTTGAGATACAGCCTGGTGACAGAGCGACGGACAGACGGACAGACAGCGAAGTCTTAGTAATAGGGTCCCGTTTTTACCCTTTGGTTTGACCGGTTGTCTCTTGGGGTTCAAAGCGTTAAAAGCACTCGTATTGTTGAAATCGGAAACAACGAAGGTAACACAAACACCCAGAACCGAGAAAATGTAGAAAAAACAAATTTTTTTTCTACATTGATAAGACCGGGCGTCGAACCGGGACCTCGGAGCAGGCGACACCTTGTAAACAGGTGTGTACGCCACTCCGTTAGAGAGGTCGTAAAAAATTCATTACCATTTGTTGTAAACCAATGCAATAATTTTGAGAGGGTATTGTTAACATCGTCAAATGAAGATTTGCCCCTATTAGTTTTAAATATCATTGTTGTGTCATCTGCAAACAATACCATCTCACAAAGATTATGTATATAACAGGGAAGGTCATTAATATAAATTAAAAATAGCAAGGGTCCTAATACTGATCCCTGAGGGACACCCATGATAAAGGCCGACCCTGAAGAATCAGCTCCATTTATGCAAACTTTTTGTGTTCTGCCTCTAAGGTAAGAACTTATTAGGTCCAAAGAATCATTCAACGCACTTTAATGTTTCAGTTCTTTAAGTAACGTTTCATAGTCTACCTACACAATCGAAAGCCTTTGAAAGGTCGCAAAATACACCTATAGCATCTAGCTTACTCTCCCACCAAGCATTGGACGACCATTTGAATCAGTGTTAGTAAACGCTTCAGAGCCATGGTGGCGGGTGCGATCCCCGCACAGTACAAATATTTTTGTGCATGAACGAACATGTCTGTTTGTACTGGTTTGGGTGTTTTCTATGTATTATAAGTATATATATTTTTTTTAATATATATATAAGTTTATCGGTTGTCTAGTAGCCAACACGATAAGCTTCTTAGTAGTAGTTTAGTTTGGGACTAGATGGCTCTGTGTGGCCCAGTGTGGCATGTCTGCAAATATTTATTTATTAAACACATGTTTTAAAAGTGCAACTACAGCACCAATAGTATTTTTACATGCCTAAGTATGTCACTTTTTTACTTAAGCACTATAGATTGATGGATATAGAATGTACCTTATAGTGGTATATGGTTCCCTGATCTGAGCTATGGGGTAGGACCCCATAAGGATCTGAATGGGCCGGGGCACCTTGGAGGGAAACACGAGGCCGGGGCAATCGCACAGACGGACCTGGAGAAAAATTAGCTGTGTTACTGCAAAAAAAAAATATATAAAGAGAGGGAGAGGGGGAGCTAGCGCTCGGCGGCCGCTACCGCGGCCTGCTCGCTTTCGCGCATTTAGGGTCACTGTTCTAACCTAACCTAACCTACACTTTTTCAAACCTACTGGTAATTTCTTAGGTATACATTAAATAAACATGCATAGTAAAAGTAAACATTAAATTTATGGATAATTAATTATAGATATGTTTTATAAAAGTATTGCTTCACTGAGTTATGCTTTATAAAAGTATGTCACACAAAATTATGAACATAGTCATTTATGCATATTTAAAATCTACGTTTCAAAGTATGCTTTATAAAAATATGGCAAATGAAAATATAGATTTATAAGGTTATGGCTTTTATTATTATGCCATTCAAAAAATCTGCGTTATTATGTTTATGCGTAAAAATAACTTTACTAAACACTATTATGCTTATTAATTTGTATGCCATATGATGTATGTCAATTGAACTTATGACAATAAACATTATGCGTTTCAAAGTGTCACCAACTAACGCCCTATTTGTCGAGTAGTTTAGGTACCGGGCCTATATCTCAGGGTCTTGAATTCGATCGACAATGTTTCGAATTGCCGAATATTGCTCTGGTTCGTAGTAACTAATAATCATCACGATTGCCAAATGCGAAGCGTGGTGATTATGCCCGTACCCATCATTGTTGTGGCAACTTGAATTCAATGATGGAGGCCTTTGCCTTGCATTGGGATGATTATAGGCCGTTACTATTTTTTAGTATTGCTATTTTAAAGATATTAGATTGATAAATAGATAGATTAGATAGATAGACAGATAGATAAGACCTAGTATTCCTGTCATGCCCAATTACTTTGATTAATTAATAGTATATTAGTAATTTAATTTTCAAAATATCAAAGTATTTAAATAACTGTCAGTCTATGAAACATTTGTAAAGATACTGTTTTCTTGAGTTTACGCGAACACTATCTATACATTGAAATGAAAGATAGTTTACGGATTTAGAACGCGTTCATTTTTGATTTAACCCGACGTTTCGAACCCTTTACAGCGTTCATGGTCACGGGTAGACTAAGGTGTTATTCGTCTTTAAGATGGCAATTTGAAAAAATGTTTAACTACCGCCTTTAATTTAATAAGGAAAACCGATATGTACCTAGAATGATACGCGAAGCAATAGAAATTAAAAAACATCCTAATTTCAATAGAGAAGATGGTTGGAATTTACCAGCTGCTTGGGACCCTGTCTTATCATCATTGAAGTCCACAAACCATGGCAACACTGCGAAGACTCCGGACACAATTAGCTCATTTTGTGTGAAAAGGAACATAACTGACGATAAAAATTAGAGGCGGTAGTTAAACATTTTTTCAAATTACCAATGGTAATTTGAAAAAATGTTACCATCTTAAAGACGAATAACACCTTAGTCTACCCGTGACCATGAACGCTGTAAAGGGTTCGAAACGTCGGGTTAAATCAAAAATAAACGCGTTCTAAATCCGTAAACTATCTTTCATTTCAATTTGTAAAGATGTTTCTTTCGGGTGTTAAGAGTGCAAAACTCCTAACATATTTTGATGAAATAACACTGGTTTACATACAGCAATAGAGACAAGCTTGAAAAATTGACGTTGTCACGTTATGTCTCGGTAGCTTAACTGAATTAAGCACCGCGTTCGGTATGCATGGGATGCTTATTTAATTCCCGCCCTAGACCAAGATTTTAAATTTAAATACTGAGAGTATTTTTTATTATTTTTATTACCTGCTTAGTAAGATAGATGATTTGAAAATGCTTCATGTGTCTGGGCGTCTACTGGCCCACTCTCTTTCTTTCTTTCTCTCTCTCTCTCTCTCACAGACACACACACACACACATAGAGAGAGGGGGGGGAAAAAAGTATTGCTCGTTTAAAGGTAGATGGATAGATAGATTAGACCAATAGATAAGAATCATGATCAATGGTTTTATCAAATAATACACACTATATTTATAATTCCTTACCTGCTTAGTTAGATAGATGGTTTGAAAATGCTTCGTGTGTCCGGGCGTCTTAGACACGGAGACCACTTTACGTCCCATTATAGCGTTCATCAACGACGACTTGCCCACGTTTGGTTGTCCCACGCATCCCACGCTCAGCACGCCGTTTTTATACCTCTCGTGGGAATAGTAGGACGTGTCAGCCTTCTCTAGTATCGTTTCACCTGATAACAAATTTTGCTGGAGTTAAATAGGCTTGTAATAATACTACAATGTCCCGAATAGGTTAAATAGACTCAGGTGTTACTTTGCGGAATCCATAACTAAATATGTGTAGAAATGTGAACACATCCACATGTTTTGTAATTTGTATTATCTATGTTGGCTATAGTTTTTTCTCTGTTTATACTTGTGTTTCATCGTTCTGTCTATTATTTCTTTATTTATTTTATCATTAACTAATACAAGTTTTAATTAATATGGATTTTAAAAATTATTTTGCTAATGATTTCCGCTCGTTAACACCGACCTAGGATCCTTCACCACACTATCCATGGCATAATGAACTCACAATTACAATTTATTTTCGTAAAGAACTCTATTAAACTAATCAAGCCCTTTCGTTTGATACTATTATTGAGGAACTAGCTGTTGCCCGTGACCTCGTCCGCGTCAATTTCTGTTATTATGATCGCGATTATTTTTTCACTGTTGCTTCGCTCCTATTGGTCGCAGCGTGTTATATAGCCTAACTAAAGCCTTCCTTGATAAATGGACTATCCAACACAAAAATAATTTTTCAATTCGAACCAGTACTTCCTGAGATTAGCGCGTTCAAACAAATAACCAAACAAACTCTTCAGTTTTATAATATTAGTATAGATTAATGATAAAATATACGTAATTCGCCATTTTTATCGACGGCTATGTTGGATTTACAATGATACCGAATGTTTTAGATTATAATTATCCTCAGAACTAAAGGTGCGAACCAAATCTCAGATCAATCCGTCAACACGAAGAGGGTCAAATTTCAATTACTAGACCTGACCTAAAAAGAACCGTTTAAAAAAGATGGTCCTTGTGTATTGCTATGACATACCAACTTCAGTCCGTTCATCTTCTTCCACGTCTAGTTCTGCTTCCTCCTTGATCTTCGTCTCCCACGAGCTGAGATCCACCTCTCCGGCCACTATGTCCTTACAAGCTTCCAGGATCTTAGTGGCGCCCTCTACGCACATCTGCTGACGACCCTTGCGACGGCGGACTTGCAGACCTGGGGTAAATGTATTTGGATAAACAAGTAGCTCTGATTGCTGAAAGTAGTAAATAACGGACTATAATCATGGCAAAGGACTCCATCATTGAATTTATGATACCAAAGCAATACTGGTACGGTCGGCAAAAAAAGAGGTCTATCATCCTCATCATTCTGGCATTATTTTGTATTGTATACTAGCGGGTCCGACAGACGTTGTCCTGTCTTAAATATGAATAAAAATTTTACCAATTATTTATTACTAGCTGTTGCCCGCGACTTCGTCTGCGCCTATTCCCGTTATTATGATCCCGATAAATATGAAAATTTTTCACCGTTTTTGCAAAATTTTTCACTGACGCTCGCTCCTATTGGTCCCAGCGTGATGTTATATAGCCTAAAGCCTTTCTCGATAAATGGACTATCCAACACGAAAAGAATGTTTCAATTCGAACCAGTACTTCCGAAGATTAGCGCGTTCAAACAAACAAACAAACAAACAAACAAATGAATGAATGAGATGCACATCGCGTAAAAAAAGTGTTACTAGGATGCCGTATCAAAAATTTTAGATTTTTGGCGGACATTTTCTAAGTGCTTGACATTTTTGTACTGGGCTATACCAAAAGAAAAAATACGTCATTTGATTTTTGCCTAGTAGATTGCTATATTAAAATTTGGAAAGTGGTTAAAATTTCATCCTGTATAGCTTAAAGCCTTTCTCGATAAATGGACTATCCAACACGAAAAGATTTTTTCAATACGGACCAGTACTTTCTGAGATTAGCGCGTTCAAACAAACAAAGAAACAAACAAACAAACACACAAACTCTTCAGCTTTATAATATTATTTATTATTAATATGCTTTACTAGCTGTTGCCCGTGACTTCGTCCGCGTCAATTTCTGTTTATATGATCGCGATTAACTGAAGGATTTAGGGCAAAGTAAAGCAGGATTATTTGGTTTAACAGAGATTTATTATTACATTAACATCAATAATTTTTCCCATTTTTGCAACATTTTCCACTGACGCTTCGCTCCTATTGGTCGCAGCATGATGTTATATAGCCTAAAGCCTTCCTCGATAAATGAACTATCCAACACAAAAAGAATGTTTCAATTCGAACCAGTACTTCCGAAGATTAGCGCGTTCAAACAAACAAACAAACAAACAAACTCTTCAGCTTTATAATATTAGTATAGATAATACTCGTAGTATACAACATTCTTTTTTTTTTCTGGCGGGTATATAAATAATTTTGTTGGTATTACGACAAGGTAACAGGCGATATACTGGCCATGTGTAAAAACTATTGGACGAATTTGCAGCACGTATTCTGTCAAAGTAATGTCAAACGCCATACATTAAAAAAGTTTAAATTGTCAAAAGCAAGGGTACATAACAAATAATTTAGTATGGTGATGAAGTTTTCTTAAATTTTTTTTATTTTTTTCTTTCATAAAAACATTCTCTTAACAATGACAAACAAAACACAAAAAGAATTAGCGAATTCGGTCCAGCCGTTCACGCGTGAAGCGATGACCAAGGGAAATAGGGATTCATTTTATGTGTGTGTGTGTGTGTGTGTGTGTGTGTGTGTGTGTGTGTGTGTGTGTGTGTGTGTGTGTGTGTGTGTGTGTGTGTGTGTGTGTGTGTGAAGTAGTAATTATTTGAAATTTAGGGGTAGTGAATTTTAGTGTTCACGAACAATATCCTCAGCAGCAAGCTGTTTCTTTAATAAAGCTGCCTAGTATTTATTCTTAAAACAATCTTTACTCATTCTTTCTTGCATAGGCGGAGGCAGATCATTCCATATGCTCGCTGCGCGGAATTTAAAAGATCCTCGATAACGTGTCGTCTTGCCTAATCATTATGACGTCACAACATCCCCACTTACCAGCTTTATCACTTGTCACCCCCCTCAAATTGTACCCCGGACACGACGTGAAGTACACCACCCTCAGTCCCGGGTACGTGTCAGTATAGTACCGCTGCCAGGCGACCACCGCCGCCGCCGGTACCAAGTCTATCTTGTTCAGTACCAGTATCATGTTCTTCTTCTGTTCAGTTACCACGTAATTGTAGAGCGAGGGGGGGAACATCATGCCCTGGAGGGAGAAAGAGATGCATTTGTTGTATCGGTGTTGGGTACCAATAATTGCATTAACTGTACTGCATGCATTTTTGAGGGAGGGCGGGCGGTTTTCCTCCATGAAATAGTCCTTGCTCAATCAGTGTTAGTGCGGGTAGTGTGGTTCAGGTGCCAGGCCGGTGTTAACAAGCGGAAATCATTAGCAAAATAATTTTCTAAATCCATAATTAGAAAGAGATTGTTTAAAAAAAGGTGGGACTCGAACCCACAAACATATATCACCAATGGTAGCTAGGCTCAATTGGCAAGAACCAATCGCCCGTTTGAAAAATTGCTATCCATTATACATATACACGGTTAGAGATCTTGAATTCTCAAAGAATACATAAATATTCATTTAAAGAGAAAACAACAATTAATCAATAGAAACAAATTCCACGTGACGTGACGTACTCAAGGGGCCTACTAGGTTTAGGTTTAAAGAACTTTATTCTCATAAGAAATACAAGTTTCACTTATAATGAGATTTAAAAATAAATTAAAACTTAAACTAATTATATTGGCCGCCAGTACCCGCTTCAATATGTAGCTTAAGCATCTTTTTGAAGACATTCAAGGTTTTACAATTTCTTATATAAGTTGGCAGTGCGTTATAAAGCTTAGCTCCCTCAAACAAAATAGTCTTCCTTCCATAACCAGTCCTAGGCATCCCTAAATTTAGTTCTTTTTTATTCCGAAGACTATGAGTGTGATTTCTTTTTTCTAGTTTTAAATTAGATTTTATAGCATTGTTGATTATTTTATATATTAGGAGGCAAGCATTGAAGTGGTATAATTGGCTAATGTTAGGTTTTTTGGTTTTTTTATATAACTGTTCGGTCGGTGTATGAAACGGATGTGCTATGTGCTGTCCCCAATCGATTTATGCTGCCCGCCCACGTCCGATAATCGGTGACCGATTTTTTGTGGGAGAAAAATAGAACGTACTGATAGCAATGCAGCAACGCACACGTCCTACAAAAAATCGGTCATGATTGTGTATGCTGCTGCCTACTATGGTAAAATCGGCCCGATTATCGGTCCTACAAAAAGTCGGACGTGGACGGGCAGCCTTAATGTTATTACTTCTAAACAAAATCAATTCTCAAAAATCTAGAACAGTATCATTTTAGCAAATTACCTCTAGTATTTTTTGATACACAGTAAAACAAAAAATAATACACTTTGCTCTGCTACAGTAAAAAAAATTTGAATCACTTGGCTGAGTCTTGGTCAGTCGAGTTGTTAAACGTTGAGTGATTCAAGATCAATAAACCATCAGCCTAGGTCTAAGATCCCACCATACAACGACCTCCACCGAGCTGGTTATTGGGTGAAAAGTATTTTATATGCAACTAGCTGTTCCCCGCGACTTCGTCCGCGTCAATTTCTGTTTTTATATTTGCAACATTTTTCAGTGATGCTTCGCTCCTATTGGACGCAGCGTAATGTTATATAGCCTAAAGCCTTCTTCGATACATGGACTATCCAACACAAAAATAATTTTTCAATTTGAACCAGTACTTCCAGAGATTAGCGCGTTCAAACAAACAAACAAACAAACAAACCAACAAACTCTTTAGCTTTATAATATTAGTATAGAGTATAGATAGTATAGATTAAATATGCCAATAAATATATTACAAATGGGTTGCCCAAAAAAATCAGTCCAGAGTATGATTAATTACAATTTATTTTTACTTTTTTATTTTTTTAACTTTTTACTGGTTTGGGCTATGGGCTTCATACTTTCGATTGGTATGGAATTTGTCTATTAACCAAACCAGTGAAAAGTTAAAAAAATAAAAAAGTAAAAATAAATTGTAATTAATCATACACTGGACTGAAATTTTTAAGCCAACCCATTTGCAATATATTTACTAACATATTTAATTGCATATAAAATACTTTTCATCCAATAACCAGCTCGGTGAAGGTCGTTGTATGGTGGGATCTTATACTATAGTGACTTAATGGGGGCTATCGCTAGTGTCTTTGCCACTAGAGGCGCTAGTGTCGCGTGAGGTCCAATATCATTCACTTTGTACTGGTTTTAGCGGAATTTGTTGCATAAATTATAATTTCTTTAATTTACCTGCTGGAAAGTGATCTCCTTCGTAAAATATCGCAAATATGGATTACTCGTATTTGGCGATTAATGTGAACGCTTTAAAAGCGGAATTAAGAAAAAGCGCAAAAATAGGCGGCCTCAAGAGCAACTATTTCAGAAGTTAGTTTGTTGATTTCAAGATAGTTATTTATAAACAATATAACCTTAATTAGATTCAAGATATAACACTTTGTTTCGGCGTCAATCGCCTTTGACAGCTATAACTCCGGACCTCAGTCTACAGTGGCGCCAACTGGTGAGCAAAGAAACGGTAGTCCCTATTGAATGACGGCGTCAATCCGTAAAATTTACTGGCTAATGTAACTAGATGGCTGCGACGAATACACTTCTGTCTGACTAATTCGACTCTTAATACAACGACACAAGGTTGGTAAAACGGTAAAGTATTTATATACTTTTGCAGCTGACTGTATGTACGTGCGAAAGTGTTCGTGTAATAAATAAAGCGCTTTATAAACGCCAGTTAAATGCGTCTATACACATATATTTTTTTGTTTTATCTGACATATTTTTCATTATAATGATTTTGACTACCTCTGCGGCGTAGTGGCTAAATACCGGCTTTCAAGGTGTCGCCTGCTCCGATGTATTAAAAAAGTTGTTTTTCTGCATTTCCTCGGGTCTGTGGTTGTTTGTGGTACCTTCGTTGTTTTCGATTTCCACAATGCTGAGCGCTTCTAATAGTTACGCACTTTGGGATCAGAACAATGTATGTGATGTTGTCTACATTTATTATTTACTAGCGGACCCCGAGAACTTCGTACCACCTCATAATACTTTTTGACGTCTTAAATGTCATTGTCATAAAATATGGCGTGATAGGAAAAAATGTAGTTTGAAAAACATTTTCTTAATTTCAAACTTTCCAACGTTTTTAATACTTATTATACTATTCCTGAGAAAGACAAATCCAAAAACACCAAAATCATAAAAATCCGTCCCGCCGTTTTCGAGTTACAAGTGGTGTAACTAAACACGACTTTCTTTTATATAATAAGAAGCTTATTAATAGTGTCTGAATTCAAGAATACTCACAGCATATCTGACGTCCACTATCAACAGAAGAACGTCGCACATTTCTAAAACACGCCACAGTTGCCGCCACGTCTCGAGGTTCAGCTCGAAGTACGATATGTCCTTCCAGTGCTCGGAAGATTGGAGTTGGTCGACGTAATTCTGCGAAAGAAAGAAAAAACCTGATATAGGGTTTTGTAAGGGTGCATCAAAACTAAGTAGTCAGCCATTTTGGGTGTTCCGCCATGTTGGATATATGCACTCAGTAGTGTGTCATGCCAAGTTCAAGCTAACAGAACTGGCGAGCAGCACCGTGTATTACACGAATCATTTGGTGCCACTTTTGACCCCCTCATAACTTAAAAAGTGAAAGTACTATTTTCAAATAAGAAAAATATAGCCTACGAAGTTCTAAAACTGAAAGTTCGTATTTTATTCTTCCGAAAATTTGGCTTGCTGTTAGAAACTAGCCAAAATAAAAATAGGGCTCTTCCATGACTATGTTAATACGGTACTTAATAAACTAGCCAAGTCAGACTTAAGGCTTGAATATTTTATGTTTTTATAAATATTCAGGACTGACCATTGATGAACTTGGCACCCATTTAAATCTCAGGTCTTTTGTCCTTCAAATGAACAACCAAGGCATATGTCATAATATAGAACTTCACTCTCATTTCTCATTTGTTTTTGATGGGATGTAGAATGTACTTAAACCACTAGACCAACGGGGCGTTACTAAACCAACGCGGCGTTACTAACCAACGAGGCGTTACTAATCAACGGCGCAATACTATACCGACGGGGCTTTACTAGACCAAAGAGGCGTTACTAAGCCAACGAGACGTTACTAAACTAAAGAGGCATTACTAACCAAAGTGGCGTTACTATACCAACGGGGCGTTACTAAACCAACAAAGGGTTTCTAAACCAACGAAGCGTTACTAACCAACAGGGCGTTACTAAACCAACGGGCTGTTACTAAACTAACGAGGCTTTACTAAATCAACGGGACGTTACTAGACCAACAGGGCGTTACTTGACAAACATGACGTTAAAAATATCCTTAAAGGATACCTATGTTCAGCAGTACGCGTCGTTAGGATGCGATGGCAATAAATAAATATAATTTAAGTAACAAACCTTGAAATACCTCTGCTCCTGTGCATCCAACTGAGATGGAGTCATGCTGAAGTCCCACGGAGGCCGTTTTGGAAACGACACGTCCTGCGGGAAGAACACAACTGGGTCCACTTCGAGATCTTTCTTCGGAACGGGGTTGAGGGATTTCCTGGAACAAATTTAATAGAACATGTATGTATGATTTCTTTCTCTTTTTGGAGAATAAGCGCCAAATTATATTGATGGGCGGCGTCTTGTTCATGGTATCAGCCAATACCTAATATGCAAAGTTTACAAATATTGACTCTACTGATTTTTATTTAATTTCACACAAGGTTTGTTCATCCGTCACAGAAACTACTTTCAAAATTTGTCGTTTTTTGTTGATCGATTGATTGTTTTCAAAATCAGCTTGTAGTATTATCTACACTTACAGTGCATCCTCCTTCTTAGCCTGCAACTCCTCGTCGGTTTCCCTAAAGAACTTCAGGGTGAACCGGTTTGAGTCTCCCCTCCCCCCACGGCTCCGGGGCTGGTAGTTCACAGACACCACGTCACATGTGCTTGTGCCCGATGAGGCTGTGAATATAATATACTTGCAAAAACAACCAAGTAAACAAATAACAACAAAAATTTACCAATAAAAGAAATGAAACAACTAAATATGAGTTGGGGATTGTCAGAGATATTATACTGTTTGGCACTAACTCAAATTCAGAGGCCTTTAGTCACTTATAGTAAGTGAAATTTATTACTTTTCGTCAATGATATTTAAAAAGTAATAGATATGTTACATGCGCTCTCAATATGCGTCCCTAAAACGTCACAATTGTGACGTCTTTTTAAATCCATCATAAAATGTGGATGCCAAGGCGAAAGAGAAAGGAATTGTTCTTTTCACGAGTATGACAAGGACAAAATAAGAATTACGCATGTGTGCAGTTGTTCGCAAGTGGCACATATATTTCGATAGTTTTGTAAGGGCATAACCTATCTATACTTATTAAATATCATTGCTTTTCGTAAATACTTTTATTTATGCATATAGGCCCCAGGAGGGTAATCTTATTAATATTACTATCTATTTGTACAGCCTTAATTATGTTTTTATTTTATTATTATTTTCAATGTAACATATTATTATACAAAAAAATCATTTTCCAATCTTAATATTATAAATGTTTGGATGGATGTTTGTTCTGCAATCACGCCAAAAAGACTGAATAAATCTCAATGAAATTTGCTTGGGAGGAAGTATATGGAATAGCATATAGTCGAAACCGGATATAACAAGACCGTTTAAAAAGATGGATTGGTTATTACGACCAAATCACAAGGTTCGTGCCAAATCTCATTAAAACAACAACATTGGTTATTACTTAAGAACTTTCTCCCACACCAATTCGTAATTCTTTAGGATTTGAATTGCCGCAACATGACTTATTTAGTGCAATAGCTACGCCCGACTCGGAAAGTCAACACAAAACTTTGCTATGATTGTTCTCTTGGTTTTGTTAGCATATTGCCTATAACGCCTATCAGATACAGCTTCGTAATTTCGCGGTCCCCCGCTATAACTGGTTTCGACTGAATCGATTCGACTTTCAATTTTAAATCCAGGAAAAATTTATAGTTTCCGTAGGCTGACTACATTTGTTTCTCATACCTAAAGGGACTGTCATGTTTTTTTTTGTGCAATAGTTGTTCACAGTTCAAGAAAAAAAATGGTCCACTTTTACACCTTAAAAGTTTCCGAGTTTTCTGCGACTTTGTTATAATTCTTATAATAGCTGTCACCTGCGGGTGACAGCTATTATCCCAATATTTCAATCCAAATCTGCTTCTACTTCTTCTATACGAAATAAATACACAGTCCTCTACATAAATATCACTTCGAGCTGTCCAAAGGAGATGTTCCATAATAGGCCCAGACATAGTACACCATTTACAAAAATAAAGAAAAATTTACTGTTTCCGGAAAAAATACACATAAATTTATGTAACGTATAATTTAGTGGTTCAAAAATAAACAAGATCGAATAATTTATCAAACTCCATAGGCATTACAAGATGGCGTCAATCTAAAAAAACTTTAAATGTCAGTAGCTGTCAGATACCCTTTGTCACTTTGGCATAATCATTCACTTCAAGTTTTTGTTCTGCTTGTCGTGTTTTAAATGTAGTTCATTATAACGACCTCATTTTCGATTTCTGGATTTGGTATTGATCGACACATTACTTTCATAATGTTTGTTGTTACTACAGCAAGCGATGGCACGCACTCGACTCCTAGATGCGCGATTATGAAACCAAAACTGACAAACGTCATCAAAATGTCATCTTCCGCCATGATGGTTTTGTTGTTTTGTATTGCTATTTTCTTACTTGACTCTTTATTTGAACCACTTAAGGAAGCCAATTTAAAAGAATTGGATAATAACAAAATCTTGTAGGTGTATTGGTCTATCTTTTGGTGGGGTGTACAGGTTCTGGGCCTGGCCTCCATACAATTTGGGACATCTCCTTTAAATATAAGAAGCCAACGTCATTGTCATACCTACTGTACAGCTCATTCATTTAGCCTGCACATTAGGCTTTGCTTTTTGTTGCACTCTCACCTCGTTCAAAGGTGTTAAGGTGCCCCAGTGTATAGCCTGTATTCATGCAGTCTCTAATGCAGGCTAAAGATTATGACTTAATGATAGCATAATTAAACTTTACTAGAAAGTCACTAGGTTTACTAAAGTCTAGTTAACCCTCGATTGTGTGTTATTCCGGACACAATTGAAATTAATTGTTATTGCAACTGCCAGTGGTCATAAAATCCTGTAGGAGTTAATCTACTTACTGGATAGCAGCAAAGTCTTATTTTTCTTAGCTTGAATCTGCTGTTTCTTTGCCTTCCCACTGAAAGGGACTTTCCTGCGCGCTTGCGGCATCTTTAACACCTGGCTGTAAACCGGTCAAATAATACAAACTGTAAAATTTCTGGCATGTTAATCCCTCGATCGTGAGTTATTCCAGACACAATTGAAATCAATTGTTATCGCGGCAGGCGCCTGCCGCCTGGGCGTTGAGGGATTAAGAGAAAACAAAGAAAATGAAGTTTAATTCATTAACATAAGCAACAACAGACAGATTTAAACAGATTAAAGTACACTTTAACTATGAAATCCCAAAAACAAACACGCAAACATGCGGCCGGTCCACTATGTAATTACAGAATATAACCGCACATACCTGATACCGTAGTAGAAGCCGTATATTTAAGGTATGCTGCTAAACTTTTATTGAAAAAAGGTATTATTTTTGCTGCAAAACTTTATTTGATTGATTACCTCGTCTGACCTGACTGAACTGATGATGAACCTGTAGTAATTAAATATACCAAAAGGCTGTCAGCTTAGAGTATAAATTGTTGTTGTTGTTTGTTTGGGTTGATGGCGTTTTCTTAAAGATTTCGCCAGTGTCAAGTGTAAGTGCTAAATCGTATTAAACATATACAGCGGGCTTTGTGAACGAACAAGGTCACTGTTATAAACTAAGAAAGTGGTTACTGCTGAGAGTATTCACCGCGAAGATCACTGTTGATGTATCTAGAACAAAAAAGACGCACCCAGTTTATATAAGGGAATGATGGTTAATATACCAAATACCAACAGATTATAGTTTAATATTATTTTGATTAATGAATGAACACAGAATATAAACAAAGGGGGAATTAACATAGGAGAGTAAGGATTTGAAGTCAGTGGGGCGTGGGATATTCGGAGGAAGGAGATCATAGAGGGAAGAAGACAGTCGAGGGCAGCTGAAAAAGATATGATTGGAAGTTCCTTCGTCAAGTCCACATTCATAAAGAGAACTGTCTCTTATATGTAGCTTAGCCAGGTGAACGGGGGTACACGCATGCCCTAGCCTTAATCTACAGATCGTACTTGTAATGCTTTTATGTATATTTTTGAGATTGGAGAACCAAGGACGAATGGGAATTGAAGATTGAACATCAGCGTAGAATTTTCCTTTAGAGGAACTAGTCTTTTGCCAATACGCTTTCCAGGAGGAGAGAAGACGTTGTTTTGCCATCGAAAGTAAATCATTTGTATAAACCCTGTAGTGCTCTATACATCCAGTATTTGTTGCATCTTTGGCGCAAACGTCCACAGTCACATTACCTTGAATACCACTATGGCCAGGAATCCACGCAAGGACGACCTGAATATTTTTAGACTGACAGCGGAAGAGCGTATCTTTGATATTTAATATGTAGGGAAATTTATGTTTTGACTTAAATTGGTTGGTAGCAATAGCCTGAAGGCAACTCTTAGAATCAGTGAGAATAACAGATTTATTTAGCTTATGGGACTCAATAAAAGACAAAGCTTCCAGAACAGCTATACATTCACCAGAGAAAACTGATGCTTCGGGGGGGAATTTGAAGTTTAGAATTACATTGTATTTGGGAATCCAAACTGCAGCGCCAACACAACCCTGGTCTGACAACTTTGAGGCGTCCGTGTAAATGATAAGCCAATCTGGCCAATGTTCAGCTATGTATTCTTTTAACTGTAAATTTGCCATAACAGAGTTCTTTTCAATGCCAAGATTCAGGATAATTTGCGGTTGAAAGATAAGGGCATCAAAAGAAATATCAAAAAGTGGAAATCTTTGGCACTGAAATATGGGACAAGGAAGACGTAGATAAGCTACAAAACTATTGAAAAGGCAGGGATAATTTTTATGGGACCAGTATTTACTAGAAGAAATATGATTGGATAGACTGTGAAGTTTAGAAATAAGAGGATGATAAGGGAATTGGATAACTTTAAAAAGAAAACGGTCGGATAAGAATTGTCTTCTAAGACCTAAAGGAGCATCTCCACATTCCACCTGGAGAGCATTAACAGGGGATGATTTCATAGCACCACATACTATTCTCAGGCATTTAGACTGGATTTTGTCAAGGGAACACAGGGCAGACTTGTTACAGGGCTCCAGTAAGAAAGTCCCGTAGTCCAAGTGGCTACGCACTAGAGCATTGTACATGAGTTTTTGAGTATAGGGATGGCTACCCCACCAAACTCCGGATAGGGAACGCAATATGTTTATGTTTTTTTCACATTTTTTGACAATATTATTAATATGGTGAATTCCTGTTAATCTGGAATCCAAAACAAGGCCTAGAAACTTGACACAGTCCACGACGGTAAATTTTTGTTGGCCATATGATATTGAAACATGAGGGATAGATCTAGATCGGGAAAAAACCACAACATTACTTTTGGGAATAGATAAGGACAATCCGTGGTTATGAAGCCAATCATGAAGATAACTAATAGCTGAGTTGAGGCGAGACGAGGCCTCATTGATATCTTTAACTGAAACATAAAGAGCTAAGTCATCGGCATATTGGAGTATTTGACAAAAAGAATTAACTGAGAGCTCTAAATCATACGTATAGATACTGTAGAGTAATGGACTAAGAACTGAGCCTTGGGGAAGCCCTTTCCATACTTGTCTAGGAGGAGAATTATAATTTGGGGAACGAATATATACCGATCTAGGAGAGAGGAGATTAAAAATTATATTAACAATCCTTACAGGAATACTCAGCTGAAGCATTTTTTGTCTGAGCACCGGAAGAAGAACATTGTCGTATGCGGATGTAACATCTAAAAAAACACCTACTAAAGCCTCATTTTTAGAGAAGGAAGTACGAATGTCTGTCACAAATGTGCCTAAACTGTCCATGGTACTAAAACCTTTACGGAAACCAAATTGGGATTTAGCCAATACATTTTTATTCTCCACAATCCATTCTAACCGATTCTTGATCAAATGTTCCAATATTTTAGCCATTGTACAGGACAAAGCTATGGGGCGATAATTGGATGGGTCTGAGCTGGACTTTCCGGGTTTTAAAATCGGTATGATTATTTGAGACCTCCACTCCTCAGGTGGAGTTCCTGATAAAAAAATATTGTTGAGGATGGATAAAAATACCTGCTTAACGGGAATGCTGCTTTCGGAGATGAAGGAATATGGAATTCCATCAATTCCTGGAGATGAATCTCTAAGATTCTTGAGCACAGTTGAGAGTTCCTCCCAAGAAAAGGGAGACTCAAATTTGTCAGAAGGGTTATATGGTAAGATGGGGGGGCAGAGTTCAACTAAGGAAGGAACAGATGGGGGGGCTAGTCTACATGAGAATTGTTCGATCCAGACCGAAGGGTCATTAGATGAAATTACAGGACTCCAACATGAGTAACGAAAGCGTCTAATGTTTTTCCAGACCTCTGATGGAGGAGTGACAGGAGATATTTCTTCGCAGAAACGAATCCAACCAGCTCTTTTCTTTTCTGCCAAAAGTCTAGTAGTCTTGGCAGCTACTCTCTGATAAGAGATGAAATTTTCGAGGCTCATGTCATGAGCATAAGTTTTTTCTGCTTCTGAACGACTCTTACAAGCCTCTGTGCATTCCGAATCCCACCAAGGAGGGGAAGAGATTTTGCATTTGGCAGAATTTTTGAGAGGAATAGAATTAGTTGCAGAAGATAGTATAGCGTTTTTAAATGATTCGTAAGAAGACAGAACGTTGTCGGCGTTAACTAAAGGAATATTCAAGATTTCTTGATCTAGATGAGATCTGAATAGGGGCCAATCAGCTTTGGAAATGTTAAATTTTATCAAAGGGGGAAGAGAAGCTATAGGGTTAGGATAAAGGGAGTCTGGAGTTGAAAGAAAAATGGTGTAATGATCACTACCATGAGTAGAAGAAAGAACAGACCAGTGCAAACTAGAAGCTAGTGACGGAGAAGTTATTGAAAGATCAACCGCAGTCTTTGGATTTTGAGTGGGAGGGACTCTGCGAGTGGGAGTGCCGTCGTTCAAAACACACAAATCTAATTCATCACAAAGATCAAGAAAGGGAAAAGACATAGAATCACAATAATAACAACCCCAAGAAGTATGATGTACATTAAAGTCGCCTAAGACAATTATTGGTGGAGGAAGACTAGTAATTATACATTTTAATTCAGATAGAAGAGCAAGATTAGGAACAGGAATGTAGATGGAGAGAAAAGAGATATTATTAGTTCTAATGGCAACGGCAAAAATTCCGTCACTGTGTGGGGGAAGAGAAATTTGGGTATATATCACATTTCTAGATACTAAAATGGCACAACCAGCATACCCATCAGTCCTATCGTCTCGGAGGCATGAGTAACCCGGGATCCTAAAGCTGGATCCCGGCTTTAGCCATGTCTCCTGAACGGCAAAGACAGAAGGATTGTATTTGTTGACAAGAGAAATAATATCATTCTTCCTGTGACGGATACTGTGGCAATTCCACTGAAGGATGTTTGGCATTTTGTATAGCCTTATTTATCTGAGTAAGTTTGGATAAAACGTTGTTCGGTAGTTGGGAGTCGTCAAAACGAGAAATTATATTTAAAATTGTTGAAACTAGAAGATCCAGCAGGTTATCATTTGCTGTTATATTTTCTGAAGGGAGAGCACTCCCATTAGGGGCAATAGAGGGAGGAGTACTAATGATGGCTTGGTGAGCCTGTCTGTCATATCCTGAGCTAGAAGGAGGAGTAGGAGTCTTTCTTTGTGTAAAATATGTACGACGATATGAAACAGAGTTGTGTGAGGGTAGTGTCTGAGTAGGAGCTTGAATTAAAGTTTGAGATGATTGAGTGGGAAACAGAGGAGGAGAAGAGCTGGAAACTTCAGCAAAAGATTTCCTCACTTGAGGAAATCTGACAGATGCTTGGGTGTATGATATATTTTCCTGTGACATCACAAGTTTAATTGATTTTTGCCTAGAATGTTCAGGGCATTTTGGATCAGTAGCTTTATGACAGCCAGAGCACAAAAGGCAGGTAGGTATTGAAGATGTACTGGTACAATCAATACCAGCATGGGGTTGTGCGCAGATGAAACATCTCTCTTTTGACCGGCATAGTGAGGCAACATGACCAAATCTACAGCATTTGTTGCATTGGATGGTTGGCAAAATATATGTCTGTACTGGAAGCGATGTATAAAAGCAATAAACTCTATCTGGCAGCTTTTGACCTATGAATGTAAGAACAACAGTTGAGGTAGGTGTCCAAGTGGCTGTGTTGTTTATAAATGACTTTCTATTGAGCCGGCGGGCTCTGATAACACGTCCATATCCATCAGGAACCTCAATTGAGGAAACTAGTTCCTCTAAGGTCCACTCCACTGGGACTTCTCTTACAATACCCATGCGGGTAACATTAAACGAAGGTATAATGGCTTCATATTTTGCTGCAACTAAACCAGTATGATCTAAAAATGAATTTGCAGCAGCAGCAGATTTAAATTCAACTGAGACTCGATTTCGGCCGATGCGTTTAACACCGTCCTTGGCTACACCCTTTATATTATTATGATGTAAGAAGTGACCGAACTTAATTGGACGAAGTATAACGTTAGATGACGATGTTGAATCGTTTTCTTTGCTCACATGGACCAAAAAAGGAGCGACATCCTGGTCGGAATACCGTTTACGTGTGCCTTCAAATTCTGGTAAGGTATAAACAGATTGATTAGATGCAACTGTTTGCGCGATGGAATTTTTCTTTGGTAATTGGGAAAAATCGGGATCAGCTTCAACTTGTCTTTTCCTGGTAGGAGTGGACAGATCAGTATCCATTGGAGATGGGGAATTGAGGGGATTGTGGTAGGGAACATAACCTCCCCCGGGATCAGGGGGGTCACCACCAATCATTTTTGCACTATGTAATACTTACGTATTAAACAACACACTTATTATTATGCACAAAGGACCAATTAGATAAACAACAGGAAAAACCAGCAAAAATAACACAACAATTACGTGAAATAGACGAAATTGCCCTATTAACACTTGTTTCAAGCACTTAACCCGCCAAAAAAACATCAAAAAAAATCAGAGTATAAATTACAGCTGACTCTAAGGCTGTCAGTCAGCTAGTAGACATCTGTCAACAATTCTGTTTCTTTTTCAGCAAAACACGTTTGACTCTTCGGCTTCAGAGTGAAGATACTTTTTACTAGGCAATGGCTTAAGTGCCCAATTTTTTTTTCAATTTATCATATCCGATCAAGATAACCCGAAAGTTTCAATGTGATTCGGCATTTGTTTAAAAAAACTCTTTTATGAAATTAGAAAAACTCCTTTAAATAACATTTTAATAAATATAATAAATAATCAATAAAGAAATCAGAAAATAGTCATGAAAAACACCTAATCTATTTTTATAACCACAGATTATTAACAAACCTATAAATAACCTCAAAAAGTCAAATAAAATATTTACGAAGCTTTATTTTGCGTAAATAAACAATTTGTGGTTTCATATTCAAGTATCATCTGGTTTGGTGTTTCACCAAACACTAAACAATCAACCAAAATGTTACCACTGTCTCTATTACGAACAGCTCAAAACCACCCGATGTTGGTGGAATTGAAAAATGGTGAAACATACAACGGGCATCTAGTTTCTTGTGATAATTGGATGAATATTAATCTCAGAGAAGTGATCTGCACATCGCGAGATGGAGATAAGTTCTGGAGGATGCCAGAGTGCTACATTCGAGGCAGTACGATTAAATACTTGAGAATTCCCGATGAGGTTATAGACATGGTAAAGGAAGAAACTCAAATCAAGGCTAGAGGTCGCAGCGAGGTTTCCAAGGGCCGTGGAGGCGGTCAGAACATGAGATCTGGTCGTGGAGGCAGCAGAGGCGCTTTTGGAAACCGCGGTCGACCGGCACCTCTTTCGAGAGGAGGTGGCAATACAGGACGGAATCCACAGAATAAAAACAAAAAATAATTTAGCTTTTCTTTACGGTAATATTAAATTAAATAATTTAAGCACTTTATTAGCTTGTTTTTGATTTACATTCATTCAGTCTGCCATTTGCACACTGCCACTGGTCCATTCCCTGTGCAAACAATGCATTGTAAAATTAAAATGTCTTTAGAAATAGATAACTACCAGAATTTTTCTGTATTATTCAACCTGCAATTGCTATAGACTAATAGTAATTCTTGGGACCATCTCTAAGACTATTATTTTACCCATAGTCCTAAACATCTTGCCCGCACACCCTTTGCTACACTCCAAACAAATCAAATGTGATTTTGCTACTTTTGAAGCATTTAGTATTTCGTCACCACTTGCTTACTATTTTATACCTACGTACTGTATAGCTAATCTAATGACTTGACAAATTGAAATATAGCATTAATCTTGTAGGTAATTTCACACCTAATTAGATCTGATAAAATAAACTTTTGAATAGTATTTATGAATCAATTACAAGTTGTTTTTGTATGAAAGAAGGATTAAACTTAAAATTACGATTCCTTTATGAATTACTACATTATAAAAATGTTTATGATAATTCTAATAACTTGTGAGTACTTATTAAACTTTTTTTTTGTCTTCCTATTACAGTTGAGACTTAATTTTTATAGCCTCTGTATAAATTTAATCATATTAATTGATTTGCTTCAAAGCCTTTTCTTTCTAAAATTTGAATGAAAAAACACTTATCCTTTTATTTGAGTGCTTTTTTCAACCAGTGAAAGCTTTTCATTCATTACTTGAAGAAACCACAGTAACATTATGTATTAATTTGTGTGTTAAAAATTCAATAAGGTAGTATATTAAATATTTCCTATAGTTATTTTTAAGAAACCAAGACAAACAGACAAAGTTATGACACTAAAAATCGAGAAACCAATTTTTTCAGCATTTATCTTCACTTCGGCAACATTTGATCGTAAATACAGGAGGAAGTTTACCAATTATGGATATATTGTAGAACGAAACCCGAACTTCAACAATTTGGATATTTGGTTTGAGCCGCGAGTCTCGAGGCTTCGAAGTTTTTTGCGATTAAATTTATTGATGCCATAGTTATACTTTAATTTAAAAGCAGTCTGTGTATCTGGATCACAATCCTCAGCCAGTGCACTGTCGCCATTCCAGAACCTTTCTGCAGTTTTGAGGCCAGTTTTTTTTATTTTTTTTTATTAGTAAGGCACAGCTACAGAAATCAGAATAATACATAATAATAATAATACAATGTGACATAACATAATAATAAAACTGAGCTCCGATTAAAGCTGAGCACAACATTTAAATAATGGTGAAGTTAGATGACTTTTTACAAATAATAAAACCATTTAAAAACATTACATATCAAATTCACTCACTTTTTCAGAACAAACTCTCATATATGAATAAAAAGTTTGGCCAAACAGGTCCAGGCTTTTACTTATATCATTATAAATTATAAGATCTGCACATACGGTAGATAGGGTTATTGAATTCAACCTTATTGCGGGTAACTGGTAAAGAAAACAGTTTTTGAGTTCTGGCGCTACCACCAATCCTTAACGAGACCTGACTCAATAGCTCACTCGAGTCGAATCCGGAATGAATTATTTTATATAGCGTCGAATACTCAGCTATCTTGCGTCTATGAGAGCTTTGGACCACCATATTTATTTATTTATTTATTATTGCAGAATGTAAAAATTATGCCACTTCAAAGCATAATATACCTACCTACCTACTAATATTTTTGGGATTGAAACAATGTAGGTATGTGATGTTGTCCACATTTTTTTTTAAGAAGTGACACTTTTTGGCATGATATTAATAGTTAGTTATTAATATAAACAAAATCTGGCAAATAAATGATTAAAACCAGTGTTCAAAAATATAATTTTATTTGGGCATGGTATAAAAATGTTTTGCTTAAATCTATACTAAATTACTAATACATTTTAAATTATGGCAATCATTTGAGATGTTACAACTAACGTAAAATTACATAAGTAAACATTTTTGTATAAATAAAGATATAGAAGAAATATGGTGATTAAGTACATAATCAAAAAGATATAACAATGATAAGAATCTGTAAGAAAAGAAAGCCTATTTTTACTAAATATGCCTTTTTAATAGATCAGAAATTAATACGTAACTTATATGTTGGATAATTAATTATTGCATAGCAGACGATATTAATATAAGGATACGTCTATTTGAGACTAGTTGCTTAGACATTTTGAACCAATATTCCTGTTAATAATAGGTCTCCTCTTCCCAAAAGCTAGGTTCTTGAAGGGGCAAGGTTCTTGTTGTGTTTTGGAAAGGAGTTTAATCCGCTACGAAACGACATTCTTCCGGAATAACCACAATATCTACACGATATTCTGGACCATTCCGACTGTCAGCGGCTGGACAGCGTGGCCAATGTTTGGCACGATGTTCGGTTGGAAGTACTGCATTCGGTTCGTCAGTTCGATTTCCGGGTAAGTATCTTGCTTCTTCACTGGTTGTACCGCACGAGTTTGCTGGGAAAGGAAATTTTGAAAAGTAAATATAACTATATACAGGATGGGTCGTTAATAATGGTAAATTCTGGTGAGACGTAGAGATTAGCGCGAATATACGGGGTGAGTTAGACATACATACAGGGTGTTACTTTGTTTGATATTTTAGCAATTTAATTGCAATTATAAGTAATATCAGTATTTAAATTTGAAAAATTATATCTCAGTCGGGACTCGAAGAACTTTTAATGGTATAGAGCCGCGCCTGGTATGCGAGGAGGTGTGGGTTCAAGTCCCGCCTGAGAAGCCTTGTATCCACTTGAGCATGCTCAGGCGAATGAGCGGCTCATTTGGGCGAGCCGCTCAAGTGGAGACGTCTGAGCACGCTCGGCCCGAGCAAATCCGAGCGCGCTCAGGGCGAGCCGGTATCTGTCGGTTTTTGTCCGTGCTCAAAGGCGCTCAGTATTCGCTCGGCGCTCAGTGTGGACGGTTGTTTTTGTGTTTGAGGCGAGCGCGTCGAATTCCCCGAGGTTTAATTACGTTTACTTTTTCTGTTATTTGAAAAATGAGTGGCTTGTGGGATAACGAGACTTATTTATTATATTAAATTATATTAGCCGAGTTGTTTCTTCGATGACGATACATTTCTCTCATCCACCACCTTGGTGGTTTTCTCTTCTTTATGGCACAGTGAATGATTATAAAGGCAGCAGCAGCTACACGGACACGTGAAGACATGACGGAGCCGAGCATATACTGAGCAGCCTGAGTACAGCTTTTTCAATGTTGAGGCTCGTTCGACCAAAACATTCATTTTGTTCCTCTGAGCATGCTCGGGCGAATGAGCCGCCCGAGCATGCTCAAGTGGATACAAGGCTTTAATGGTATAGAACCGCGCCCGGTATGCGAGGAGGTGTGGGCTCAAGTCCCGCCTGAGGCTGAGACATAATTTTTCAAGTTAAAATACTGATACATGGTGTTATAGATATTAGCACGAGTTAAACATATTATAATCGATATACAGGGTGAGTTAGAAAAATAAACCGGGTGGCATGGCATTGCTATTCACGAGTATATACAGGATGCGTAACACAAACATACAGGGTGGCGTAGATATAAGAACGAATATGCAGGTTTGGTTTTAGAAACATTTAGAGTGGCGTAGAACTTGACACGGTAATACAGGGTGTTTATACTAACATACAGGATGGCGTTAATAGTACAAGGATATACAGGGTGAGTTACACAAACATATAGGGTGTTATAGATATTATCAAGGATATACAGGGTGTTATGGAAATTAGCATCAATATACAGGTCATATCAGCCGAACGACGCCCACTGCTGGGCATAGGCCTCCCCCAAGGAACTCCACAACGATCGGTCCTATGCTGTCCGGATCCAGCGGCTTCCCGCGACCTTGACCAGTCGATCGTCGGTCCACCTTGTCTGCCCACGGAACGTCGTCCGATACGCGGTCGCCATTCGAGAACCTTTCCGCCCCAACGGCCATCGGTTCTCCGCGCTATGTGTCCCGCCCACTGCCACTTCAACGATGCAATCCTTCGAGCGATGTCGGTTGTTTTAGTTCTCCTGCGGATCTCATCATTTCTGATTCGATCGAGCAGGGAAATACCAAGCATCGCTATCTCCATTGCTCGCTGGGTGATCCTGAGCCTTCTTGTGAGATCCATAGTAAACGATCACGTCTCACTCCCATATGTCATTACTGGCAACACACACTGGTCAAAGACTTTCGCCTAGAGACACTGAGGTATTTATACAGATGAGTTACACAATCTTGTCGTAGTTTTTACACTCAAAACTTGACACTACGGGGTTTACTGCAACAGAATTAATTATTCAAAATATTTCCAGTGGCGTAGATATTAACAAGGATATTCTGGGTTTGTTTACATTTAATGGAATGGAACGAATAGAAAAGTTTCACCCAAAGGTTGTCTGGAAGAGATCGCTCTTAAGCGATAAGACCGCCTATATTGTACATATTTCTGTGTAATATAGTCTGTTAATAACTGTTTTTTAATTGTGTACAATAGAGTATTCATTCATTCATTCATTCATCCATTCATTCATTCATTCATTCATTCAAAAGTATAGAAATAAATTTATTGTTTGTGAAACTAACCTTGGGCCGCTTCGTGTTATCGTGCATCATCTTGGTGTGCTTGTATATAGACGTCTGCCAGGCGAACGTGGCCGGGCAGAGCTTGCATTTGAATATCTTCGCCGACGAACGATTAGTGTGCATCGACCACACGTGGCCTTTGAGACGTTTCACCGACTGAAAGTAATTATATATATAAAAATGAATCCCTATTTCCCTTGGTCATCGCATCACGCGTGAACAGCTGGACCGATTTCGCTAATTTTTTTTTTTTAGTATGTTTGTTATAGTTAGGAGAATGTTCTTATGAAAGAAAAAAAATAAGAAAATGGCGCGGAAATATAGAAAATTTAAGAAAACTTGATCACCTTACTAAATTATTTGTAATGTAACCTTATCGCTTTAGAAAATTTAAACTTTTTTAATGTATGGCGTTTGACATACCTACATGAGAAAATGCGTGTTGCAAATATCGTCAAATAGGGGGTAAAAAAACAGAATTTTGCACATGGCCAGTAATGTCGCCTGTTACCGTGTCGGAATACCAACAAAGCAATTTATATGGCCACCAGAAAAAATAAACAAAGAATGTTGTGTATCACGAAGCATAATAATAATAAACCATTGGTAACATATTTTTATCATACCATTTCGTTATTAATGTTTATAGTTAAAGACAGGACAACGTCTGTCGGGTCCGCTAGTATTAAATAATTTTTGAAACAGTTTTTAAAAGGTATCATAGTATTAAAGGAGGATTCCATGAACAATTCTACCGCCGGCTCAAACCCAACGGTAAGCGGGGAGCCCTTCCGGTCGCATAATATTTTCTATCATAATCTTGTTCAGCATAACATTTTCTGCATAAAGTTGTTTCGCATAAATTATGATAGGCAGTATTTATAAACTTACTCCAATTTTCTTTTACATAATTTCAATAGATCCTGCAGACAAACTGTATAAACAGTTTTGCGAGACATTATTTTGTATGTACACACTTGTCAAATATTGTATGTATAATAATAATAAATAAATAATAATCAGCATAAAAATAAAGGACGTAATTGTAAAACGTCTCAAGGCAATTATCATAAAATTCGAAATGCAATAGAATATTATCCATAACCTTTAAAGTCAAAAACGAATATTAAATTAGATTCCAATAATAACAATAATAATACATTCTGTGTCTAATCAAAATATTAAAAATAACTAGATGTTCCCCGCGACTTCGACCGCGTCAATTTCTGTTATTATGATCGCGATTATTATAGCAAAATTTTTTACTAATGCTTCGCTCCTATTGGTCGCAGCGTGATTTTATATAGCCTAAAGCCTTCCTCGACAAATGGACTATCCAACACAAAAATATTTTTTCAAATCGAACCAGTACTTTCAGAGATTAGCGCGTTCAAACAAACAAACAAACAAACAAACTCTTCAGCTTTATAATATTAGTATAGATTATGGTATAATAAAAAAAAACTGACTATAATTAAAAAGTATCTGTAATTTAGAAGAATTCCAGACTACACTAATAATCAGTTAAAATTAAAAGTTTGTACTTAGGTAAGGCCAGATCATCCTCGAACGATAATCACAGGATAAGACGAGGTAAGCCGAAAAAAATCTACTTATGAAATTGTATTTTCACATAAACCATCATTTATTGATAATAATAAATCTATACTTAATATTATAAAAGCGAAGAGTTTGTTTGTTTGTTTGTTTGAACGCGCTAATCTCTAAAAGTACTGGTTCGATTTGAAAAATTCTTTATGTGTTGGATAGTCCATTTATCGAGGAGGGCTTTAGGCTATATAACATCACGCTGCGAATAATAGCAGCGAAGCATTAGTGAAAAATGTTGCTTTAAATAATCGCGATCATAATAACAGAAATTGACGCGGACGAAGTCGCGGGCAACAGCTAGTCAAAAATACACCGCCTTTTCTTCTCCTAACAAGAAGAGGCGGTGTATTTTTTTATTATATCTCACCTTGTATGACTTGCCGCATACGTCGCAAAGATGCTGCCCCTCGGGCTCCTTGTTCTTCTTCCCGCCGTGTATGTTGTTCATGTGAGCTACCATTATCTTAGCCGTTTTGAAAGCCTGAAACACACCGGTATACAGGATGAAATTTTAACCACCTTCCAAATTTTAATATAGCAATCTACGAGACAAGAAACAAATGACGTATTTTTTCTTTTGGTATAGCTCGGTACAAAAATGTCAAGATAAAGCTGCCACATAGAAAATGTTCGCCAAAAATCTAAAATTTCTGATACTGCCGCCTAGCAACACTTTTTTAACGCGATGCGCATCTGAGTCATTCATTACGATACTATTCATAAGTTTTTTGATTTTCTCATCATACATTAACAGGCTAAGGACCGGAAAAATTGAAAACTATGTTGCGAAAAATATTTTCGGGTGAAAACTTGATTTACATTTTTACTCCATAAATGGGCTCTAAAAAATACGATACTGAACGATTATAAAATTTTTTGAAGGTGATCAAAAAGTCATCTTGTATAATAAGAACTAGATAGATAAGTATAAGTAAGTAACAGCCTATAATCATCCCACTGCAGGGAAAAGGCCTCCATCATTGAATTCAAGTTACCACTGCAATGATGGGAACTGGCATAATCACCACGCTTGCCAAATGCGGGTTGGTGATCACAAACCCGAGCAACGTTCGAAAATTCGAAACTATTTGTTGCCCGACCCGGAGATCGAACCTGGGACCCCGAGATTTTGGCCCGGTATTTAAACCACTAGACCAACGGGGCTAGATAGAGTCTGGCTAATGAAAGCTGAACCCAGGGTTTTTTGAAATAGCAACATTAACTATAATGACATTCTGACAATGTCATTCAAACTGTTGTTTGGTGTGGATTGATTGATGTTGATACTTGATTTCAGATGGAACATTCAAATCTACTATTAAATAATAACCGGCCAAGTGCGAGTCGGACTCGCGCACGAAGGGTTCCGTACCAAAAAGGCGAAAAAAAACGTGTTTGTTGTATGGGAGCCCCCGTTAAATATTTATTTTATTTTGTTTTTAGTATTTGTTGTTATTGCGGTAACAGAAATACACAATTTGTGAAACTTTCAGCTGTCTAGCTATTGCGGCTCTTGAGATACAGCCTGGTGACAGAGCGACGGACAGACGGACAGACAGCGAAGTCTTAGTAATAGGGTCCCGTTTTTACCCTTTGGGTACGGAACCCTAAAAAACATGTAAATAAAATGAACTTATCCTAATTAAACCGTGTAAGTGTGCGTGTAAAAGAATTAAAAGTCAACCGACTCTATATAAAAAGCCTAAAGGCTTAATATTGAAACTAATTAACATTTACCAAAAACAAGAAAATAAGAAAAGTATCAAAATTGTTTATTCCAAATATGGTAGGTGATGCCATATTTTGATTTTTTGTAATTCCTGCCTTTTGAATAGAATAGAATAGAATAGAATAACATTTATTTGCAAGAATACATTTGAGATTGATGGTGTTGGGTGTATTTAACTAGACATCGTATTCAGTCTGTGAACAGACGTGCAAATTACCTTAAAAGCTAGCTACTTATTTATAAACTAAGCACTATGCTAAAGCTAATAGCTAACAGAGGTCATCAAGGTACTCAATAACATTGTAAAAACATTTTTCAGCTAACCTTTTCGACAAAGTAACCTCAAATTTACGCCCCTCTAATAGTTTAATAGAGTCAGGCAGTTTATTATATATTAAGATGCACATATTATACACATTTTGTTTATAAATAAAAGCATGGGATGGTGGTTTATGCAGCATTAATGTATACTGACCTCTAAGTGGTCTAGTAGAAACGTCTGCATATTAAAAAAAAAATTGCCAGGTTCAGCTTTCGTTGGCCAAACTATACACAGTCAGATACAAAAATGACACCTAAAACTGACCATTTGAATGATTGGACGTTGGTTTTATGTCAGTGTCAACTTTTCGGGGTGGTGGGATCTACCTCCTAGTAGTCCACCCTGGGCAACGGCATCTTTGGTCTTCTAACCAATGATGACGGCTAACAGATCCCTCTGCGGTGGTAGGCTTCGTAAGAGGCCGGTAATAAGGGTGGTAGCATCCAGGCTACCACCCTCCTGCCGGAGTCCAGCGACAAACAGTGCCTCTGTGTTCCGCTGGTGTGTGGGAGAACCAGTGCCTCTGGGTGAGTGAGCTCCATCTTATAGTCCATAAAATTTAGCTTGATTAGAATGACACCTGTCAAACTGAGGTGACTAGTGATGGGACTGACTCGACTGATCAAACGAAAAAAAAAACAGATAAGGCATATAAAATGAAATGAAAATCAGATATATTAAGATTTAACAGTAAGTCAGTGTCGTAATTATTATGAGAATAATTGTAACAATCATGAAAATCAATTTAAAAAAATTATCGCATAAAAAATCTAATAAATTTGAAATTTTTTCGTCAACTATTAATAATTGCAATTTGATGTTCTAAGCATCAACCAATGCTCATTAAATCATTTGTAACATTTATGTTACATTACTTCGATTTTGAAATACTGTTAGTCTGTCGATTTCGATTTGCCGATTTTACCTTATCACTAGCGATTATGAAAAATGACGTAACCTTGTAAAGACGTCTTTTCAAGTTAGATGTAATTTTTGTGACTGGATTATTTTAATGATTTTAACTTTAAATATCTATTTTATATAATTAAATTGATTAATATGTACAGCAATGTATAAAAAAGTTTTCTTAACATACCAGTTACCAATATTTTTTCGTGTGCAAATGTGATTTACTTGTGTGACGCTGGTACAAAGTTACGTCGTCTCTTTCAGTGAGAACTGTCATTCTAATCAAGCTATATTTTGAGGACTATAGGCTTCTTCTTAACCGTAGAGTTAAGTATGTAGTCAAGAGCAAGCCCATTATTTATTAAAAAAATAAAAACTTGAGAGGTGTCAAGGGACACCCGGATGGAACGAAGTTCATTTTTAGTGAAGGAATTGTAATAAAAATTTATTTTATTTTAAATTCCTCTCTCTCCCTCTCCCTCTCTCTCTCTCTCTCTCTCTCTCCCTCTCGCTCTCCGCCTCCCTCTCCCTCTCCCTCATCACGCGCACGCCGCACGGCTTAAAACTAATAATATAGCAAAAAGTGTCGTTACAATTTTTTCCGTCTAAGCCCCCTTTCGCAACGCGCGATATGGAACTTCGTTCCAAAAACTTTATAACCCGGCCAAATTATGCTGGCGTGCAATAGTATCTATATTTATGTCAATACATTTCGATATACTTGACTCATATCAAATTTGGCGCAGTAAATGTATGGAATCAGTAGCATTTAACTGCATAAACCATTATCCATCGATTTCAAAGAATTAAATGTATATAACAAAACATTTTCAAATTAAACATTGTCTTTCTTTTATTCGGACTCTGACGGCCATGTTATGACGTCATAGGAATCCAAGCAAAGTTCATGACGGATCTTACAACTTCCTTTGATATTAATAATTAATGTCAATGTCAAAGCACAGGCTTCATGAAAAACATGTTTCTTTCGGGTGTCAAGGGTGCAAACTCCTAACATTTGATTAAACAACGCTGGCTTACAGCGATAAGAATATGCTTGAAAAATTGACGCCTATAACGTAGTGTCTCGGTAGCTGAATGGTAAAGCGTCGCGCCCGGCATGCGAGGAGATGCGGGTTCGAGTCCCACCTGAGACATAATTTTTCAAGTTTTAATACTGATAGAAGTACGTGCTTTATTTGTCAACAACTAACGGGCAAAAACATGCTTTGCGACACTAGCGCTACGGAAATTGCAGAACAAATATACAAATAGCCGCAGCAGAGAAAGATATTCTGTCTCTTTCGATTTAACAAGAGCGCACAGTAATGCCATCTATACTTAATACAGAATTTTAGCTTTCTTTCGGAGGATGATCTTTACTATGACGATTGGAACACTAGTACTTTCTGTATGGTAAACCTTTTCGGCTTTCGACTGTGCTAGGGAACGGACGCGTGTCATAGTCGCTCCGTTACTCTGGTTTTACTATTGGGCAAAAATCAGTTTAGAGTACATAGTTATTAGTTTCAAAATATAGTGACTCGTTTAATATTTTTTCCGTGTTTAACAAGTGCAACAAGTACCGGCCCGCTACATCGCGATAGCTGAGGTAGGCACCTCCACACCTCGGGTAAAAGAGACGGGCTCTTGGGAAAATAATAAATCGTCTCCTTCTACAGCATTGCAAGCCTACTTGTTTTGCAAAGATTAAGCATCGCAGATAAGGCACAATGTTACGCTCACCAGATAAACAATTTAGTTCGAACCCCGACTTATCTTCTTCTTCGGGACTAAATATAACGGTTCGTAAGCGTAAACACGATGAGGACATCCACGATTCATTCAGCCAATTCTCCAAGGAAATGATGTTATCGTTAAATGAGCTGCGATCTGATTTTGACAAAAATTTATCAAAAATTAATGACAGTGTAAATAACGTCATAAGAAACGATATTGCGAAATTAACTGAAACAACACTGGAGATACAATCAGAAATGAAAACCATTCTTGTGGAACACAATAAACTTAAAATTACAATTCAGCACATGAGCACAAAACAAAATGTCTTAGAAAAGGACATCGTTGACTTGCAAACCTCAGTTCAATTTGGATCTGATCGGCAGGATGATCTTGTGAAAAAAATCGATTGTTTGTCTTCACAAGTAAAAAAGATTAAAACCATGGAACTGGAATTGGACGAAGTGAAACGTCAGAATCGCACACTGAGACTGGAAGTTAATAGTAATGACCAACGCGAAAGATTAATGAATCTGGAAATATCTGGAGTTCCTGAAAAGAAGAACGAGAATTTGAACGGGATCCTTATAGACATCGCAAAAGGTTTTGGTATTCAAATGTCTGATGGTGACTTTTTTTATGCCAACCGTGTGACCCCAAAAGTGAAAATAAGTGGCCGACCAAGGGTCATTATTGTGAAAATGAAGACACGATTGCTTAAGGATCACATTCTCTCTAGCGCCCGCAAAACCCGCTTGACGACGCAGAATCTAGGTTTCACGGAAAGCTCTTTCCCAATTTACATTAATGAGCATCTCACTTACTCAAACAAACAACTATTGAGAAAATGCAAGGAAATAGCTAAAACTAAACAGTACCAATTTGTATGGGTAAAAAACGGAAGAATTTACACGAGGAAGAACGACCTTACTCCGGCCATACCGATAAACAGCGAGGAAGATCTTGTAAAAATGGCTTAACAAAGGTTCGGAATCTTTTTCTGATTGCTGTATATCGTTTAATAACTTTTAGATTAAGTATACTTACTGATGTAAACATTAACCTAAAAACTCTTTTAGAAAATATTTTTTACTTTAATCAGATTCTACTTACGTGGTATAGTATTACTTTTAATATCTATGATGCATTTTATACGTTGTATTTTTATTTTTATTTGGATATTCCTGTTACACTGGAATTATTTATCGTGTCAAATTGTCACTTTGAGTCTTGTTGGAGTTGTTTATCTGTTAACAATTATTCTTTGTTTCTATACAATTGTTGCTCATTAGCTAGAATGACTTGCGACTCTGTAATAATGCACGCGCGCACAATGCATGTGCAATACTTATATTATTTCACAACACTCGTTTGCAGTAATATTATGATATCTCTAATATTAATTAAATTTTACTTAAAATGTTTTATGCATTCTGTATTGTGTTTCATTACTTTTTGTTATGTGAAAAGCACAATTATTTCTTGTTTATACCCAATAATTATTAACTTTCATACCGAGATGGATTTTTATAAAATGACTCAGTCGTACATATTACACAGATTGTTTTGTAGTATATTATTTTATCCGCACAATTTAATAACTTTACAATACTATTTACACTTACCGACGCAACGGTATCATAGGTGTACACACTCTTTTGGGGAATGTTTTGTACTCGAGTTTGCTCTATGTTTTAAATTATGTCGATACCATCCTATTGCTTTGTTTGCGTTCTACCTGCTAGATAAATTATCACCATTACCTCTTATTTCTGCCCAGAGCGGACATCGTGGTTTGCGAATGATATCTTTGTATGATTCACTGGGACCTAAATTTGACTGCTGTGATAGCCATGGTTTCCGTAACTTACATTATAATACATATATTCCTGTTTGTGTAATAGAGTGTGGTGTTTTTGTGAGTGTGTGTAAGGTTAAGCGTAGAAACATCGTGTTCGAGTCGGATGTGTTAATCTCAGTTCAATACGTTCTTTCGGGCACAATTATTATACTTACACTTTGTGAGCATAATTTGATTAGCATCGAATGCTTTAGAAAACCGATGTACCTACATAAACGTAAAATGTATAATATTTCGCAATGGCAAACAATAATTTAAACATTTATTATCAGAACGTTCGTGGTCTCAGGACTAAATGTGTTGAGCTACGACTTAGCATTTTGTCTAATGACTATGACATCATAATATTGACGGAGACCTGGCTACACAGCGGAATTTTTGATGGAGAACTTTGCGATGATAGATACGACGTATTTAGGGCTGATCGTAATTTAAGTGCTAGCGGGAAAAGTACAGGTGGTGGGGTGTTGATGTTGACGCGGCGCTCGCTGGGTGCAATTTCTCGTGACCTTGGTTCCTGCTCACCCACAGAGCTGTTATGCGTTACCATACCGGGGCGAGCCTGCGCTTCAAGTTCCGACATACATTTTCTTATAGCTTATATACCCCCAACTCAGCGACAAATGCCCTCCGATTTAAACACTACGAATGAAATGTTCAAGAATATAGCCGAGCTTTGTCCTAAAGACAACTTTGTGGTAATAGGCGATTTTAATTTGACGTGCTTTTCCTGGAATATGAACGGATACTCTTGTCTTAAAAAGTGGGTCAATAGAAGTTCAGGAAGCCGGCGCGCAAATGGTAGAAGCTTTTACATTTTTTGGATTAACTCAATATAACGTTTTAACTAATTACGCTGGTAACACATTAGATTTAGTATTTTCTAATCTCCCTTTGAATTTGACTCCAGTGTCTATGCCGTTCCTGAAGGAGGACCGTGCTCATCCATCATTTAATTTCACCATCTTGGATCTGAGTATCGCCCCTTTAAGGGAGGCATCGACGCAAAGGCGAAATTTTAAAAAAGCTTGTTACGATAATTTAAACAGTTTTTTTCTTAATCAGGACTGGCAATCTCTTTTGTGTACGGGCACTATTGACGAGGCTGTCGATAAAATGTACGATATCATAAATACTTGCCTGAACTTGTACATTCCTTTCTGTTGTAAGTATCGAAAGCGATCGTATCCCGGGTGGTACTCGCCTTCGTTAATAAACATAATTAAAGAAAAAACCAAAGCTCACTTGCGATGGAAGAGGTATGGTAACAGTCTGGATTACGATGAGTTTGCGTTATTACGGTCTAGGGAACGCCGGGTACAGCGTGAATGTTTCAAGAGATTTACCTCCAATTGTGAAAATAATATTAAATACCACCCAAAAACATTTTGGACATTCGTAAAAGCTGTGCGCGGTGGATCCGCCTATCCTAAAAAACTATATTTAGACGGTGTTGAGTACACGGATGGGGAAAATATGTGTAAAGCTTTTAGTACATTCTTTCAGAGTGTATTTGGCGAGCCTAGTAATAGTAATATTAATACCCCCGTACTGGTGCAGCCAGTATGTAACGATGTAGTATCTAATATTCAGATTGATATACCGCGAGTGGAAAGGGCGTTAAACTCCTTAGATACGAATAAGGGCGCTGGTAGTGATGGCCTCCCGGCTCAGTTTTGGTCACGATGCGCAAAATCACTAGCACTCCCGCTCACATTGATATTTAATCGTTCCTTGCGCGAAGGTATCTTTCCTCACAAATGGAAATGCGCTCATGTAGTGCCTGTGCATAAGAAGGGGTCTCGAATGGAAGTCAAAAATTACAGAGGGATATCTATACTAAACATTCCAGCAAAGCTGCTTGAGAAAATTGTATATAGCGAGATATACCCCACCTTATCTCGTTCGATTCCCGAGCATCAGCATGGCTTTTTGAAGGGGCGCTCCACTACCACTAACCTAACATGTTTCACGGATTTTGTGTTAAAAAATATGGAGCGAGGGGGGCAGGTTGACGTGATCTACACTGATTTTGAAAAAGCTTTCGATCGTGTGGATCACGTGATCCTGCTCAACAAGCTCCAGGTACTTGGAATTCATGGGGATTTACTTCGGTGGGTTAAATCGTATCTATCAAATCGCTCTCAAACTGTAGTGATGGGTGGTTATCGCTCTAACTACGTTAACATCCCTACAGGCGTGCCTCAAGGCTCTCATTTAGGCCCACTTTTCTACAACGCGTATCTGTATGATATAGGTTCATGCTTGAGGGGTTCTAGGTTTCTCATGTATGCCGATGATAAAAAGATATTCTGCAAAATTAATACGATACAGAACTGTCTCTTAATGCAAAATGATTTGAACAGGTTATATGAGTATTATGAAAGGAATAACATAACAGTCAATGCAGCTAAATGTGAATGTATTACATTTACGCGAAAGCCGAAGCCGATTGTCCAAAATTATCACTTTAATGGGACACCAATCACCAGAAAACAAAGTGTAACAGACTTGGGCGTACATTTTGATCAAAAAATGACACTCTCAGATCACATCAACAATGTAACGATGAAAGCATATAAGAACTTGGGATTTGTGCTTCGTATGTGTAAACCATTCTCAAAAATATCTGTGATTAAATTAGTATACTCCGCATACGTGAGAAGTATATTGGAATATGCCAGCCCGGTATGGTCCCCTCAGTACACCACATACAAATACCGAATGGAGCGAATCCAAAAAATTTTTATTAACCATCTTAATTTTCGATGCCGTAATTCTTTAAATTCCTACGAGGACGGCTGTTCTGAACATGAACTTTTAACCTTGGAGCAGAGACGCATTGTTTTGGATATGGGGCTTCTTTATGATATAGCCAACAGTAGGATCGACACTCCCCAATTGGTGTGTGAATTAACGTTCCGAACACCAAGATACCGAACCCGTAACACTCCATTATTGGACATTCCTCGCCATCATACTAATTACTTCCAGAACTCGGTGCTACTTCGTATTGCTGAGACATATAATAATCGATTTAAGTCTATCGATCTTTTTAAGTTTTAAAGACACTAAATTCAGATTTAAGTGTCAAATAATTGAGGCGCTGAAGAAATAATTGTGCTTACTGTACTACATACAAGTAGTTAAAACAAATTTTGGTTTACCATCTGCATTACTATAAAAAAAAAAAAATGTGTAATTATGTTGTTCGTTTTAATGTCACTTAAAATGTTTACTACCATAGTACTTACTGATTATTCAGAGGAAAATCTGTTATTGGCCATAGTCTATAGTTTTATACTAGGCGTAAGTAATTGTTATGTATGTGCTGTTGATTTTCTCAATAAATAAATAAATAAATAAAAATATCATACCTTAAAACACACGCTGCACTGGTACTTGATTCGCTTGAGATGGTCCCAGTCGATGTGGTCGACCATACAGTATTTGTAGCAAATTTCTTTCCGCAGTAGTTGCACGCGTGCCTGAGACAAAACGCATCATCAGCTTCACCAACATCATCAATAGAAAAGCTGGAAATGTTCTAAAAGACGTCCCTAGCGGAAATTTTCGGATACACCAGCAGTTATGTTCGGATACTAGGTCGAATTCTTTCAGATATTTTTTTTCACAGAAAATTTCATATACTTACACGGGTATTTTTGAATACAAACACGGATACTTTCGGATACTCTCATTGATAT